>MU158805.1:2821067-2936180 GCA_015888305.1 Antheraea pernyi | reverse complement strand
TACAGCCTGACTGGGTCGCAACCACCATGTATATGGCGAAAAAGCCCGTCATAGTGATTCGCTTCTGCGGGTCGCGTTTCGGGATCAGCCTATACATATCCAGCTTTTCGCAGGCCGGCATGACAGCGGCGACCATCGAAGGATAGTGCAGTCATTTTGCCGTGCTACTATATATAAAAAAAGTTAATAATATACTGTATAATTAATGATATATTGTATAATTAATATATACATATATATTGATCAATTGATTTGCTTTTTGTTGCAGTTAGACGTTGTAGTGTTCAATCAATTCCAAGCGGAAGTGCAAAGTAGTGTCCACTATAATATTTAATACCTACACATGTATTAATTGTATTCTTCAGAACCTCCATAAATATTGCTACTGTCTAAACTTTCAGCCTGTATAAGAGGTTAGATTGTAGGGATATTGTCAAATACATCAGTAACAAAGCATTCTTATATAATTTACTCTGGGTATAATAAATGTAATACGGATATTTACGGTTAGCATTGTGACACATATTTGTTATCCTTGGGATAAGGAAAAATATATACTTCCTTCTTCTGAGAAACGTATCTCACATTAGAAGACTTTTATTATGCGTTTTTCTCCGAGATTGTTTTGTGTAAGTATTTCATTGTCTTTTGTTCTAGAGTGTATTGCCTGATGTTATGTAATTTCCATTTAGTTAACCATAAATGCAAAATCAGTTTTGAAAATAAGCGTCTACTAAAATTGTTTGGAATGTCGCGGGCCGCAGTTTGATGACCTCTGCCTAGGGGATACATTTTCAGGACACCCTTTCTTGCGTTCGCCAAAGTTCTGTAAGGAATTTCTGTTTAAAATCTTACGCTTACAGACCTACTGGTTTAAGCGGTGTGTTATCGTTCGGTCAGTTTTAGGAATCGTAAATAAATATAGCAGAAATGACAATATTCAGTCTACATTAAGATTTTTTTGTTTTAAAACTACTGACGGAAAACACCCATAAACTGTTGACGATTTTCACTTTAATGGTTGCAGTCAATGAAAATCGTAAAGAAAATAGTATTAAATAATTGGATATTATTTTAAACCAGTTGGATACCTGCGTATTTGATTTTAATTTATCTCTGGTAAATATTATCCTTACCGTTAAACCGCTATGGAGAAGCGTGATAATATGGAGTTTAGGTAATACTTTGAAAATTCTTCTATTAACTAGTAAATGTTTCAATAAAATCAAGTAAAGGTGGTAGAGTCACGCTGAAGCTATTACTGGTTTCAGCATGACTGAGTCGGCTCGCCCGGGGTAGTACCACCCTCTCACAGAAAACCGACGTAAAGTAACAGTGCTTGCATTGCTGCATTTCGTTCGGTCAGAGCGCCAGAGGCCCACCTCCCCTCCCCTCCCCCAAACACAGGCTGGCGACGCATTAGTGACTCCCCGCATTAGTTAGTATCTATGGACGGCGGTGATCACTTAACATCAGGTGACCCGCCTGTTCGTTTGCCTCCTATGACGTAAAATATAAATAAAAAATAAAATAGCTTCGCTATTTCAAAGATTAACTCAGTCGAATAAATAATATTTTAATTTTATTTATATGTACAGTTAAAATTCCGAGTCTTTTAGACCATAAATCTGCAGTAAAAATTCGATCGTTTGTCGTGTTTGTTTCTCAGCGGATAAGCGAAAACTCCTATAAACACAGACGGCCGTCTGTTAGTT
Source organism: Antheraea pernyi (assembly GCA_015888305.1). Lineage (NCBI taxonomy): Eukaryota > Metazoa > Arthropoda > Insecta > Lepidoptera > Saturniidae > Antheraea > Antheraea pernyi. Next base: position 2,934,465 of record MU158805.1, on the reverse strand, counting down.
AACCGTCACTTTAACTTTGCGGACGGTTCGTTTGCTTTTAAAACTTCGTCGGCGTTATCTTTTCCTGGACCAGTGAAACTGTACCTCTATACATGTATATCGGTTTCATTTATTCGTTTATCTACATAAAATGTACTTGTTTTATCTAAAGGTATACAGAAAATGTATTACTTTATTATATGATTTTATTCCTCGTCACGTATACTGACGCTTATCCATAATGATTTAGACAGCAGATTTAAGCGAAGTTATTTATTTTACCTTCTAACAAACGTCTATGTTTCCTTGATATTGATTAATTCCTTTATATACACGAGTATCATTATAATATACGTACTGATTAATACATATATTTACTTGAAACTGCCATGATTTACATGACTTAAATGGATTAAAAGTAGTCTGCGTTCTATGTATTTTAATTATGATTTTGTCGTTACTGCATAATCCGTATAGATCATTGTAAGTAGAAATCTATACATATAATAAGAATTTAAATCTAACATGTCTGTATTTTATCGATTTTCGTAAAAAAAATATTGCAGGTGTAATAAGTGCTAGGTGCTAGGAATAAGTAATAGAATACATTTCAATCATTTTTAGAAATGTCTGCTTTTAAGAACACGCATCACTGCTAAAGTAATGCCGCAAAAAAACTACACCAAAAAAATCGTAAAGCATATCTTCGAGAATAACTTAGTCTTGCCTTCATTAAAATCGATCCTCTCTGTTAAATATTTATAATTTTTTTTTTTTTTATGTCAAAAGGTCGCAAACGAACAGATGGGTCACCTGATGTTAAGTGATCACCACCGTCCATAGACACTAGCAACACCAGGGGAGTCGCAAGTGCGTTGCCAGCCTGTGTATGGGGGAAAGATAGGGAAAAGGGAAGGGAAAGGAGAAAGGAGGTGGGCCTCCGGCGCTCTCACTGACCGAACGAAACGCAACAGTGCAAGCACTGTTACTTCACGTCGGTGTTCTGTGAGAGGGTGGTACTACCCCGGACGAGCCGACCTATTCATGCTGAAACTAGTAATAGCTACAGCGTGGCTCTACCACCTACTAAATATTTAAAGTGAAAAGAATAGATTCAGAGGTTGGGCATCTGAATAATACTTTAAGTGAAATTTGTCATTGGTTTGCGTTAAATAACCTATTGCTAAATGCAGATAAAACGAAATGTATAAGATTTACATTACCCAATGTTAGACAGGTTGATAGTAGAATCAAGATCGAAGGGAATTTAGTAGGGTTAGTTGACAATACTGTATTCTTGGGAATTACATTAGATTCTAAATTACAATGGGGCCCTCACATTAAAAAACTGGCGAGCAGATTAAGTTCCGCTGCATTCGCAATACGTAAGATTCGCCAGCTTACAGATATTGCCACTGCTAGGTTAGTTTACTTCGCTTACTTCCATAGCTTAATGTCTTATGGCATTCTGCTATGGGGTACGGCTGCTGAGGTAGACACGATATTTTTATTACAAAAACGGGCAGTTCGGGCAATATATAATATGGGACCTCGCGAATCATTAAAAACGAAATTCCAGGAATTCGGTATCTTAACTCTGCCCTCCCAATACATTCTTGATAATTTAATGTATGTCCGGAAAAACTTTGAAAAACTGAATTTAGTAAAAGACCGGCATAGTCTAAATACTAGAAACTGTAATAAACTGGTGGTCCCATGTTTCAGACTTAGCAAAACCAGTAATAGTTTTTTAGGTAATAGTGTTAAGTTCTACAATAAAGTTCCAAAGCATGTTACCGATTTGCCGGACTGTAAATTTAAGCGCCATGTCAAACGGGTTTTAGTTTCAAAAGGATATTATAGAGTGGATCAGTATGTGAATGATAGTGATGTCTGGAATTGACTCCTCTCTGTGCATCCACTAAAAGGCATTGTATAATGTATTGGAAATATATGTTTAAAAAATGTACCCGATCGAGTTTCTTGCCGGTTCTTCTCGATGACTGGGTTGTTTTCCGAACCGGTAGTAGTATTTGACGTTCATAAGTGCCTTATTAGGGCCTAAACTGAATAAAGTATTTTTGATTTGATTTGATTTGATTTGAAAATGTTATTGTAATTTTAATGACGTCGCGGCGTAAGTACGAGAGAAAAGTAAATGGACTTAATACATTCAGATCAGTTTATTAATCACTGTTTTTACATAAGTTTTCACGCAGACAAAGTTACGAGCACAGCTAGTGTTATATAAATTTTGTTTGACAAATTGTTTAGGCAAAATCGGTTCAACCGGTTCAAACAAAGCAGACGTGTGGTTAATAAATGATTCTCTGAGCTTTATTAACGTGCGTGTAATATGCTTAAAAAGTCTTTATTTCTAAATAAAAAATTATAATAAATTAATATTAAAGAGATTGTATTTAAAAACAAGCTATTATTCAAATGCCCTAAAAAGCATAGTCGAATTTCTATTTTCAATGTGTGGTACCCATTTGGAATTCACCATTAAATTTTACAATAGCATACTGAATAAACATGCAAAATTACAAAGTCCTTCGTCTAACGAAACTCTTTCTAATTCAGTTGGCAAGATTTAACCAAAAGAAAGTAACGAGCATTGCAAGGGATATAAAAGCTTGTAAAAAAACGATAACACGAGTATGAAAGACCACCGTCTATTAATAAAAAGCTGAAAGAACTAAACAACAATCTTAAATTTCATCGCCATAAAATGTCCAACATTCAACTAACAAAATGAGTTCACTCCGTACTCCCAAAGTCACTTGTCGACGTATACTTAATAGAGATTTTCATTATTACGTCGTTTTGTAATGGGAAGATTAATTGATCCCGGTGACATTAGAAACAGAGGAGGGGCGTAGCGCTGCCAAGTTATGATTAACTTCCCTTCGCTCATAAAAATAGCCACCTTGTATTCTGGGTATGTTTTACATTGTTTTCATTGTGGTAAATATATAATTAGGACATCCTATGTATATATTTGTAGGTTATTAATAATTACATTTATATCGCTACATTCTGTTCGCGCCAAAATAAAAATAATAATAATTTACGTATAAAAACGTATATTACGTTTTACGAGTAATAACGAGACAACTAAAGAATAAATAAATGCCAATTTTATATTGCTATAATAATAATAATTTAACTTTATTTTGTATTAAACTTTTGATGATAAAAAGATATATTATTTTTTGAACTAAAATACTCTATTTGCGTGTTAAGCGCTATTCTTGGCAGGAGATAAATTTGTAATTTCATGTCATGCGCACGTATTGCGCATGCGCGGCTTTCACCAGACTAGGGACGCAGCTCATCATACATTTTATTAATTAACAAACTTCATAAAAATGTATATAATTTTTGCTTCAAATGCCAATAGATATGAAAACCACAGTAATTTTAATAATTTCAATAAGCGACTTCTAATATTTAAATATTGTCATTTACACTATAATTAATATGAAAAGTCAGTTCTTATGACTGCCTCGATTTTTTTTTACAATTTGTGTTAACATTAGCTTATTAAGAGACTTCATTCTCATAATACACTTCCCTTATTATTTTATTTGGGTTAACTATGTCTTTTATTTTACACTTCGCACGAATATATATGGAGATTTCGTAACCTAAATTTTTCCCTACTCCTTACAATTTTCCAAACCTTTTCTTTCAAGCGTTTTCCTCATAATGACAAACAAAGTAGTAAGTTTTATACAGTTTTTTAAATAAAGGTATACCTTTATTCAGTATATTGTATACAATATACTTTTTAACTAAATTAAGCGATCTATCCCGGCTTCAATGCACTAATTTGAGGTCATTAATGTCTAAACGATTTGATCCATATGTCACTTTCAGATTGACAGTTAATCGAAATGAAATATGCTTGTAAAGTATCTTCACAAAAACAATTTTTTGTTTCGCGTAATTTGAAAATTGTAGCATCTAAGATATTCATTGAAATGATAGTGTGTTAAGGGCAATTTTGGTCTACACTAAATGCCCAACATAAATGGATTATTTAATGGGAGAAATTCTGTGTAGGTCTCCATAGTATCTCAGATAACTCCTTTTTTTTCAATTATATGTAAAAAATTAAAACGGTAGCTGTGGGTTATTCTTAGAAAATATATACCAGGTGACTGTTCAAAGATTAACACCTCTAATCGTGGAGTAGTTCATGGTCACATTTAACATTTAAAATAATAATATCAAAACAAATTCTCATAAACAACAAAGAAAACCTTTGTTAAAAATTGTTCTAAAACTTTTAAAAGCATGGGAATGATACTTTTAAACGTAAAAATATTACACCTAGATTCAATGAACAGAATTTCAGAGAGCGTTTCAAGGTTAATCATTACATAACTGCTTATCATCGGAACGTCGCACGGTCGAACAATGAGAAGGGAGACGCGGGTCGAGGTGTGGGACGCGGGCCAGACTGCGCGGCGGTGCACGTTGAAAGCGGTGATTGCGTAAATCATCTGACGTTGAGTGAAAATTAGTTTTGGTTTTCTCCAGATAATTAGGGCAAATATTAAGCACCTATTTTTTTAGTTGATTTAGAACCAGAAACGACTGACGATTGTCCTGTAAAAATATTGCCGACGTCTAACCTAACACCTAGTATTCCATAGCACAGCTTTCTGTAAGCATTTTTAAGATGTATAATACCGCAACACATTATTTCTATAGAACCTATGATGTTTATCGAGTGTTAAAAATGAAAGCGCTTGAAAAATATTTATATAAATAGATTAAAAGACATCTACTTTTCTGTAGTTTGTATAAGTATAATAGATATGCATGTATTATACATATAAATCTTCAGGAAGATATTCTCTAAATATTTGTGTAAACCATCAAAAGCTGTTTTTACACTATTTTATATTGTTTATTGATTCATTCCTTACTTACTGATATGCGTTTTTGCCACGGGGAAAATTCAACTAATTGCTTGTAATTTAGAAATAAAGCTTTAGAAATTATTCAATGCATTTACTATAAGGCCATAGCATTTGTCAGATAACGTCAGATATTTCCACCGAATATAATTTTTGATAGAACCATATAAATCAATAAAGGGCGCTGAGAATAAAATATTAGAATTGCTGTAAATACATAGACCCTTTTCAATTTGACAGAACATCGAGAGATGTAACCCCTTTTATGTGCGATTTGGAATGAGAACTGTTTATTAAAATTTATTTTGAAATGGCTATTTGATAATTTTAATGAACTGGATATTTCATCGAAAATAATTTCATTGGAAACATTGTTATCATTTCTACTGTTGTATTCTTATTTTTACGTTGATTATTATTCGTTTCAAAATAATTAAAGGAATTCATAGCCATAATAAACATGTATAACAAATTGTGATTCTGTTTATTATACTACTAGCAGTTACCCGCGGCTCCGCACGCTCTTTTTTAAAATGTATTAAAGAAATGTAAAATTGTGGGTGGGTGTGTACATTACAGAAACGCTTTTTCAAAAACATTTGCAACTTCGACACGAACGCCATCTACTGTAACATGTAACGTGTACATTAGATATATGAATACTAATAATATATCGAATGGGATGGGATTTATCATCAGCAACATACCTGGATTTTCAACCTACTATATACCAAACTCAGTGAAAATTATAAGCTATAATACATAATCGAATAATATATCTTAAATCTTTTATTATATAGATATAATATGCCCGTATTGTCTATATACTTAAGTTATTCTTATACGTTGCTATAAACGCTGAGTTATGTAGAAGCAAACGCGGTAAATAAAACAATATGACCGCCAAATTGACCAAAAAGATGATATAATTCATATTACATACAAATATATGACTTTCAATTAGGTATATTTATTATTATCGGAGTCCAGTAAGGTACACATCTATCGCGGTTGTAACATATGTTTGATCAATTTCACACGAACGAAAGCCCAGGTAGCAGTTAATCACTACATAGTGTACCAAAACAAATAAAAAAAGAATCATTAAAATCGATTCACAATTGACTAAAATATCGATTAAAATACATAAAAAAATACATACAACCAAACATAGTAACCTCCTCCTTTTTCGAAGTCGGTTAAAAAAAAGTCCTCTGTCAGCTTACCTGTTCGCGATAAAGTCAAAAACTACCATTTTCACCAGTTTTTTACCATATTTTCACCAGTAGATAGAATGATAATTTATGGGGAAGGTTTAGGTATAATTTGTCAAAGTTTTCATTTTATTATCCGGGCGCGACAACGTCTTCCGAGCCCGCTAGTTATCTGCCCGTAAAAGCCCCGTGAAAGTCGGTCCAATCAATTAGGAGATAGAAGGATATTGCGGACGAAGTCTTGAGAAACAAAATAAAATAGTCTAAGTTACTTCTTATAAGGTGAGTTATCTTCCAGTGAAAGTCCCGTGAAAATCAGTTCAAGCATTACGGATATTCCACTGCGTCCGAAGGCGAATAAAAAACCTAAATTATTTTTTATAAGGTCTGTTATCTATCAGTGAATACCCCGTGAAAATCGGCCCAAAGTAATGCGGACGAAGCCGCGGACAAATAAAATACAATATGTCAACCGCTATAATTTCGGTTATCTGGCAGTAAAAAGTAAAATTCCCGTTAAAATAGGTCCAGTCGTTTTGGAGATTACCCAGAACAAACAAACAAACAGACAAAATATAACAATATAAAAATATAGACAAAGTATAAAAAAAGTTTTTTTTGGTCATTTGTAGCCATATCCATTCATCAAAAAGTTGTTATTTTAATTGTACATACACAAACTTTATTTTTATAATACGTAATATAGAACAAATAAAAAATTGGAAATAAAAGTAGTATAAAATTTCGAATACGAAAACAAAATAAACTTTGAAAATGTTAGCTTTGATACTTACCACATAACTTCAGAATTGGCAGTATGGATTAATTCCTTCGCCTGTCCTATTGAACGAATATTATAACTACTACTTACGAAATCTCTCAAAAGGAAAAAAGTGCCCGATTTTGAAACATTCTTCATTGGTGCTCTGCTTCTATTGGCGTTAGCGTGATGATATATAGCCTATAGCCTTCCTCGATAAATGAGCTATCTAAAACCGAAAGACTTTCTCAAATCAGACTGGTAGTTCCTGAGATCATAGCGTTCAACCAAACAAACAAACAAACAAACAAACAAACAAACAAACAAACAAACAAACAAACAAACAAACAAACAAACAAACAAACAAACAAACAAACAAACAAACAAACAAACAAACAAACAAACAAACAAACAAACAAACAAACAAACAAACAAACAAACAAACAAACAAACAAACAAACAAACAAACAAACAAACAAACAAACAAACAAACAAACAAACAAACAAACAAACAAACAAACAAACAAACAAACAAACAAACAAACAAACAAACAAACAAACAAACAAACAAACAAACAAACAAACAAACAAACAAACAAACAAACAAACAAACAAACAAACAAACAAACAAACAAACAAACAAACAAACAAACAAACAAACAAACAAACAAACAAACAAACAAACAAACAAACAAACAAACAAACAAACAAACAAACAAACAAACAAACAAACAAACAAACAAACAAACAAACAAACAAACAAACAAACAAACAAACAAACAAACAAACAAACAAACAAACAAACAAACAAACAAACAAACAAACAAACAAACAAACAAACAAACAAACAAACAAACAAACAAACAAACAAACAAACAAACAAACAAACAAACAAACAAACAAACAAACAAACAAACAAACAAACAAACAAACAAACAAACAAACAAACAAACAAACAAACAAACAAACAAACAAACAAACAAACAAACAAACAAACAAACAAACAAACAAACAAACAAACAAACAAACAAACAAACAAACAAACAAACAAACAAACAAACAAACAAACAAACAAACAAACAAACAAACAAACAAACAAACAAACAAACAAACAAACAAACAAACAAACAAACAAACAAACAAACAAACAAACAAACAAACAAACAAACAAACAAACAAACAAACAAACAAACAAACAAACAAACAAACAAACAAACAAACAAACAAACAAACAAACAAACAAACAAACAAACAAACAAACAAACAAACAAACAAACAAACAAACAAACAAACAAACAAACAAACAAACAAACAAACAAACAAACAAACAAACAAACAAACAAACAAACAAACAAACAAACAAACAAACAAACAAACAAACAAACAAACAAACAATACATAAAAAAATATATACAACCGAACACAGTAACCTCCTCTTTTTTCGAAGTCGGTTAAAAAAAAGTCCTCTGTCAGCTTATCTGTTCGCGATAAAGTCAAAAACTACCATTTTCATGCTGTTTTCACCAGTAGATAGAATGATAATTTATGGGGAAGGTTTAGGTATAATTTGTCAAGGTTTTCATTTTATTATCCGTCTCCGTCCGTATAACTTCTTCCGAGCCCGTTAGTTATCTGCCCGTAAAAGCCCCGTGAAAGTCGGTCCAATCAATTAAGAGATAGTAGGATATTGCGGGCGAAGTCTTGAGAATCAAATTAAAATTGTCTAAGTTACTTCTTATAAGGTGAGTTATCTTCCAGTGAAAGTTCCGTGAAAATCAGTTCAAGCATTACGGATATTCCACTGCGTCCCAAGGGGAATAAAAAACCTAAATTATTTTTTATGAGGTCTGTTATCTATTAGTGAATACCCCGTGAAAATCGGCCCAAAGTAATGCGGACGAAGCCGCGGACAAATAAAATACAATATGTCAACCGCTATAATTTCGGTTATCTGGCAGTAAAAAGTAAAATTCCCGTTAAAATAGGTCCAGTCGTTTTGGAGATTACCCAGAACAAACAAACAAACAGACAAAATATAATAATATAAAAATATAGACAAAGTATAAAAAAAATTTTTTTTTGGTCATTTGTAGCCATATCCATTCATCAAAAAGTTGTTATTTTAATTGTACATACACAAACTTTATTTTTATAATACGTAATAGAGAACAAATAAAAAATTGGAAATAAAAGTAGTATGAACTATTTGAATAGGAAAACAAAATAAACTTTGAAAATGTTAGCTTTGATACTTACCACATAACTTCAGAATTGGCAGTATGGATTAATTCCTTCGCTTGTCCTATTGGACGAATATTATTACTGCTACTTACTACGTTACCATGGCAACGTATATAATAACAACCTAATCGCTCAAAAGCAAAAAAAGTGCCCGATTTTGAAACATTTTTCATTGGTGCTCTGCTTCTATTGGTGTTAGTGTGATGTTATATAGTAAACTCTGAAACAGGTCTTGAAAACTATGTTTCTTAATTTTAGTCAATGAAAACCTTTAAATTAAAAATATATTTAAACCAAACTTTTTGAGATATCGTAATGAAATTTTCATGATTTACTTCTTAACATTCCTACTTTAATACAGTATTCAAAACGAAATATGATTTATTTGGTATAATATTCAGCTTTATATATTAATATAGATATAGATAATCTAGCTGTAGCCGCAACTCGGTACGCGTGGAACCTAATGTAAAAACACTGTGACTAATAAAATAATTTGAGTGTATTAAGTCCATTTATGTATCTACGTTTCTTTCGTAATCAAGTCTCGTCCGTATTAATATTACAATAACTTTTGATAGAATGGACCGATTTTGATGAAACTAAGACTACATTTTATTCGAGGATATGCTTTATGATTTTCCTTAGATGTTTTATAGTGAACGCAGTACTTTAGTGGTGATGCTTGCCCTTGCAAATCCACAGGCTAACATTTATAAAAATGATTGAAATGTATTTTATTACTTATTCATAGTCACCTGAAACAATTTTTTTTTTCACAAAAATCTAAAAAGTACAGGCATATTAGATTTATAATCTTATTATATGTATAAAATAGGTAGATATTTTGACTATCATTCAAAGGTTAAAAGAGTATTTATGCACGTTAAACTATATGAGCCACCTCCGAATGACTCACAACAATAGCGATGATTGCTGATTCCGAAGTTGAATTTGAAAAATGTTGAGGTTTTCTGGCAATAAAAGATTTGTTACTAGTAGAGCAGTGAAGGATGTGCTCATATGCCGACTCGTACAAAACAGGATATCTAAACCGCCCGCGCCGATTTTAAGGCAGCTCTGAGGCACGTTTTCGGGATAAAGAACCGCTGACGCACGCCTGTGGCGCTCCGTGAATCAGAGCCCTTGGTGGCGTGCGCAGCGTCAGAGCACCTAACTAGTTAGTTCCGTATAGTTATATAGGCGGGGCGGTATCGCGATGAGTCACCATTCGCTTTCTATTTATTCAGATACGAGAAATATTACAATATTCTTAATATCTAATTACTATATTAACTATTCTAAGCATTATTATTTAATCTACGTACTATATTTAATTATTTTATACCTAATGCTATATGCGTTATATCTATTACAAATTTACTATTAAACACAATCGAATAAACATTATTAATATACATGAAAACTACATGATTTAACAAATATGCTCGTATGTACTCGTATAGCTATAACAGTATACAGCTACACTAAAATACATAAACACTATTTCCTATAATGTAAAATAAAACAAGACCAATCAGATATGTTTATTTGCGGACAAAACTATCTATTAACTATAACTATATTAGCAAAATTACTACTAACACACTATTATTAAATACGACAATAAATTGTCGCGAACAAACTGTTTCAATTTTCAAATTGTTGCCAACGCAATTAGGCAAGCTCCAGTAACACTACGAAGCAATACGTTTGCATAGGGAGCCGACAACGCGGTTGAGTCATGCAGCGTGTTAACACGTCGACGTACGCATTCACAGTTCGAACCATCTCGGCAATGTTTAATTCTGGTCGGGCGCCCAATGTGCCATCAGTGTCCGATGACCCACACCTCACTGTTATATCACTTAGCCTGTCAGGCTAATAGCGTAGTCAATTAAAAAAAAGCTAATCTTACGCAAGCGCAATACGTCACGAGCATGTCGACGTCATTGATGACGGTCGGTCACGCGAAATCACAAAATTTTATCCATCCATAAATTCAAACACGCATATGATACTTTCGAGTATATACAACTTCTAGAACAAGCGTAATACGTCACGAAGGAATTGAAGGTGGTAGAGCCACACTAAAGCTATTACTGATTTCACCATAAATGGATCGGCTCGTCCCAGGTAATACCACCCTCTCACAGAAAACCGAAATGCAGTAATAGTGCTTACATGGTTGCGTTTCGTTCGGTCAGTGTAAGAGCCGGAGGCCCACCTCCCCTTCCCTCTCTTCTTCCCTCCCTCCATACATAGGCTGGCAACGCATTTGAGGTTCTCCCCTGGTGTTGCTAGTGTATATGGACGGCGGTGATCACTTAACATCAGGTGACCTACCTGTTCATTTGCCTCCTATAATATAAAAAACGAGCATGTCGCATAATGAGTTCGCTCCTAAAAGTCGTAAGTTATAATATACAGAAAAAAAATCTTAAAACACCGCCATTAATAATTCAAACACATTCTTAAAAAATGTGTATAAAAAATACGGACAGCAACAGTATAACGTATTTATCAAAATCTTGTGTGTATTCAATAAAAACGAGCTGGATTCTCACTGGCCATATCGATAAAATCTTTCAACACAGTTTCCATTTTAAAATAAAATGCCCACTGGCAACACCACGGTTTTTAAAATGTACTTCCATCGCATACTCGCCGGTGGCCATTTTGAATATCGTCAAGCTTTTAACATGTGAATTTTTTATATACTTTTTTAGTTTATCGCTCAAATATTTCGTTTTAGTGAAAGGTACACGCGGAGAAACTACGGAGTTCATGGAGCTTTTAAAATAACTAATGCTCGTTCAATGCTCGAAATTTTACCATAATTCATTAATTTTTAAGTTTCAATATTAATAAGTTTCTATTCCAAAGAATTTACAAATATACGAGTTGAAGTCCGCAACTTCATCTTTGTTGTTTATTATCGTAAAATATATTTTATGTATAGAGGAAAAAATTTAAAAAAGTATTCATTTCCATTTTCTTGCGCTTGCGCACCACATCACTTGCCCCATTTCTTTACGGCAGGAAAACATCGCTGAACAGTAGATTAGTACTGAAGTATTAGCCGATTACTGAAGTTATACTTTTTTTGGCGCGTTAGGGATAAATGATGAGAATAAATTTTTAGGATATGCGCGCACACCGTCACGAAAAACAGACACCCTGAAGTTATTACGATGCGCGCACACACCGTCACGAAAATCCGACACCCTGAAGTTATTACGATGCGCGCGCACACCGTCACGAAAAACCGACACCCTGAAGTTAGTTATAGTCAACATTTTGTTTCTTTATATTTGTTGTTTGTATTTATTTGTATTAAAACTTTCAATGTATTAAATACCTTTTTTCTATTGTTAGTGTCGTTTTTTCTACAAACGTAGAATAAGGCGAAAGATAAAATTTTTGAAAAGATTTATATCTTGTTACGCCAAAGAAGTATAACTTCTAACGAGTGTACATAAGTACACACACACACTTTTTTTTAGTGAAGTAAAGTATTTTACTACAAATACTGAAATAATAGTAAATATTTGAGACTTAGTACTCTTCAGTATACTATACTATAAATAATGGTGCTTCCTACTTAGTAAAGATTTCTTTAATGAGATCAGTAGTTAAGGGATCTCCTTCTAAAAACAAATGAGCTTTATATCTATAATATTATAATATCGGGAGTTCCGATCGGACCGTCGACTCGAGCGGTGGTCCGTTTTGCTGCGCGCGCTAAGTTCGATTTTAATACTCGTGATTTAGTGACGTCAGTTATTGTGTTGTTTCGATCCGGCACACCTGCGCTACACAGGTGCGCTGCACACCTGCGTTCTTTTTCCTCGAACTGAGTGAGACCTTTCCTTTGTATTTATTTATTGCTTTATCTATTTCTTGTTATATTTATTTATTTACTCATTTATTTATCTATTTATTTACGTATTTCTTTAATTCTTCAGTGATTTATTTTTAAATTTATTTACTTTTTATTGTTTGTTTATTTAAGTAGTCTTATGTTATTTTTCCCCTGTCTCGCTCAGGTACTTATTTGCGTTGTTTTCCTATTTTGTTTAGTTTTAAACAGCTCCCTTTGATCCGGACTCGGGATAGTCCGTTAAATTCATTAAGGCGCGCCCCCCTGCCCCTCTGGCAGGGAGGTTTCACATGTCTTCCTCCGCCCTAGTCCCCTCCTCAGGCCCCGGTATGGCCTCCGATCGAGAAGTCGGCCTCTTAGAGACCGAACTTATTGGCCTCCGCGGTTTTATATCCAGCATCTGTCCTCGTCTCGTAGACGATTACGATGCGTACGGTGCGAAGCGTCGCATCGAGTTCCCTCACTCTTCCAAGCCCGCTCCCTCGATCTATGCCAAGATCGAGGCAAGCAACAATTTTCCCATCCCACCCGTTCACGATAGTGACGATAGCGATAGCGATTCCGATTCTGGCTCCGATATGGAGCAAGACCCTCCTGCTCAGCAAGATCCTCCTGCTGAGCAAGCCCCTCCTGCGGACGATGGCTTCACCACCGTCACGCACCGCAAACCGCGCAAGAAGCGCTCCAACTCCTCATCCGATCCGGAAGGCAGTTTGCCCTCCAAAAAAATAGTCAATGTCGATGGCGCGAAAGTGCCAAAGACGACACCAGCGCCCTCTAGACCCGCTTCGCCTAAAACTGCGGGTTCCGCAGTTTCGGGCAAAAAGCCCCGCCCACCGCCCCCCGTTACGATCCAAGACAAAGCGTCTTGGGTTGAAATTTCTAGCCTGCTGGAAACGGCAGGCATCCCTTACACCTCCGCTGTGAATACCGCTGTAGGTATTCAGGTGAAGGTAGCCACGTCCACCGCCCATCGTGACCTCACTCGTTTCCTTCGGGACAACCAGTGGGGTTATTTCACGCACTCTCTCGAAGAGGAGCGTAAACTACGGGTTGTGATCCGTAGGGTTCCTTCAGAACTCCCGACTTACGACATTTCCGACGACCTCAAAGAACAGAAGATTCCTGTTCGCGAGGTTCATCGTATGCGCTCTCCGCGCACCAGGGCTCCATATGATATGGTTCTCGTTGTCCTCGATCGCACCCCTCAAGGGAAAGCGATCTTCAATCTCACATCCCTCTGCGGCCTCTCCGGCGTTATCGTCGAGCCGCCGCGCAAAACGTCTGTGCCCTCGCAGTGTCACAACTGTCAGGTGTACGGACACTCCGCACGAAACTGTCTCCTGAAACCCAGGTGCGTTAAGTGCCTCGGCGACCACTCCACCAAGGAGTGTTCTCGCACTAAAGACTCCCCCGATCCCCCGAGCTGTGTTCTGTGCCGCGGCGTGGGTCATACCGCGAATTATCGCGGATGTCCCCGCGCCCCGCGCACAAAGCGCCCTCGCTACCCCAGGCAGGCGTCGCCGTCTAAGGCGGCCGCCGCTCCCGCCCGCCCCCGACCCCCGCCTCTCATGTCCCGAGAGGCCTTTCCGAGCCTGCCGAGCACGTCTCGTGCACCGGCAGCGTCCGCACCCGCGACTAGCGCGCCCCCCCGCCCCTACCGGGCCCCTCAGGCTCCGTGGGCTCCTAAGCCCGCGTCCCAGCCCATTCCCAGACCTCCGGCGGCTAATCCTTCACAGGATCACCCCGCCTATTCCTTCTCCCTATCGAGTATTGACTACGCAGGTCAATTACTCATCTTCCACGAGATCTCGGAGATCTCGGCATACGAAGAAACCGCCCGAAATCCTCTTCTAGGATCCGTCACTGCAATACATAGGTTTCCAGCCATCGCGGCTACATTACAACGGCTCGCGCGCGCAGCTGTTCAAAATAAATAACTCATATAAGATAGAGTAAATCGCGTATTTACGTCTATCTTCCCCTAAAAACGACCGTTCAATAATAATAATTTTTGTTATGTCTATTTTTAGATTTCGGCGCCGTCGCCGTTAAGTAAATTTAAATTCGATCTTATTAAATGCGTGTTGCGCCCGCGCTTTTGTAATCGATCCTTTTTAGCTCCCGCACACATCGCGGTTCTCAGTAATATCTCGAGCCTAGGTCGTCCCCGCGCGGAGCCCTCGTGATATTATTATCGCGATACAGTGACTCACCTACATCACTTGAACACACATATGAGATCATCTCTCTCACACACGTGCACATATATACACATGGTGGGAGGGTTTTGTTTTTTTTCACTCATCGAACTGAATCGAATAGTTTTAGTTCGTTTCAATCCGATATACACGTATTCATTTGTGAATCATGCAATTTCGATTGTATGGTTCACAAATGTATATATGTATGAATAGCTTAGAATAGTTAGCTAGGACAGACGCGTCTTTTTCCAGGTAACAGCCCAAGCCGAGATGTGCGTGCACCCTTGTGTATGTTACCTAAAACCCAAATTGGTTGTTTGCCTTAAGCGCCAACCTTGCTAGTCCGGTGAAGCTGTAAAGACCCTGCCGGGTCAATAGCGTAGTCAGTTCGAGAAAAAAAAAAAAATTATAATATCTTGGTTGCAATTCAATCGTGAAAAGTTTTTTCTTCGGTTTTTATCTGCCATAGCTATTGTTATCTGCATTTTTTTTCTAAATGGTAAGAATTATTTTGAGTACTAGGTAAAAAAGCAATAATAAATAAACAAAAAGATAGAAGATAATATATATTTTTGGTTATATTATAATAGCGGCACGCTATGATAGCGGTTTTGATACAAAAATAGTGCGTGGAGTCCCTCCGCGCGGAAGAAGTGAAACCTCGTAATGTGGAAATGAAAATAGAAAGGTGTAGAAATTGATTTTTAGTATAATCATATTATTTTAAGACAAACTTGATTAACATTGCTTACACATTCACAATTGATCGCATCTTTTAATTATCATTTTCGAGTGGAGAGATATCCAAATCTATAACATTTACAATGGGATTACGATAACTAAAGTAAGATACGAAATGTTTGAGTTTTATTTTTAATATTTCTTGCAAAAACTACATCAAGGAATATTGGACGTTACTCGTTGCTAACGCTCGCGCTGGCCTGTAACAGGTATGCTACGCGCATGCGGTCGAGTGCCACGCATTTACTCTCGCTCTATCTCTTTCTATTGCCCCTTAGCGTTAAACATTTTACGCAACCTTGTTGGAAGTCCCATTAGAAGTTTCACTTCAATACAATAGTGACAAGAAATATTGATTTATATTCGAAAAACAATTAAATACTACCTTGTTTTGCATTAAGCATCGACGCGGCTTCGAAGGGGTTGTTAGTTGTGCTTGCCAACGATATAAATGATAACTTGTATATTAAATGAGTACACTAATAATTATAATCCATTCAGGATTCAGTCAAAGGACGCTATCTTTTTTTTGTTAGTAGAAACGTAAAAAGATTTATTCGTGGTGTCATATTATATAGTTAGATATTGGAGTATATCGTTACACATATAGATATGTCGAGGCAGCGATAAAATGGCGTCCATGTGGTAATATGACGCCATCCATAGTGACGTCATGGTTATGATTTGATTGATCAATCCACCAAGCACAATCGAATAAAACATTAACCGATATAGAAACACAACACTGTCTATAGGTAGGTGTGACTATAGCTCAACTGTCCGAGCGAGTATGCCCCGCCTCTTTTTTTTCTCGAACTGACTACGCTATTGACCTAGCAAGGTCTTAACAGCTTCACCGGACTACTAAGGCGAGCGCTTAAGGCACTCAGCCGATTTTGTTTGCGCGGGCCCCGCATCTAGTCATCGGTCGCCTTTTAAGGCATCAATATACATAAACAACCGATAACTCCAACCAATGGCGTCTCACATCGGGGTAAATAATGAACAGCCGATAACTTCAACCAATAGCGTTCGAGGTCATTAGTAACACCCCCGATATAGTCAATAGCGCGGTATCGCAGGTCAATAGTGGCTCCCCGATAGATTTAATTTAGAAATTAGAGTACTAAATTAATTTTTTGTTCTAAAATTCGATATTTATAATTCATTTTTTTATTATTGCACGTCACCATTGACAATGAAGAATCTAGTCCTTCAATTGTAGTGAGTAATTTATACGAAACTTCATGAACGGGCAAACATTAAAAGGGCCATCATAGCGTGCCGCTGTTATAGTAACATTGTTTCAATATTGAATTCCCAGATCGTAATACGTGACCACTATAGTTACACTGTCGACAGTATGTGAGACACTGTAAACATATACCAATATATAGACTAAATACGTGGTCTGTTGAGAGGTGCTTCAACGAGAACGATATAAATTACATATAGTTAATGTTCAAACCCGTAGGATTGTTCGGGAATGGACGAAAAATCTCGAACAAATTAGGTCGTAACGCGACTACGACTTTCAGGAGTCCGCCTTGTTTCCCAACAAAGGAAATCCATTTCTCGCGTCGCCGCTGTGAATTCGATAAACAATGGTCACGCACGGTAGCGCTTTACCTCGGAATTCAATATGGGTTTTCAGTTCAGCTTGTAGTTTTTTCTTATACTTTATAAGTTACTTATATTTACTTACTCGCTTACTTTATAAGCGACTCCGTTTGCGTGGAAACTAATGTAAGAAAAAGTGACTAATAAAATCATCCGTAAAAACTTTGAAAAACTAAATTTAGTAAAAGACCGGCATAATTTAAATACTAGAAACTGTAATAAACTGGTGGTCCCATGTTTCAGACTTAGCAAAACCAGTAATAGTTTTTTAGGTAATAGTGTTAGGTTCTACAATAAAGTCCCAAAGCATGTTACCGATTTGCCGGACTGTAAATTTAAGCACCACGTCAAACGGGTTTTAGTTTCAAAAGGATATTATAGAGTGGATCAGTATGTGAATGATAGTGATGTCTGGATTTAACTCCTCTCTGTGCATCCACTAAAAGCATTGATGATGTATTGGAAATATATGTTAAAAAATGTACCCGATCGAATTTCTTGCCGGTTCTTCTCGATGACTGGGTTGTTTTCCGAACCGGTGGTAGTCTTTGACGTTCATAAGTGCCTTATTAGGGCCTAAACTGATTAAGTAGTTTTGATTTGATTTGATCTGAATGTATTAAGTCCATTTACTTACCTACTTTTCTCTCGCACTCGAGTCGCGTTGTCATTAAAGTTAAAATAACTTTTGATAGAGTGTACCGATTTCAGTGAAACCAAGACTAAATGTTATTCGAAGACTTGATTTTCTTGGTGAGGTTTTATCATGAAAGCAGTATTTTAACAGTGATGCGTGTACATCTTCAGAACGTCTCGCTCGCAATGCGAGACAGTCTCAATATCTTAGGCATAGATATTCGCAGCGACCTCAATCCCAGGGATTATATACAGAGCGTGATCTCCACTGCATCTCGGAGACTTGGAATCCTGAACAGGGTGTGACGGTTTTTCACGCCTGAACAGCTATATCTCCTTTATAAGTCACAAGTTCGGCCTTGCGTGGAATACTGCTCGCATCTCTGGGACGGTTCGGCAAAGTACCTCATGGATACCCTGGACAGGTTGCAGAGACGGACTGTCCGCATTGTTAATGATACAGACATTACAGAGTTCATAGAGCCGCTTCAGTTGCGCAGAGACATTGCCTCACTGAGCGTGTTCTACCGTCTGTATCATGGCGAGTGTTCTGAAGAGTTATTCAACTTGATCCCTTCCTCTCCTTTTCATAACCGCACCACACGTGCTGGTCTTCGGAGCCACAGTTTTACGGTAAATCCTATTTGGGCACGAACTAAAAAGTTCGCAACATCTTATCTTTGCCGTACCGTGAAGCTGTGGAACAATCTCCCGGCCAGTGTGTTTCCTTCTTCCTATGACATAGGGTCCTTCAAGCGCAACGTGAAGAGATACTTACGCAGGCCGGCATGACAGCGGCGACCGGCGATGGATAGTATGTCTCTCGGTGGTCGCCATTGTTTTTGGATTGTACTGTGCTTACCATCAGGCACAGTATAGTCACTTTGCCGAGCTACAATAAAAAAAAAACATACATACAGATAGACAGACATTTTTAAAATTGATTGGAATATATTTTATTACATATTCCTAGACACCGGCAACATTTGTTTTCCAACAATCTAAATAGTATAGAAATGTTTGATTTACGTTCATATTTTATGTAAAAATTATCTTTATTATTTAACTCTCTCTTTTTATTGTCTGGTGCGTTATTTCGGTATACGTGAATAAATAAATAGACCACGACTGAATAACCTGTTGCCTAGAAAATATCCAGAATATCTTTAGTGCGAGAAACTGTAAGGTAAAAGGAGAATATACGCGACATTGAGTTTTCGAAATACGTTCTAGACTACGCGGATGCATACGAGAATGTTCCGGTAATCATGTTTACTCCAGTCGTAAATATTTATTCCGACAGTTACGTTATAGCAGAACGAAATTCTCGTTGCAATTCTTCGTGGAAAATTTTGATACTTTGATCTTAGATTGTACGTCTATATAAATAAAAATCAGTTGGCGAATGTATACCTATATATGCGCATTACTTCAGTACAGCTGCATTAACTTTGATAATTAGTTTTATATTGTGATTGTAATTGCCATAACAAGGTTTATATAAAAGAAAATATGTCGAGGCAGTCATAAAGACTGCTGACAAGTGAAAACTCAAAACAATGGAATAACCGTGTACTTTTTTGAATGTTTAAATCAATTATATCTGAATTATTTAAATTTCATAAATTGAGTCGTTACATTTAAAAATGTGCTAAATTCTGTGCTACATGTATGTATGAAGATCATAAAAATCTGAAAACTTTTGGACGGCAAACTTTGAACTTTGTTCTCATTGTATAAAAATTGGAAATTAAAAAAAGAACGTGTGTGTATTTTTTTTTTATGTCATAGGAGGCAAACGGACAGGTGGGTCACCTGATGTTAAGTGATCACCACCGTCCATAGACACTTGCAACACCAGGGGAGTCGCAAGTGCGTTGCCAGCCTGTGTTGGAGGGGGAGAAAGGGAAGCGGAAAGGGAGAGGAGGAAGGGGAAAAAAGGTGGGCCTCCGGTGCTCTCACTGACCGAACGAAACGCAGCAATGCAAGCATTGTTACTTCGCGTCGGTTTTCTGTGAAGGTGGTACCCCGGGCGAGCCGACCCATTCATCCTGAAACCAGTAATAGCTTCAGCGTGGCTCTACCACCTATCTTTATGTATACGCGTTCGATGTTATACTTCTTTGGCGTAACAAGATAAATATCTTTTCAATAATTTAATATTTCGCCTTATTCTACGTTTGTAGAAAAAACAACACTAACAATAGAAAAAAGGTATTTAATATATTGAAAGTTTTAATACAAAGAAATACAAACAACAAATATAAAGAAACAAAATGTTGATTATAGCTAACTCCAGTAACTTCAATAAGAAAAATAATTAAATAATTGAAACTATAAATATTCACTTTTTTTCCAAAGTAACCTTATAATTATAAATCACAAGTTGCTGGATAGAAAATATATTAAAAACCAGCAAAAAAGTTACACATTTTCTATTCGATTTTGAGGTCTCCCCTAGAGTATACCAGTATCAGTATGAAATTAAAATTCCCTTAAAATTGTCTCCTTCTCATAGAAAAACAATTTTCCAAATCGGTTCATAAATGAAGAAATTCTTAGGTAGTGAAAATTAACAAAAAAATTGTGAAACAATTATTCGATTTAATTTAAAAATCAGTGATCACTTGTTGTTTAAAACACATTAATAGACGAATATAGAAACATAAAAATTTATATTACGTATAAATAAATCGGAGTCAGCCTTCAATCCTTCTATTTGTTGTGTCGAGTAGCCAACACGGCAATGCGACACGCTATGACGTCACCGCCTCCCATCGGGCGAAGGTGCCAGCCGTAATGAGGCTCCCTACTCAACGTTTGAAAATATAAAATGCCACACTTAATACTGATGATGGATAAATAATGTTAGGCTGTTAAGTTAAAAATACAATTCGAAAGTCAACGGTAAATAATGATAACGTTTGGTTTACTCCACTCAATGATATTATAACTAAAAATCTCTAGATACGTTACAAGCGCTTCGACAGCGCCTTCTTAAAACTTGGCTAGCTATCTTATTGTTGACGACTATCCCGTTAATCCAGCCGTATCTAAGCAACATATAACTATTTCTTTTTCACCACTGATATTGAGAATATGCCATCTTACTTCCACTTTTATCTAAGCCAGTGTGGCGTTACAATATTACTTTATGTATGTGTGCGTTATCGTGACTTGTTAAAATATTAGGTAACGTATCTACAGCTTTATAGTTATAATATCATTGAATCCATTGGATTTTTCAAGTTGCTTAAACAAATGCAAGAGAAAAAAAAATACGATTTTCAAAAATTACCACACGCAATTCAAAAACAAGTACTAACTTGTATTCATTTTCTGAAATATTTGTATTTATTTAGACAGTTGAAAAGGTACACCTATAACCTATGTTAATCACACATTTTAAATCTATACAAATGTTATAAAGATATAGAGGGTTTGTTTGGTTGAACGCGCTAATCTCATGAACTACTGGTCCGATTCGAAAAATTCTTCCAGTGTTAGATAGCTTATTTATCGAGGAGACCTATAGGCTATATATCATTACGCTAAGACTAATAGAAGCGAAGCACTAATGAAGAATGTTTCTAAATCAGGTTTAACGAACGTATTATTTAAAAAAAATTACACCGTCTACATAATCGAAGTCGCGAGTTAAAGTCAGCTTTAGCTCAAAGTAACTGTTCTACGCGGACGAAATCGCGGCCGGAAGCTAGTTTTAAATATAAATTTAAAATGAGACAAATGTGTATGAAGTTATTATTGGTAAACTCATCAACTTCTTACCCTTATCCCACGTAAGTAGGGTCGGCACAACATGTCTTCCTTTTCCACGCTCGCCTATCAGATGTCATCTCAGTCATCACACCTTTTACACACACCACTTTTCACACAATCCATCCATCCTTTTTTCGGTCTCCCTCTACTCTTATATCCATCGACCATTACTTACATTTATTGGTAAACTAATAACAATAAAAATATTAGTACATAATCGGACTCTACAATCGTACCAGTTCACAAAATATTGTGTTCACAAAAAGTGGCACAAATAACACAATTAAGCCATCTAAGGGCAACTGTACCAGGATATCATAATGATATCGAAGCACTCGAATGAGGGGTGATTTGAGATTATGTAGGACATACCGATATACTAGGTAATTCATGCCGACACGTGCAGTTACGTAATTATTTAGTAAATAGAATCGACATAATCTAGACACAAGCTCTATGCAATCCGAGTTACCTCTTATGATCATAGCATCTATAATTACCTAATTAATATATTGAGATACACGGGCATTTTAAACCCCTGCATTTCCTCGCTCGCTATAGCCTCTCAAAAAACAAAAATACGTAAGCGTTATTTAAAAAGTATAGTAAACCCAAAAAACATGTAATAAATATATAAGCATAGAATTTCAAAATTATATAAAAAAAATCCTATTACTTAAACAGTAGAGTATCCGCTTTGTGAATTTTCAGCGACATCACATACCGACGTGATGAAATTTCGTAAAACATCACTGAGTTCTCGAAAAGAAGATAAATAGCGACACCCTAATCAAAAAGAGAGGCGACAAAGACGAAGGAAAACAAAAAATGCTATTTAGAAACGGGGCCACGCCACACGATTCTATCTCGTGAATGAATCTAGATGTGGGGGGTCTCGGTTCAAAGAAAACAGTGTAGTCCATACTTATAATACATAGTATTAGAATGTAAATATGACGTGTATGATAGACATTTTAGATTTTTGTGACTAAAAAATGCTGCAGGTTTTTAATTATTTTTTAAATGTCTGTTTTAACTGTTTGTATCCATCCGCATCACTGCTAAAGTTTTGTAATATTTTGTCTAGAATCCACAATAGGGATAACTTTTTTTTTATGAGTCAGTTCTTTTTTCTTCCTACTTTTAGCGGTTTGCTCGAAAAATTAAGAGAAAATTTTTTTTTTTCTTTCAAAAACTGTATTTTGACGACTCCTACTGGTGAACCAGTGCGAGTTATACAAAAAAACACTAAGACTATTTTAAGTACTTAAAATTAATATTAAGAGCTCAAACTTGGTGAGATTTTTTTTTCTATATATTGATAAATGTTATGCATGAGCAACGAAAAAAAAAATGTTTGCGGAAATGAACTACCCTAATCCACAAGGAAACAGAAGACACTTGGACGAATTGTATGACAAAAATGTGTCAGATGTTCAATTTTAAATAATGTTAACATTAACATTATTTTTATGTATCTGATAAGATTCGACCAGCCTTATCATTATAAGCACCCGAAAACACCTTCTTACGACTTCAATAGAATATGGCGACATCTCTCTATTATATTTAAATAGAATATACACGTTTTTACATACGTCTCATAGTTTAGAAGTACTAAGAAAATATACAAACAGACACTAAAAACAATTATGTTTTTTAATATTTATAAGTGACCAAAACTCACAGTTTCAAATTATTTAATGTTAATTGAACTTTGTTATCCCATCATACTGCAACATATACACTCTACAGAGTGCAATATATTTCTTTTCAGGAGAAAAGAGTATATCATGTTCGCGGATAGACGAAACTTTCCTAATTTCTACTTCAACATGAAGCTGTTAAAATATAGGAATAATGAACTAACATTCAAAATTGTTCCCTTTAGTGCATCAATAAAGTTCAAATTAAATTACAATTCAAACGAAAAAGCAAACGCACTGCAATGTGGAAAATTTCAGGGCGGTTCAGAACATTCCAGGTTTCTCTGACGACAATATCGTTTTGTTAAAGCAATGCCCAGACCAGAACCGCTGCGGATGATGGATTGCCTGACAGATTATCCTCCAACTCCTGCGAAATATAAAGGGGCTATTATAGCGGTCGCAATGATTCGGCCTGAGAAAGATGAATTGGCTTAACATCGGCCGTTTAATAGAATGAGTTGCAGAGGGTTTTTGGCAATGTAATGATCGTTTGAAACACTTTCTACATTTAATAAGGCGATAACTTTGGTTTATATGTATAATTCTAGTAATTATTGATCTTTTTCGATGCTTCAGAAATTGTAGCTTTTATGGTATGGTCGATGTTGTTCAGCGCATCACGGTTATAAATATAAATTTTAAAATACTGTAGAAATAATTCTTATTTTTACTGCTTTTCCTCTTACAGTCATTGTTATTAGATATCTTAAATACCAATGGAGGTTTATTAAATGTATGCCATCGTCATGGCTAAAGCTATTTCTATAAATCGTCACGATACATGAAATGTTAACAGTAGAAGAGAAATAATATAACCATGGAATATTTTCAGACATATGAACTATTTAAAGACCCATGTGGCAATATCATATACCATGAAGTAATTTACTAGAGGTCAATAGAGGTTAGTCAATAGTACGAACACAAGGTCATTAGTACAAACACAAGTCAATAGTACAATCGCGTAGTCAATAGCATGGTTTCAAAATGATAATTGTTTGTCTTTGTAATATAACATATTTAAACCTACTACTATACCTTGACATTTTCTTGTTAAGCCAATTGTAATAAAATTCAGAAACTAAGGTCATTCAGACACTATACCCTTAATATTGAAAATAAGGAAAAACGACATAACAGGAACTTTTTATCCCATAAAATTATGGCCAATGTTGTTATTCCCCCCTTGCATATTTTATGTTTAATTCAATTCACAGAAGTGCGCGGTATCACGAAAAATAATTGTAAGAAAGTAGCTTATTTTTGTTAAAGTTTTATTATACGAGATTGCTTTTGGACAGCCCGGCCCTCTCGGGCGCTCATTTGAGTTAATTTAATCCGACTTTTTCTCCCGTCTGCGATATAAATTTACGTTTAAATAATGTAAATAAATTAAATATACAATTATCATTAGTACGTGTTTTCTTTAATAAATAGTATAAGGTATTGGTTTAAATACAATTCAATACAATATATGGTTCTGAGCAGAAGTATCAAGGAATTAATGATTAAAATGCATTCTAGACTCAGAAAATCGTACAGTGGTTAAAAACAAAATCACTATTAGGGTTTGCCTTTTACCTTAGTTCTTCTAAACTACTTATATGTTGATGTATTTTTAATGCTTACGTGTGTATACATGCATACATGCATATTACATTTGCAAAAACCAAAGTCGATATATATTAACAGTGCCGCATGTTCCTTCTAGATATCAATCTGTACCTCTAGATATCAGTATTTTTATCATTTTTTTGTCACTTTTTACAAAAATATACATATATTTCTAATTTACATTATTCTTAATCCAAATTTATTGTATTAAATTTTATTTTCTGTTTTTTAGTTGAATTTTTTATGAAAGCGTGTTTTTTAGTTTTTTTAACTATTATTTATTTATCATGTTTTAGTTAAAAAAAATACTTTTTTTTCGGATTATTGCATTGTCATCGACCTTTGACAGGTGTGCAAAGTTTGAATTAAATCTGATCGTTCAAATTAGGACAAAATCGAGCTCAAAGGGGTTGGTTACAAACATACATACATACATACAGGTGAAGCTAATATAAGCGTGATAAAAATGTAGCCCGGAGAAGCTGGATTGCTGGAGCAATAGTGTAGACAGTTCGAAAAAAAAAATTGTAAAAAATATTTTTTGGGCTATTGCCAACAGAAAAGTCCTACAAATAAATCACAGCGACCATTTCATCTTCTATTCATTAATAAAAAAACAATTAATTTTTACGAAACTAATTTGAACAATATATTATAATCCTTATCCAACCAATGCAACCAGATCTATTAAAAAAAACGTATAGTTCGAGTTATTTTTCAATATGAGACACCATGAATCAATGAACATTAAATTTCAGGAACCCAGTATTGTATAGCAATACATAATTGATATTATAATATAATTGCATTCCGTGTAGCTCATGACTATATTAACATTTACGCAGACTGACTGAAAAGCATTCATTTATTTTGTAGCGGAGATGTCAATCAAACAAATTATAAATCGGGAGTTTTTGACGGGATCGTGTTGTGGTTTTTATATTTTATTCTTTAATCTTGTGTTATTTTGCTCTGTATTTTATAATGTTGGTGATATTTTACGTAATATAGTTTGGTTATTGTGCGTGAAGTGAAGTGGATGGGAAATAATATCACGGAGCATGGATTCTGACTTGGCACAAAAACTCCTTGGACAGTTCTAATAAGACGGCCACCATCTTGTTAGTTCATTGAAATGATCGCAAGTCAAATCAAATCAAAAATACTTTATTCAGTTTAGGCCCTAATAAGGCGCTTATGAACGTCAAAACTACCACCGGTTCGGAAAACAACCCAGTCACCGAGAAGAACCGGCAAAAAACTCGATCGGGTACATCTTTTTAACATTGTGTATTTACATAGTACGTTAGAAAAACTTACATACCTGTAAGAAAAGAAACGATATTTAATGTTATTATTAACAATGTCTGTTCCTAATCACAATTAGAATACTTTAATAATGGAATTAATATTATAAATTATTGTTTTCTCTTAACAATCACGAGACGCTTATAGATTATCTTTTCCATAGCTCACAAACGTCATCTGTCAATCGAGTGTGCGTTCAATGGCGTTTGATGCACGGAAAAGTTCAAATTAAAGAAAATTATATTTTTTCTTTACATATATATATTTCAAATACATTATACGTTACAATACCGTTTTTAGTGGATGCACAGAGAGGAGTCAATTCCAAACGTCACCATCGTTCACGTATTGATCCACTCTATAGTAGCCTTTCGACACTAAAACCCGCTTGTAAGAACCTTGTATGATCGTTACCTACTCGACAATGAAATATAATAATCATCTAGAACATTGGTTGCTAAAAAACAATTAAAATTCTTTTTGTCACTATAAAAAAAACTATTTATCTTTATATATAAATTTCTTCTGTACGTGTGCAGGTCACTGAACTCCTGCTAAACGGCAGAACGATTTTGATGAAATTTTGTGTGCGTGTTCGAGTGGATCCGAGAATGGTTTAGATTCACAATTGGACCCGGTAGGTGGCGCTGCGGTTGAATTTCAGATATTTTTTATCAAGGCAGGACAACGTCCTCCGGGATCGCTAGTTTGAATATAAAATTAGTATTTACTGCGTATTCCGAATTTTAATATTACGCTATCTGAACCAATCTGGGCTCCTACATCCGCAAAAACTTAGATAAGTTAGGTTTAGTAAAGAACCGGCATGGTTATAATACTAGAAATAATCACAAATTAATCATCCCACATTTCAGGGTCAATAAGACCCGCAACAGTTTTCTATTTCATATTATTCGGCAGAAGGTAGGAAGGTCTCAAAACAATTTGTCGATTTACCGGATAATAATTAAGCGCAAAGCAAAGCTTATTCCAGTTTCATAAACTGCCAATCTCAAAAGATCGCACTTTACAGTCCTTGTCAACCGTTTTGATCGTTCTAAATATAGCCGTAAGCTCGGGCTTATGAATAACATAATCAAACGTTTAATACAGAATATATACATATAATAGGAATGTAAATGTAATGTGTCTGGATTTTTTGCAGGTGTCTTATAAAATGCATTTCAATCATTTTTAGCAATTTCTGCCTGTCTGTTTGTTTGAACATATATCACTGCTAAGCGTTCCTGATGAAATCTTTTCAAGAAAATCATAAAGTATATCTTCGAGTAACATTTAGTCTTTGTTTCATTTAAATCGGTTAGGTCTATCAAAAGTTATTGTAATTTTAATAACGACGCGACTAAAGTACGAGAGAAAAGTAGATAGTAATCGGACTTATTAACATTCAGATGACTTTAATAATCACTGTTTTGGACATCAGGTTCCACGCGGAAGAAGTCGCGGCCATAGCCAATATTAAATGTTATTATGGGAATCTAAAATTGGTATTTTTTTATCCTTAAGATGTGTCAATGTTATAATATAATATGTATTTATGGTAGAAAGGTTAAAAAGTTTGGCGAAACTGTACATTCTTATATGTAAATAGGCAAAGACAAAACAATACAGTACATCTTTCTTCTCTATTTTTTGGCGAAACTGTACATTCTTATATGTAAGTGACAAAACAATACAGTACATCTTTCTTCTCTGCGTTTTGGCGAAACTGTATATTCTTATATGTAAGTAGGCAAAGACAAAACAATAAAGTACATCTTTCTTCTCTGTTTTTTGGCAAAACTGTACATTCTTATATGTAAGTAGGCAAAGACAAAACAATGAAGTACATCTTTCTTCTCTGTTTTTTGGCGAAACTGTATATTCTTATATGTAAGTAGGCAAAGACATGACAATACAGTACATCTTTCTTATCTGTAATTTGACGAAACTATAAATCCTTATATGTTAGTAGGCAAAGACAAAACAATACAGTACATCTTTCTTCTCTGTATTTTGACGAAACTATACATTCTTATATGTAAGTAGGCAAAGACAAAACAATCAATTACATCTTTCTTCTCTGTATTTCCACCGTTTTGTTTTTGTTTAAGTTCTTGTTGTTTGTGAAAATCTTGTAGCACGGTATAAAAAAAAACGTTACGCGTTATATGTATTTGTATGAAGTGTCTAGTGACTATCTGGATCTAGTAGTATAAAAATGAGTAAATGTATAGTTAATCACTTATACTACGGGACTTATGAGCAATCTTATATATACATAATTCAACACATATAGTCCATAGAAGTTTCACTTTCTCCGCGTGTACACACTTATACGCGTAATGCTTTTTTTTCGAAAAGGATCGTTTTTTTTCTGAATATTAAAAGTTGAAAATAAATGAATTAATTATGGTCCAATTTTAACTAGTATGTAGAAATTACTTTCATTACACGCTTACATTTCACTAGATCGATTCCAGAATGTGTCATTGTCAAGTTATGTGGTGTAATATACCCGAGAGACATTTTTAAATAACTAATTTACCTTACAGTAGCCATTATATTCTAAAGCTAAACATTCTAAACGCTGGTTATGCTATCCAAGTTTATTTAGCTTCTAAAATATTTACGTATTTGAGAGCTCCTCGGTGAGGAAAATTATATCACGTAGGTGACTGCTTCAACGCCTGAAAGCCTTTTTTACATTGTCGTATCAAAACTCTTTGTATTTTAAAAGTTATACCGTTTTTTATCTTTTCTTTTATATTTTTATATTGTTTTTCTATTATTAGTCTTATATATAGGTTGTAGTAATATCTTATTACAATTAAGAATACATTTTTAACTATGAAAAGTAATTAAAATCAAAATCTAAAATTCGATTCAAATTTTTTTTTATAGTAGCACGGCAAAATGACTGCAATATGCCTGATGGTAAGCACAGTACAATCCTAAAACAATGGCGACCACCGAGCGACATACTATCCATCGCTCGTCACCGCTGTCATACCGGCCTGCAAAAAGCTGGATATGCACAGGCTGATTCCGAAACGTGACTCGCGGAAACTACTCACTATGACGGTCTTTTTCGCCATATATATGGTGGTTGCGACCCAGTCAGGCTGTAAAACCATACCCCGCTATCCCCATTGCCTCGTTCGTTATTCAGCAGGGTGCACCACGTGCAGGTGAGGTTGGCTTGGGTGTCACAAGTCTTATGATGTTATTCGATACCCCTTACACCCCAAGAATTATTTCATTATATAGTCTACATTTAAATTTAAAAAAATTAAATTATATGAGCTATCTTAATCCAGTTAGAACATTAAATTGTATATTTAAATGATTAGGGTTTCAGTTAATCATGTCAATAACAACCTTCTGCGATATAAAGTCCTCGGTAATAAACGAGAAATTGCAAAAGCCTCAATTAACAGATGTTACAGTAATCAAGCGTGACTGTATCACGGCCATTATGAATATGGTGGGAAATCAGTCTCAGTGATACGGTTCTGTATATACTGGTTTTCATTAGGCCGCTCTTTCAGAAATAAAAGAGAAGTAATGGCAGCCATTGTTATCGTATCTTCATCCCTGGTATGTCGTTTGAATGTGTCAATTCGACAGAACTACTTGGTGTTTTTTATATGATTTATATTCGATAATAACGATTAAACTAGTGCCCGATGAGATTTCCGACCGGTAATATCCCATATTATCTATCTCTCGTTCTATTTTTAACGGACATCTAAAAGGAGGAGGTTTTAGACTCTTTTTTTAATGTTTGTTACCTCAAAACTTCGTCTATTATAAACCGATTTGAATAGTGAAAACATTTTCAGGTGCGTTGAACGAAATTTAGTAGGAGAATAACTTTTGGTTTCGTGTCAGTGGCATGCTCGTAAAGATATGCTAGACGTACTGCGCTTACGTCAGACTAGCAACGTATTATAATAACCTATGAATGTATAATATTGTTACTCGTTATCTGGTGAAGCTATAAAGACCGGCAGCGGCTCAAGCCTAGGTCCGTTCCCTCGGCGTGGAGTCCTTGAGTGCGCTGCTCGCGCGATACAGTGATACAAAATCTTACATCACTGCGACAACATTACACATGTCACCTCCACACATGTGCACGCACAAACGCTTACACATTAAAGTGGGTGGGTTTTATTTATTTCCCGTACCAAACTGAAAGAGTTTAGATAATTATTCGATACGAAATATATATAAGAGTTGTTAAGGTATGTATGCCTGGTACACACACATATATGTTTCAACAACTCATATATGTATGAATAGTTAGCTTAGCTTAGGTTAGCTCCAAAGGAGGACAGGCAGGAGGAGAAGGCGCTTCGCCCAACTCCTCCTGCCACCGTAGCCGGACCTGAGGGGATGGGTCATTGCACAGGTCCGGCGGACGATGGGGGCAGCCGGTGTGTACCCGGTCTGTCCCTCTATAGGTAGGAGCCCGGCGGTCACCTTCCGTGGGAGGCTCTACAAGGTTGATTAGCTTGAACGATCCCTTGCCGCCCCCACAAAACGGTCTGTCGGTACACCGTGGGGTTTTAGTCCGTGCGACTCGGACATAACCCACCCTCTTCCCCTGGAGGGTGGCGTATCCATAAGGGATTTCCCCACGTTAAAAAAAAAAGATATAAGTCGCGAATTGCATGTATCAGGCAACAGCCCAAGCCGAGGTGTGCCGTGCACCCTTGAGCTAGGTGTCAAATAAAATCGGCTGAGTGCCTTAAGCGTTCGCCTTAGTAGTCCGGTGAAGCTGTTAAGATCTTGCTAGAGCAATAGAGTAGTCAGTTCAAAAAAAAAAACTGTTAAGACCTGACCAAGTCAATAGAGTAGTCAGTTCGAAAAAGGAATATTCTTACTTTGTATTGAACTACTGCAGCTGATCATATGTTGAAATAATTAAAATATTGTATATAAATGTGTATAATTATCGTTCAGAGTGTCAATAGATGGGAAATCCAAATGTATCAATACACAGATTATAAAATTTAAACAGTTCATATTAATTAATTTATAAATTAAAAAACAGAACACAGTTATGCCATTGTTTTGAGTTTTCACTTCTGTCGGTAGTCTTTATGACTGCCTCGACTTTTTTTATTGGAAAGGGTGGTAGGGTTTCTCAGGGTGGTAGGGTTTCAAGCAGGGTGGTGGGGTTTCACAGCCTGATTGGGTCGCAACCACCATGTATATGGCGAAAAAGCCCGTCATAGTGATTTTGGGATCAGCCTGTGCATATCCAGCTTTTTGCAGGCCGGCATGACAACGGCGACCGGCGATGGATAGTGTGTCACTCGGTGGTCGCTATTGTTTTTGGATTGTACTGTGCTTACCATCAGGCATAGTGCAGTCACTTTGCCGTGCTACAATTAAAAAAAAGGGTGTATTTTCAAGAGGTCCTATTATATATTAGAACTCCTGATAATCAGATAAGAATTGTGTAGTGATTGATTTTAGTAGATTTATGACAATCCCTATCTAATTTCGGTTATAAATTTTTAAAGTCAATTTTACTTTCTGTTAACTTCTTTTTAAATTAAAATTCTTAAAATAAAGTTAAATTTAAATAAGAAGTTAAATAGAGTTAAATTCTTCTTAACTTCTTATATAAAACCAACAATTAATAAAAAAAGTTTAATATTTTTCAATACTCACTTAATCATACAAGGAACTTTTGTATAAAATTGAATTTTCTAACTAGAACTCCGCCAGCCTAAGCACTCAAGCATCGCTTACCTAATAGTACTGATTTACATCGTATACTATAGCGTACATGAAAAAAAACGTTTTTCAACAGATCTTAGCAGAAGTACATATTATTTATACAATTTCTAAAACAGAAGTTTAACACGGAACAAGAAAGGCAAAAATAAATTCTCACAATGCTCGTCAGAGAGTGCTGAATATAAAAAAAAACGAAGGAAAAAGTGTATTAAGTTATGAGGAGCTGTTATCGAGGCGAATAGATACGAACATTGAGTGATTTCAACTGGGATTGTGTTTGTTTCTACGGACATGTAATCGTTGGCACATTTCCAAGACATATTTACTGTGTTACAGGAAGTAGTATCAGGTCAAGGATGTATTCAGAAACCTTGATTTTATTAACAAATGAACATATTTTTATTTGTTTACAGTATAAGATAACATAAATTATAACCTATATTCAAACAATATGAATTCATAAAAAGTGTAAAAAAATGTTTTTTAAAGAAACCGACTTAAAAAAAAGACGAACTAAAAAGTTTAAAACAATATTGTATTCACTTCATTTCACATAACACTTTGCTTTATTTAAAAAAAGGTAATTACAGCGTTACATTCCTTGAAAAAAATGTTCATCTAACATTGCCCATCCAAATCGGATCAGTAGTTTTGGTACTAATCGCGGACATTATATACATACATACTGGTCGAAAACAGATCCTCCATTTTTTTAAGTTTGTTAAAAATCATAGCGACATCAAATTGAAAATATAATTCGCAAATTTAATTCTTCTTCATGTATCAAAATATTGTATTCCAGATACCTGAGATCTCTTGATGCTCAAGTCTTTTTTTTATTGTAGAACGGCAAAATGACTGCACTTTGCCTGATGGTAAGCACAGTCCAATCCAAAAACAATGGCGACCACCGAGTGACACACTATCCATCGCTGGTTGCCGCTGTCATGCCGGCCTGCAAAAAGCTAGCCGTTACCCATCGGTGTAAGAGAATAAAAAAATAAATTAAACACTGAAGTGGTGAAGAATAAATATTTAATTGGTTAAAAAATGTTGTTTCACTAGCAGGTACACTATGATTGGTATTTATATAAAATAAAATAAATTTCTGAAAAAGAATCTTACAACATCTAACGTGTTAAAATCCGATAAGCTGCTTACACAATAAAGAATGCCCAATTTGATATACGTACATAATATGCTCTAGACATATTACCCTTCTTCTATCTCACCATGGGAAATCATAGTTCTGTTATATTTCTTATACAAATTCAAGTAACAGATTTATAGATGAAGATTTTAATAGTGTACAAAAGTTTTATAACTATAATTTAGCCTCTACGTAGTACAAATAAACATTATTGCGTTAATTTCACATTGGTACTAAAACAAGTAAATTCATTAAATTATTCCAGTTATTCTCAATTAAGCCATATTATAATAAAAGTCACCAGGAAGTAACTGAATAACTTTATTATATGGCATGTAAAGACGCCTGTAATGTTGTCTACATGGGCATTCATTGCGAGCAGAATCACGCCTCACGAAGGCTTTGAATGAGAGCGTCTTCGATGCGTGTAGGCGGATGTCTTGACCTACTTATTAGTATAAGCTCCTGGTATTCGTTGGTTTTATATATTGTATATTTAGACAAACTGTTTTAGTTGTGGCTTGCAATGAAAAAACGAATACAAAGGATTGCATTACTCATATATACTTGTATGTACGCGGCTTGTATCGTTTTGTTGTTTTTAATGCTCTCATTTTTTATGGTAAGAAAATTAAAATACAGATATTAAATTAGACACTTATGTATGCGGTTTTTTAGTTACGAGTAGTAATAAAAGAACTGTAGTACAAAAAAAAATCAACATTTTTTCATTTATGCCAAAATATTACTACTTAATATTCATGGAAAAAGTTTCAAAATAGTTTACAGCATCAGTTTGGTAATACAGATTCCATACTCTATTCTTAAAACATATATTTAAACCTATTAATTCGTGCAATTCTTTTCTATCTTGATTTGGTGCATATTTGATAATAAATTAATGTAATTATATGAATTATACTTACTACATCACAGGTTGGTGGTATGTTTCAGCAATTGTTATTTTAATAATCTATAATAATTATTTTCAT
This sequence comes from Antheraea pernyi, assembly GCA_015888305.1. Taxonomy (NCBI): domain Eukaryota; kingdom Metazoa; phylum Arthropoda; class Insecta; order Lepidoptera; family Saturniidae; genus Antheraea; species Antheraea pernyi. The sequence goes on along the minus strand of MU158805.1, from coordinate 2,899,949 downwards.
ATTTTATATCAACACTAGATGATATCCACTGCTTTGTCGACATTGTTAATTATCTTATGTATTGTATGTATAGAGGAAAAACTTAAGCGCGACACCGCTTGCCCCAATTTTCAACGGCAGGGATACACATCTCTAAACGTATGGAGATTATAAAATCTAAAAATGAACATATCGTGATATTTTTTGAAAAATGACTGCACTGAGCCTGATGGTAAGCACAGTACAATCCAAAAACAATGGCGACCACCGAGTGACACAGTATCCATCGCCGGTCGTCGCTGGCATGCCGGCCTTCGAAAAGCTGGATATGCACAGGCTGATCCCGAAACGCGACACGCAAAAGTGAATCACTATGACGGGTTTTTTCGCCATATACATGGTGGTTGGGACCCAGTCAGGCTATAAAGCCCTATCACCCCGCTTTCGCCATTGCCTCTTTCGTTATTCAGCAGGGTGCACCACGTGCAGGTGAGGTTGGAAGACTCGAGGTCTTCGATGTTATTCGACATCCCTTACACCCCTATAAGTGGCTGTCTGGGTCTAGTAGTATACCAAAATCATTGAATGTATATTTAAGTTGTATATTATACTACGGAAGTATGTATAACATACAGTTTGTGAGCATTCATAAAATTCTTTCTAATATAAATAACGTTTTTAATCATCTTCTTTACTAAGAATTCTGTTTTTCCCTGAAAAATAATGAAGCGTGCAGAAAATTAAAAAGCTTTACTGTGTTATTAAAAAATCAAAAGTGTGGGCTGCTCTGTATACACTGACAAACAGATCTGACCGTCCAGATTCGCGCGTGTCCCAGTTGTTACGTAACAGAAACTCCCCTGTAGAATTTAATAACCTAAATAATAATGCCGCCCGGAACATTAAACCGTCGTATACCGACCCGGTATTAAACAAAGCAGGTAAGTTTCAAAGTCAAATTAGAGTACTCGAGTTTTCAGTTTGATGCTGGGACAGCAGTCGACCTCAATAGATATGAATTATTTTACTAAAGCCTTATTATATCTTCTATACAAATAATAAGAAAGTAAAGTGTAAAAAAAACGTTGCAGGTGTCTAGAAATATAATATAATACTACACTGCTAATATTATAAAAACTAACATATCGTCCCCGTCAATCTCCTTGACCGCTCTGCATACAGCCGCAAGTTCGAGGTAACACATAAAATATTCAGCAGTTTAATATTAAGTTTCAATATTCTTATTGGAATCGAATATTGGCAATTAATTATCCTTTAATGGTCTCGATTTATACATACATAAATGCATCCATAGATGCAGGGCGTTCAAAATGGTCGGTGCAAACTGTACATTGTCTTAATAATAAGTAGCAAAACAATTATTACAAAACAAAGAACAAAAATAATCTTTAATAATTAAATATTTATTAGATATTAATGGACGAGTTGTAGAGATGACTTCGTATTTTTTATTATTTTCTCTTTGTTTATTATTATTATTTGTTTTGTAGTACTTGTACTAGGCCTAGCCTGTGTCACAGGTACTACTACCACTTTCTATTTTCGTAAAGTAATCGTAGTAGTGTACTCTAATGTAATGTAATGAGTGTTATGTTATTATTTTATTATTATAAATAGATTTTCTGTTTGATCGTACGTTAATGGTGGTGGAGCCACGCTGAAGCTATTACTGGTTTCAGCATGAATGGGTCGGCTCGCTCGGGGTACTACCACCCTGCCATAGAAAACCAACGTGAAATAACAGTGCTTGCATTGTTGCATTTCGTTCGGTCAGTGAGAGCGCCGGAGGCCCACCTCCCCTCCCCTAACCCTTCCCCCCAAAGGGTGGCAACGCACTTGCGACTCCTCTGGTGTTGTTAGAGTCCATGGATGGTGGTGATCACTTAACATCAGGTGACCCACCTGTTCGTTTGCCACCAATGTTATTAAAAAAAAAACGTTACCATCAGAAGCCACTGTGTAAGAGCTGTTTTTAACTTATATTTAGGCTTGCCTTTTAAGTCCAAAACTCTATTAATTCGGTTATATAAATAAGGGCCTAAATAAAACTGAAATTTTCTTAAGAAAATTGTGTTGTGGTTTGGAACATCATAAACATTATTTTTTCTCAAACTAGTATTGAGGTTAGAATCATAGGGTTTTGTATGTTGCGGCATTATAATTCCTCTAATAAAGAGTTGTCTGACCGTCAGAACGCGACATTCGGTATACAATTCTGATCTGGAGAACCTATATGTTTATAATATGTCGTGTATACCTATTTTTCGAATTAACACAGTCCTCGGTAATCTTTTTGGACGCTCTGAATGTTGTCTTAAGATAGAAGTTGCGCGTAATATAGTCAAGAATTTGATAACGAACAAATCTAAAATATTATTATTGGAATCTAAAATTGACATTTATTTATCCTTATCTCAAAGTTATACGTATAATACAATAGGTATTTATACCTAAATTTTTATTCTGCACAACTATATCCAGAGCGGTCAAAAAGTTTGGCGAGAAATGTACATATATTAATTTTAAATGCTTTAAGTATAGAATAAACTTTAAAATACATATATTTTGTATAGGACGTACATATATATTTTGTAATGCAGTCAGCTGGCAACACTTAATTGTCACTGCTCAACCAAAGACAGCACACGACGCAGATTGTACTTTATATTTTATATGTTAAATACCTTATGTAGCTATGAAACAATTAATTAATTTTTAGCCGGCGATTCAAATACTCTCTATCTAACGAATATATGGCCGAAAACAACAAATACTAAGCCTCGAAAAGTACACACTACTTTGTAGTTTCATTTGCATTAACGTAAAGGCAAAAATGTACGGCGGGGAACTTACTGTTTGAGAATGGTAACTATTAGTTAATTAGGCGTCGACTGGGGCTTAATTATGATGTTTACATTCACTGAAAGTTCTAATTAATTGCACGATTGGAATTCAAGTCAACAGGGGTGATATTAGAACTCTAACATTAATTGTAATATATATGTGTTTAAAAATACCGCGTGTGATATATAACATTGTTTTTGTTTACAATTGTTATGTAAATTTATTGACCCCTCCCCCCTTTTCTAGTCGTTAGATGTAAATCAAGCTCTAACACAAATTTATAAATGGTATTCTATGTCATATTCCAGTATATAATAGACTTCTACGCTAAATTTATTTAGACTTCGTCAAGTTGTTTCATCGTGATTGATGGACAAACATTGAAACATATGTGTATTTATGATATAACAAATGTTTACCCAATGGAATTTCCTATTGGCAACAATTCAGGAATCGATACTATTTTTAACCCCCCTACATATATACTCTACATTATTAAAAGGAATCTCTGTGCAAAAGCTCATGAGAATCTAGATCCAGTCGCTTAACATGTGCATAGTTATTTAATCATAAGAACGTTATTAAACAGATATTAAGATATTCCCATTTATTCTGTGTTTCGCAAAGCTTTTATCAATAGACTATTAGCAGCCTACAATTTATTCGGTGTTTGTATTTTTAAAAAGGATTGTATTTGCGCAGAGCCCTATATTTTTAAAGTAAAGCAAGTTACTCCTTTCAGCATCAGCTATCTGCCAGTATAGGTCTCCTTAAGATCGGTTAACCGGTTCGGAGCCAATAGACAGACAAAAATTTGGAAAATTGTTATTTTGTTATTTTAATATTACAAACAGACACTTCAATTGTATTATTGTATAGATACACAGTTTTATAGAAGTCCACTTTCATTTATTAAAGATCGGTAAAAGAACACATTTGGTAATCTTAGTCTGTATAGAATTCCACGTAGATCGAAATTATACTAATAATTCTAATTACGAAACATAAATAAAATTTACGAAGTAGTTACAAAATGTAAGCAAAATTTGTATGTGGATATAATTTCCCACTGGTGTATACACTAATATAACAAAACATAACTGATTGCCAGTCTCAGCGAGCTGGTGCGGTTTCACCGCCTTACATCTCAACTTTATAGTTTATTGTACTCAGGAGTTTAAAGTGCTAATTAACTGGCTCCTAATTGTACAATTCTCCTTTGTTAGCAATTAGCAAGTAGTTGAAGTGTTAGCGGCGCGTCAGAACTCATTTTGACCTGTTGTTTCATGTCTGTTTTAACCTGTCCGCGTTTGTAACACTTTGTTGAAAGAGTAGATGACTGTTCGCAGTTTAAATTACTTCGGTGTTTGATAAAAGTTACAGTAATCACGAACATGTTTTTCGAGAATCACGAAAGTGTAGTTCTTGGTGAGTACAGTATGATTAAAAAACAACGACGATCACCAAGAGACATACAATCTAAATATATACGGGCGACACAACTAAGCGTGCTATTGTAACAGACTTCAGATTTATATTACCATATCACGATGTATAACTGGAGTATCTGGCTTGCAGTCTGCATAATTATCAGTCATCTTCGATACCGAAATTTTCTAGTATTCTATTGCCTGACGTACTTTCACTGCATCACCTAGCTTTTAGGGCGAACGCTTACGGCACTCAGCCAAATGACAACACTCTTAAAGGTGCCAAAGCGGTTAAACCTCGGTTTGGGCAGTTGTTACAAGATTGCAAATCGATCTAAATTAAGCATCTGTCCGGAGTTAACCATACCTGTACACTTTAGTGAGATAAATTTTCGTAACTTAATACGTGTCGCACGGATACGTATAAGTATTTTAGATCTATCAATTTTGGCTCAGGCTAACTAAAAAAGAAGAAACGGTTCCTTACAGAACATTGAGTCAGAATATCTTGTATGCAGAAAATTTAAAAAAATCGTAGGTTCCATACCTTTCAAATAAGCCGGTGAAAATAAAATCGTGATGAAGAAAAAAAACTTTTCCTAAATCCACGTGGATAGCTACAATCTTCAAGTTAAAAATTTGTCGGTAAGCATTTACGTTCCGGCAACTGTACTTGAGAGTCAACCTTTAGGTTTAACAAGTTTACCATGTGGTACCACATCATCATTTAACATCAAATGAGATTGCGGTGAAAAGCTAAAGCCTATAATGTTTAAAAGAGAGACGAACTTCTTAGCATTCCATGGATTCACCGTGCGGGTGCCGGGTCTATCGTGTGGCCGAGGGAGAAACCCAGAGCAGTTCCCAGGACTTGCGACCCAGGTGTAGGTTTAAGGAGGCCCCCTTTGAGATGCGCATCAACGCTCACCTTCACTGCTCGAGTTTCCCGCCCTGTCTAGCCAAATTTGGTAGGAACCTGTTAGTGCAGCCTTTGATACTCGTTCTAAAATAGAACTTACTGCAGTTCTCGACAGGCCAAGGTTCTGGAAGATTGGTTGCCATCAATAAGATTTAAAAATAACTTAAACCTGTGATGCTTTCCAAGGCTCCTGTACTCGCTTATACCAATGTTGTAAGTAAGTGTGATTGTTTAGTTTACGCAGGACAAAGATGATAAAATATAATAAAAATCTGTTTAGAAATATATAACTGTATATTAAAATCTTAAATCGTATTCGTAATATCCTTTTTTATTTTGAGGCATCAACCCCCCTCTTTTACAATTACCAATGCAGTTGATGCCTTAACACAAACTTCTTTATCTATGTTCCATATATTTTAACAGTTATTGTCAACAGTAATGTTAAAAACACTTCTAAATATACATTTTACATAGATCCTTATAGTAATCAAATACTGTATAATACCTATATAGAAAACTTCTATCCAACGAATAACTGCCTACAATAGAAATTACTAAGATATTTTTGGTTAACATTTTTACTAATGCAATGTAGCATTATATAGGATAACAACTACAGTCAGTAGTGAAACAGTACGTCATTGTTTTCCATCTAAACATTGATTTCACTAACCTTCAAATACGATAATAGACTCAGACTCGTAAATATTTCGTACGCGAGATAGGATTCTTAGAAATGTGTTCGTTTGTTGTAATAGCCTAGAACGTATTTACGTACTGTGCGTTCCTACTATCGTATTATTGTTACGGGTTACGTTTACGTTACAATATTCTTAGTCACTTTCTAACTTTCGAACTGGAAACACAAGAATACAAAGATACCGCGACAGGAAAGCAAGAAAAATTGTTGTAGGAAAACGCTTTGTATTTAGTTCACCTACTGTGTCTACTTTTGGCGAGAACAATAAGTGTCAGGCTACAAGGAAAGATGGATAGAAAGTCTTTTAAGCCAAAGAAGCCAGAATTTTAAGATTTCGATCATCGATGTGGTCATGGATTTTTCAACAGCGTCATAATAGTATGGCCGCCTTGGGGTCATTCTACTAAATCATTTACTTACCTGTATTTATTTTTGTTACTCTATGTTTAACGAAAACTCTTTATAAGGTAATAAAAAGCTTATTTCTTTAAATGTCGCTGTATAAAATTTACACTGTATTGATTATTGGTAACCTAAATCGAATATTTTATTTTTCACTTGTTTTTTTCGGGCTGTTTCACTCGCGTTAATGTAGATTTAGTCTATTCCTCAGCCACACTATTTTTTTTAAAGAAAGGTACCCTATGTCCTCTTTGTATTCCTGATAATGTCTATAAAAATTTCATGAGTGGTTCAGTAGTTAAAATGTTAAAACGCAACAAATAAAGTTCATTTTATTCCTATAAAATATCTGATATGAGTTTCAGTAATATACCTCTGTGGTATCCAACAAATACTATATATTCTGTAATTCGGTACAATCGTGCTGGGATGCAATTGTTGGTTATTTATTTACAACATTCGGAAATTTCACAGTATTTCGTTGGGAATAATATATCGTACACGGCCGCTTGTTGTGTGGTTTTATTGCGTCATAAATTGCAGCTTGTTAACGTTCGTGTGTTTTATTCGTGTTAAAAGTTTTCTGGATCCGTAAACTTTCTTTTGAATGTCAATGTTTAGTTTAGTCTCATTCTGGTTCATCCGTGTTAGTCACGAACGAACAAATGTAGGTGTACGTAACGTTATTAGCGTTTGGAGTTTCATGGTCTATTTTCCTCTCTTCAAAGCATATATGAACAGAAAGATGTGATCGGTGTTTCGTCATCCAGACCGGACATATTCCTCTTTTCTAGACACATTAAACATATATTACTAGTAGAACTTACGGTACCGAATATGTCCGGTCTGGATGACGAAACACCGATCACATCTTTCTGTTCATATATGCTTTGAAGAGAGGAAAATAGACCATGAAACTCCAAACGCTAATAACGTTACGTACACCTACATTTGTTCGTTCGTGACTAACACGGATGAACCAGAATGAGACTAAACTAAACATTGACATTCAAAAGAAAGTTTACGGATCCAGAAAACTTTTAACACGAATAAAACACACGAACGTTAACAAGCTGCAATTTATGACGCAATAAAACCACACAACAAGCGGCCGTGTACGATATATTATTCCCAACGAAATACTGTGAAATTTCCGAATGTTGTAAATAAATAACCAACAATTGCATCCCAGCACGATTGTACCGAATTACAGAATATATAGTATTTGTTGGATACCACAGAGGTATATTACTGAAACTCATATCAGATATTTTATAGGAATAAAATGAACTTTATTTGTTGCGTTTTAACATTTTAACTACTGAACCACTCATGAAATTTTTATAGACATTATCAGGAATACAAAGAGGACATAGGGTACCTTTCTTTAAAAAAAATAGTGTGGCTGAGGAATAGACTAAATCTACATTAACGCGAGTGAAACAGCCCGAAAAAAACAAGTGAAAAATAAAATATTCGATTTAGGTTACCAATAATCAATACAGTGTAAATTTTATACAGCGACATTTAAAGAAATAAGCTTTTTATTACCTTATAAAGAGTTTTCGTTAAACATAGAGTAACAAAAATAAATACAGGTAAGTAAATGATTTAGTAGAATGACCCCAAGGCGGCCATACTATTATGACGCTGTTGAAAAATCCATGACCACATCGATGATCGAAATCTTAAAATTCTGGCTTCTTTGGCTTAAAAGACTTTCTATCCATCTTTCCTTGTAGCCTGACACTTATTGTTCTCGCCAAAAGTAGACACAGTAGGTGAACTAAATACAAAGCGTTTTCCTACAACAATTTTTCTTGCTTTCCTGTCGCGGTATCTTTGTATTCTTGTGTTTCCAGTTCGAAAGTTAGAAAGTGACTAAGAATATTGTAACGTAAACGTAACCCGTAACAATAATACGATAGTAGGAACGCACAGTACGTAAATACGTTCTAGGCTATTACAACAAACGAACACATTTCTAAGAATCCTATCTCGCGTACGAAATATTTACGAGTCTGAGTCTATTATCGTATTTGAAGGTTAGTGAAATCAATGTTTAGATGGAAAACAATGACGTACTGTTTCACTACTGACTGTAGTTGTTATCCTATATAATGCTACATTGCATTAGTAAAAATGTTAACCAAAAATATCTTAGTAATTTCTATTGTAGGCAGTTATTCGTTGGATAGAAGTTTTCTATATAGGTATTATACAGTATTTGATTACTATAAGGATCTATGTAAAATGTATATTTAGAAGTGTTTTTAACATTACTGTTGACAATAACTGTTAAAATATATGGAACATAGATAAAGAAGTTTGTGTTAAGGCATCAACTGCATTGGTAATTGTAAAAGAGGGGGGTTGATGCCTCAAAATAAAAAAGGATATTACGAATACGATTTAAGATTTTAATATACAGTTATATATTTCTAAACAGATTTTTATTATATTTTATCATCTTTGTCCTGCGTAAACTAAACAATCACACTTACTTACAACATTGGTATAAGCGAGTACAGGAGCCTTGGAAAGCATCACAGGTTTAAGTTATTTTTAAATCTTATTGATGGCAACCAATCTTCCAGAGTATTACTGCCATTGTTGAGTAGTTAATAATATTACAAGTGTCGTCATTATTTCAATGTTCCAACATGATCCCTTGTTAGAACTTTCCAGTGAGTTTTAATTATTTAGAATTATTTTCCATTCACTTCACTTATGCACAATAACCGAACGTAAAACACCACCAATTTTACAAAACATAGAGTCAAATAACACAAAATTATGAATAAAATATAAAACCCACTACATGATAGACAAAAAACTCCAGGTTTACTCCAACCCGGGGGGGCCGGGCGACGTCTGCCGTCGCCTCTATATGGGGGTCGTCCGGTCCATGGCCGCCTACGGGGCACTGTTGTGGGTCGACGCCCTCAACGCCACAAATATCCGTGCGCTGAGAGCTGCGCAGCGTACCGTGGCGTTGAGGGTGATACGAGGATACCGCACGGTGTCCTCGGGGGCGGCCATGGTGCTGGCCGGCTCCCTTCCTTAGGAGCTAGAAGCGGAGGTGTTTGCCACCGTATATCAATATACGGCGGTTAAGAAACGGATGGGGGAGCCTCTAGCTCCCAGAGAAATAGATAGGAAAGGAGAAGAGGGATGAAGTGGTGGAAAGGTGGAGGCGGAAACTGGCGGACGCGCGGTACGGTCGATACACGATCGACGCCGTCCGCCCGGTCCTGCCGGATTGGTTTAATAGAGGATGGGGCTCCCTGACGTTCCGTCTCGTGCAGGTCGTGACCGGACATGGTTGCTTCGGTTGGTATCTGTACCGGATAGCACGCAGGGAGCCGACCGCCGTATGCCACTGGTGCGGCGTTGACCCGGACACCATGCAGTACACTCTGTCTGAGTGTGCTGCGTGGGAGGAGCAACGTCGCACTCTGGCTGCGGCGGTAGGGCAAGATCTGTCACTGCTGAGCGTGGTTGCGGCCATGCTCGACATGAGAAAGTGTGGAACGCAATGGCCGCCTTCTGCGAGGAAGTCGTCTCGCAGAAGAAGGCGGCGGAGAGGGTCCGTGATCAAGATCCTCAAAGTGACCCTCTTCGCCAAGGAGGACAGGCAGGATGAGGCGGCAGTCTGATCGCCTCCTGCCACCGTAGCCGGACCGGGGAGGATGGGTCGGAGGACCCATCTTCCCATTGCACAGGTCCGGCGGACGGAGGACACGGCCGGTGTGTACCCGGCTGTCTCCTAACGAGACGGGGCCCGGCGGCGGCTCTTTCGCTGCTGGGCAAACCGCTGGGGTGGCACGATGAAGTCTATAGAGATCTCGTGCCACCCCAACTATAGCGGCAGACGTACATCATGGAGTTTTAGTCCTTGCGAATCGGACATAACCCACCCTCTCCCCCGAGAGGAAGGTGAATCCATAAGGGATTTCCCCACATTAAAAAAAACGTGGCAGCAACCAGGTATATGTACCTGTTAGTATATATACCAGCCAGGTGCGTGTATAGAAAAGTAAGGGTTCTCTCACCAGAGAGGTATTAAAATGTAATATACAATCATCTAATTAAAATGGCCTATTTGTTAAACTTATAAGCTTGTGTTTCTTAGGACACCAAACAATTAGAAATAATATAAAGTAAAATTTCTAAGTCTAGCGCATTTCTATCTTTATCTAGATCGTCACTTAAATTCAAAGAAATACTAAAAACCCGTCATAATTAGACTATAATTTTTTTTTTCGAACTGACTATGCTATTGACCTAGCAAAGTCATAACAGCTTCACCGGACTACTAAGGCGAGTGCTTAAGGCACTCAGCCGTACTTATCATCCTGAACGTAACTTTCTGTTGCTAATGAAAGAATTTTTACAATTGGATCAATAGCTAGTAACGGAGATTACCTCCTACATTTTTTTTATAGTAGCACGGCAAAATGACTGCACTGTGCCTGATGCTAAGCGCAGTACAATCCAAAGACAATGGCGACCACCGAGTGACACTTGATCCATCGCCGGTCGCCGCTGTCATGCCGGCCTGCGAAAAGCTGGATATGCACAGGCTGATCCAGAAACGCGACCCGCAAAAGCGAATCACTATGACGGGCTTTTTCACCATATACATGGTGGTTACGACCCAGTCAGGCTGTAAAACCCTACCACCCCGCTTTCGCCATTCTCTCGTTTTTATTCAGCAGGGTGCACCACGTGCAGGTGAGGTTGGCTTGGATGTCTCAAGTCTTAGATGTTATTTGACACCCTTTACACCCCAAAATTTAGCTCTTTATAATATTAGTATAGATAATTAATAAAAAAATAACAAAAACCTTTCTTATCTATGTATGTTTAATGATAATACAGTTTACTTGTGGCTGAATCACGTCAAAACTACTGAAAGTATCACCATAGAACTATGACCATTCGACGCGGAATTTTTCGTAGTATAAACTTGAGGCATTTCACGTGACGCGTCGAAAGTCGGGATGTTCTAAAATTCCTTCTTATTCAGTCTATCTTCTAGTGGATAGGAATTTGAAACACTTCTAATACATCTAAAAGGGAGTCATATTTGAAATTCTAATTTTTTAGATATAATTTATCAAAGTGAAATTTTAGTAACTTGACCGATCGTTTTTAATTCCTCAGCCTATATCAAAAATTGACATATAATATACTAGAACTTTTAAGATGAGGTCTGCATAAATTAAGGTAGTAAATTGATTATTGTACATACATGAGTTGAAATCTGGCGCTTGCCTAGGTCGGTCGATTTGCCAGATATTGTATTGCGATATTATAGCGTATTATCCTTTTTAACATTGTATTCTTAATATTTGATATTGATTTTAAAACCGTAACCTAGATCTTCCCTTTTAAAGATACATAGATCACCAAAAGCAACGTATGTCTGCTAAATTTATCCTTTACGATTTACATTTTTTACGACGTTGGATCTGAAATAGTCAGCAGTAGCCGATCTGCTTTGTTCTATTTTGCAGGTTAATTGAATGTTTGTGTTGACTTTTAGATTGTACAATTGTTTGTTTTGTGTTCTGTTACAAATTAAATGGTTTATCGTAACTGTGTACGATGTTTATCTGGTGAAAACGGCATGAAAATGGTAGTTTTTGACTTTATGACGAACAGATAAACTGACAGAGGACTTTCTTTTTAACCGACTTTGAATAAGGAGGAGGTTACTAGGTTCGGTTGTATGTATTTTTTTATGTATGTTAATCGATATTTTCGTCAATTATGAACCGATTTTATGATTCTTTTTTTATTTGAATTGGCATACTATATAGTGATTAACTGCTACCTCTGCATTCGTCCGTGTGAAATTGATCAAAAATATGTTACAACCGCGTGAGACGTGTGCCTTACTGGACTCCAAGAAGAAATATACATAATTGAAAGTCATATATTTGTATGTAATATGAATTATATCATCTTTTTGGTCAATTTGGCGGCTATATTGTTTTATTTACCGCGTTTGCTTCTACATAACTCAGTGATTATAGCAACGTATAAGAATAACGTAATTATAGTGACAATATGGGCATAATATATCTATATAATAAAAGATTTAACACATATTGTTTGATAATATATGACTTAAAATTTTCATTACTTTCTTATATAGTCTAAGTGAGCACTGAGGGTGGTATATAGTACGTTAAAGTTCCAGGTATGTTGCTGATGGTAAATCCCATCCCATTCGATACACTGATAGTATTCACATATCTAATGTACACATTACATGTTACAGTAGATGGCGTGTGTGTCGCAATAAATGTTTTTAAAAAGCATTTCTGTAACATATCTACTCACAATTTTATATTTCTTTAATACATTTTTAAAAAGCGCGTGCGGTGCCGCGTGTAATAGAGAGCTTTATAGCTATCTCTCTTCTCGTTTTCACACATTTTCGTTTCATAGTTTCACTTCAAAATACGAAAATCCGGTAATTTTTGCTTGACGTTCAAACAATCAGACACCGACATAGGTCTATCATTTTATTTCTATACAGAAAAATATATATTGTTTCAGACATTCTGCGTGGTGTCCAAGCGATTTCGTAAGAACTATATTCATCGCTTTACGGCGACAAGATCACTTTTCTGGTGGTCACCTTGGTCGCCGGTACGCCGAGCGTGTGTCTACTTCTCCACTAACCAATACTTTGATTACTTCGTCATGGCAACTATCCTGCTCAACTGTGTCTTCCTCGCCATGTCGGAGACCATTGAAGAAGCTGAGTGAGTAACAATCACTGTACTTGATGTATATATTTTTTTAAATACATGAGGAAAAGGACTGGCTAGTTACCACTCTCAAGTTGGAAATTTGGTGCGAGCACCTGTTGGTGTGTTCCAGTAGCTGGATTTGCGAGCCAGCCCTGTCTAGGCTTAGCGTGTTTTACTATCTTAGACCTCATTTAAGATCAGATGAGATTATAATAGATTAAGCCAACCTCTCCTGCACGTGGTGCATCCTGCCGAATAACGAACGAGGCAATTGCGAAAGCGGAGTGGTAGGGTTTACAGCCTCACTGGGTCGCAACCACCATGTATATGGCGAAAAAGCCCGTAATAATGATTCGCTTCTGCGGGTCGCGTTTCGGGATCAGCCTGTGCATATCCAGCTTTTTGCAGGCCAGCATGATAGTGGCGACCGGCGATGGATAGCGTGTTACTCGGTTGTCACCGTTGTTTTTGGATTGTACTGTGCTTACCATCAGGCATGGAACAGTCATTTTGCCGTGCTACAATAAAAAATTAAAAAAAAAAACTATTTTCTTATAAACTCTTGGCAATGGTGGTAATACCAATGCGAGCGTAAGAGGTAATAGATATAGGCAGAGGGTTAATGGACAAAACGCTGCAAAAATATCTGGCAATGGCGCTCTTCCAACCAAATCAGCTCGTTTGAAACACGTTTAATTAAATAGAGACCGAAATTGTATATTTAGTTTAGCTTAGCTTTTAAGCGTTCAACTTTTGTTCTCTAGCGTAAGATATCAATGACTGTTGTGTAAATGTGATCTAACTTAGGATACATACTTCTTATTATCTTTTATATATAAACAGACGAAGACTAAACAATTACGTATTTTAATACTAGTGTTTTTTGTTGCAGTGAGACGAGGTAGTAGCCAATTAATTCCAGGCAGAAGTGCACGGTAATGTCCACTTGAATTTAATGATGGATTTCCGCAAAGTAACGCCTTTTTCAATCAAATATCAAATTAAGAATTTATTTCTCCTCTATTTAGAACTCTTTATATGTCTTTTTGTGTCTAATTTCAACTACTGGACGACCACTAATCATATTAACCATTAGATAATTCTCTGATTCATAATTGATCAATAAATGGCATTTTATTGAAGTATGTTTTAATTTGCGTAAATCCATCATTAAATATTATAGTGGCAGTACTCCCGTTTGGTATTGATTGGCCGCTATCAAATCTCACAGCTGCAAATACGTTCGATTTTATTTGCGTGAGGTTTACCTGAAAAAGTTAAATTTGAAACGAATAATAGGTGGTAATAAAAAGAGGACAATTTCATTATTTTTTTATAGTAACATAGCATAGATTTGGCACCAGTGCTGGTAATAAGCGTAACAGTACAAGACAGCAATCATCGAGGCACTGGCAATAGATTGCCGATTGACCACGACCAGACAAAAACAAAAAGAAAGTCACTATGCAGAGTTTATATATCTAGTCGAATACAAAACCCTAGTATCCCGCAATTATCGCTTAGTTACATTGTAAATATTTAAAAAAATCGAGGCAGTCATAAGAACTGCCGACAAAAGTGAAAACTCGAAACTGTGGAATAACTGTATACTTTTTAAAATCTTTAAATCATTTATAGTTTGAATTACTTATATTTCATAATTTTTTAAATGAAATGATTAACATTGGTCATTTTTACACAGCATATTAATTAATCAAACATTAATCAATATTACACGTATAAAGGGCCCCATGCAATGCAATACGTCAAAAGTATGTCGACATTATCGGTGCAGTCAGTGACGCGCAATCACAAGATCAACCCACCCAAAAATTCAAACACACATATGATACAGTATAGACAATGTCTGACTCAAGCGCAATACGTCAAAAGTATGTCGACATTATCGGCGACAGTCAGTGACGCGCAATCACAAGATCGACCCACCCAAAAATTTAAACACACATATGATACAGTATAGACAATGTCTGGCTCAAGCGCAATACGTCAAAAGTATGTCGACATTATCGGCGACAGTCAGTGACGCGCAATCACAAGATCGACCCACCCAAAAATTTAAACACACATATGATACAGTATAGACAATGTCTGACTCAAGCGCAATACGTCATGAGCATATCGAGGTCATCAGTGACACAAACCTTTAAGATTTTCCCCTACCAAATAAATTTATTTTACGTTTTTTTTAATCGCTCAACGCAGCTAAAGAAGTATTATAAAAAATATACTTACGAAATCATAAAAAATTTAATCAAGTTCTGTAAATTTGAAACATCGTAATCACTTCAGCAGGTTGGAAAAACGTTTCATATCACGATCTCGTTTTTCGTAGTCACGACACGTGTCAACAATTCGGGACACAGTCGTTTCCTGCATATCTGATCGCCTCATTCCTTGGCGTCCCGGCTTTTGCCCTTAAGAACATATAATTCCATTACCAATGAGGTTAATTTTTAATACAGGGTATTCGTAAGGAGAATATCACCATAAGATAATTACGCTTATAATAATAATAATAAGCCTTTTATTCTGAACTTCTATACATTGTTTTTTTTTTCTCATTATAGTATATCGCGTAGTTCGGTGTGCCTCTTGGCATAGGCCTCCTCTAACATTTTCCATTGCGTTCTGTCTTGCGCTACCTTTCTCCAATGATGACCAGCTGTAAATTTTATGTTATCTTCCCATCTTGTTAGTTGACGTCCTCCGTTTCGCTTGCCATCTCTGGGGTACCAGCCTGTGACCATTTTTCTCCATTTACTTTGGCGATCTCTGGTCATCTGGCCTGTCCATCTCCACTTCTGTTGGTATTCTATTGATCACATCGACTAGTTTAGTTTTTTGTCTTATCGAGCTGCTCTTTACTTTGTCTAGCTTTTTTAATCCTGTTAGGCTTCTCTCCATGGCTCTTTGGCAACGTTGTAGCTTTTCTCTATGAAGTTTCGTGAGTGACATTATAACGATTTGTGTCGACTATTGTTCTCAAAATACCATATTATCTTTTTTATTGTTTACTATGGAGGGTAGAGGTAAGGAGAACCATCTAGTACGGGGGATAAGTTGAAAAAGTGTCTACCTGTAAACAGCAAATTATGGTTCGAAGATTCGTCAACATAGCGCTAGTGTAGGAAAAGGAAATGATATGAATTTAGTTGTTATAAACGAAGTGTAGTGTGCTGGGTTGAAAAATTTAATATTTTTCGTGACTTTCGTAGTTAGGAGATACGCAGTATTTAAAACTTGAACGATTTAAGTAGTCAAATGTAATTTAGTGAATATAACCTGTAAAACTTACATCTTAGCCTCTGTCATTTTTTCCACCAACAGTATCATTATTACATAGTATAAAATAAAGTCCCCTACCGCGTCTGTCTGTCTGTCTGTTCGCGATAAACTCAAAGACAACTAAACGGATTTTCATGCGCTTTTCACCATTGGATAAGGTGATTTATGAGGAACGTCTTGATATATAACTTATCAAGGATTTATTTTTAATCAGGGCGGGACAACGTCTGCCGGGCCCGCTAGTGTATAATATTTTTTTATTAATTATTTAACATTAGCGAAGTTAATGGATACATAAAAGTTTTTGATTTTTATAATATATCTGTGGCGCTTATTTTTAAATACTTTCGACTTGCTATTGTGGCGCCATCTTAATTTACTGCCTTTCAGTGGACACTTTTTAATACACTGAGATGGTTCTCCTTACCTCTACCCTCCATATTGTTTACTAACTTAAGCCCGTGGTTCCGGTAACATGTATTAGCGTATACCTCGACCACAGTACATTTCTCTGGATAAAATATACTCTTTGTCCTTTCCTAAAGTCCCGAAAAGGTGTATGTTAAATGTCATGGTGATCGGTTGAGTTGTAAGGAAATATAGTGTAACAACCAAACTCACTTATAATATTAGTAAGAACAGGTTTGACATCTGACTATTATTTCAACTTATGTTATGTGGCGATAGCATATAATAAAATTCATAGCTAAATATTGACTGACGACGCAATTGATTAAGCAGTTAGGGTTAAAGAAGAACCCGGCCCATCTCCTCATTGCACAGGTCCGGTGGATGAGGGGAGGCAGCTGGTGTGTACCCAGTCTGCCTCTCTATAGGTAGGAGCCCGGCGGTGACCTTCCGCCGGACGGACCGTTGGGGCGGCTCGACAAGGTTGATTAGCATTGTACGATCCCTTGCCGCCCCAACAATCACGGTCTGTCGGTACGCCGTGGGGTTTTAGTCCGTACGAGTCGGACATAACCCACCCTCGCCCCGGGAAGGGTGGCGTATCCATAAGGGATTTCGACACGTTAATAAAAAGAAAGTGTTAAAGAAGAAGTATCTTCTTCTTCTTCTTCTTACCCTTATCCCACATAAGTAGGGTCTGTACAACATGTTTGTCATATTGTGGTATATGATTTAGCTTAATTTTTACGATATGCCGCCTGCCTGACATCAACCCTCCTTGGAATTATTTTGTTGTACCATTATATTTACTTAATTAAAGAAGAAGTATGTGACAAAAAAATGAGTGCGTGAAACCGTCACACGTGATTGAAATAAAACTACTTTGGCCTTATAAGAGATGGCGATTAAGTTAAAAATCATATGAGAATTTAAAAAGGCATTTATTGTTGTGTAACACTAGTACTATATACATTTATTGTCGTCGGCCACTATACATTTTAAAACAATGATTTAATTACTATCATACTTCACTACAGATAATGAAGCTTTGATTTAATCTGTTACTTACATTGAAACCAGATGGAGGCACGGTTACGCGCCTATATATACATAATTAATTCTATTGTATGATTTTTTTATTATTGAATTTTATATTTTGGATTAATTTCCAAAATTTTTGCTTGATTTGTGTATAAACTATTTATTGACAAAATCAAAAATATTTAAAAAACGCATGGTACAGAAACGTGACGCCATATTGCCGTAACGGACTTCCGTTGCATTGTCGTCCAATTACCTCCTATTCGCGCCTAAAGAACTTTTACTTAAAAAAAGATAAATTGAGAGATCTAGAATTGTAAATATGAACAAACTGATAATTATGTCACTTCATCTGCGTCGTGTTATCTTAACAATATATTTTGTATACAGAGTAAAAATACAAGCATCACTTGGCCCACACTTTTCCACGCCAAAAACACACACATTGTTGAACGCGTAATGCTTATCAAAATCGTGGTTTCTTAAAACTCTAATAAGTTTATATTAAACTAGGTTCTGCTAACGATGTCGTCCGCGTAGCATAGTTATTTTGGGCTAACGGTAACACGCAGCGGAAGCTCTCAAAATGAAAGAAAAAACGATTTTGAAACATTCTTCATTGGTGTTCCGCTCTTATTGGTCTTAGCGTGATGGTATATAGCCTTGGGGCCTAGCCAAGTTACTTATCTTCAATCGCTACCACCAGTAGAAAACGGAAAAAATGTATGGAGATGACATATCTGAACGCTATATCACGTGATCAAAACAAATAGAACAGAAAAATTTGGATGACTTAGTAATCCAAATTGTACATATCTTATTTCTAGCATTTGTCAAAAATGCAACTTGGTTAGGAAATGTATGGCACTTATCTATCGGCGTAAGAGAATCGCTCGCGTTCCATTATATTTTTTTTCTAACTGACTACGCTTTGACCAAGCAAGGTCTTAACAGCTTCACCGGACCACACGCGTTCCATTCAATTTTATTCAATAGATTGATTGTTTGTAAACTTGGTTAGCATTTTTCTGTTATTTTTTGATCACGTGATATAGCGTTCAGATATGTCATCTCCATACATTTTTTCCGTTTTTTACTGGTGTTAGCGATTGTAGATAAGTAACTTTGCTAGGCCCCCTTCTTCGATAAATGAGCTATCTAACATTAAATTTTTTTTTCAAATCGTACCGATAGGTTCTGAGATTAGCGCGTTCAACCAAACGAGCAAACAAACCCTCTAGATTTATACTATTAGTATAGATTAAGCTACCATGATAATTCTTCTTTTAGATAATAGACGAGTGTCTAATAAGTAATACTAAAAAAAAATCTAGGTTTTGAGTGATGCCAGCACCAACGGCTTCCCTCTATCGTATTAATGTGTTTATATGTATGTAAAAATATAGGAGAGAGAATAAAATAAAATCTCAACTTTAAATATCATTTTATTTTCATTCATTCATTTTTCATTGCATATCAGACGTCTAAAAGAAAACATTCCCGTTAAGGAAACAATTCATTATGTAAGAAATTCGCTCTGAATTGCACACCTTCCGAGTTCCGAAGCAAATGCATCCCATTTAGCTTTCATTAAGGACCATTCAGAGGCATCCTCGAGTTAATATTCCAGTAATATATTCTATTATCGCGCAATTGGCGAGCAGGCTAAACATAGTTGACTCTAAACTTAGATATATTTAAAGTGAGTCTAGGAATGTTGAAACAAAGAAATACCTATTATCTTAAATGAAACACTTTGTCTTTTGTACTCTTTATTCGTTTTTTTTTATTTGTGTAGTTTTTTACAGTGAGATCGGTTCTTTTTTTATTATTTTCGTAATATAAACCTAGTTTATTAACTTCATTTGAACAATATCTCTGTTGAAACGTCGAGTCTTGGCATAATGTAAATAGCATTTTTGAATTCAGAGTACGCAGTTTGATTCCAACACAAAACCTATATATACTCTTATGTGAAAAGGATTATTATCCGTTATGTTTGCATAAGCATGTCAGTCAATAGTACAGTTAATGTTACAAGCTATGCTTAGTTTGAAATTAAATTACCGCGTATCAAATTTTGTTGTTATATTTATTTTCTTCTTTAGGCATAATGTAAATAGCATTTTTGAATTCAGAGTACGCAGTTTGATTCCAACACTAAACCTATATATACTCTTATGTGAAAAAGATTATTATCCGTTATGTTTGCATAAGCATGTCAGTCAATAGTACAGTTAATGCTACAAGCTATGCTTAGTTTGAAATTAAATTAGCGCGTATCAAATTTTGTTGTTATATTTATTTTCTTTCTAATCCTGCCTTACTGAAATAAGTCTCTATACAAATATTCACTGCCACTCTTCATACAATAAAAATGTAAATCTAACGTATCTGTACTTTTTAGACTTTTATGACAAAATATGATGCCGGTTTTTTTTATCATAGGAGGCAAACGAACAGTTGGGTCATATGATGTTAAGTGATCACCACCGTCCATAGACACTTGTAACACCAGGAGAGTCGCAAGAGCATTGCCATCCTGTGTTTGGGGGATTGCAGAGTGAAGCTGTGGAACAATCTCCCGGCCAGTGTGTTCCCTCCTTCCTATAATATGGGGTGCTTCAAGCGTAACGTGAAGAGACATTTATGCAAGCCGGCATGACAGCGGCGACCAGTGAGGGATTGTGTGTCTCTCGGTTGCCGCCATTGTTTTTAGATTATACTGTGCTGTAAGGGGGGTGGGGGAGGGGAGGTGGGTATCCGGCGCTCTCACTGACCAAACGAAACACAACAATGCAAGCACTGTTACTTCACCTCGGTTTTCTGTGAGAGGATGGTACTACCCCGGACGATCCGACCCATTCATGCTGAAACCAGTAATAGCTTCCGCGTGGCTTTACCACCTACCTAGGTGTTTCGGGATAAGTAAAAAAATATATTTCAATCATCTTTAGAAATGTCTGTCAGTTTGTTTGGACACGCATCACTGCTAAAGTACTGCGTCCACGATAAACCGTTAACAAGAAAATCATAAAACATATCCTCGAGTAACATTTAGTCTATGTTTCTTTAAAATCGGTCCTCTCTGGGAAATATTATTATAATTTGAATATCGGCTCAATTTAAGTACGAGAAGAGAATAGGTAAGGAAATGGAATTCAATTTATTACAAAAATAGGGTACTATATCATATAAATAAAATAAAATAAAAATAAGAAAGCCTTTATTCTACTCCTTTTTTTCGTACAAATTTATTTCCACTTTCTTATCTAAATTGTAGTCGCCTCCTCGGCGTAGGCCTCCCCTAGTTTTTTCCACAGGTCCCTCTCCCTTGCCTTTCTCATCCAATCTGTTCCACATCTTTGATGGAAAATATCCCGCCATCTTTTTTTGGTCTTCCTGGTTTTCTCTTGTAACCTAGTGGCACCCACTCTGTTACCTTTTTTGTCCATCTGAAATTGTCTTGCCTGCAGATGTGACCTGCCCAGTTCCATTTCAAATGTCTTATTCTTTTCCGTATGTCTGTTACTTTCGTTCTTTTCCTTATACATTCATTATCTATTCTATCTGAAATCTTTGTGTTTAGGATGCTTCTCTCCATTTTTCTTTGGCACACTGCAAGTTTTTCCTCATCTTCTTTCCTTAGAGACCACGTCTGACATCCATATGTTAGGCAAGGTAAAATTGCTATGTCATGAACTTTTTTCTTTATGTGTAACTGGATTTCTTTATTCTTCATGATTTCTTTCTTCTTTCTTGATTGATCGATTGATTTCTTTCACTATATCATATAATGTATTAATAATATCTAAGACATACTAAGCGAAAGACTGTGTTTTGCATTAAATTCCACGCGGACGAAGTCGCGGGCACAGCTACTAATGTATAATTGTCTAAACGTTTTGATCGCAACAAAAATAATTAACTAATAAATATAGTAAACATTTTGTTGCTCGTAACAACTTAATAAACGCCTCAACCGAAACCAAATTACATAGTTACTAATCACAACATGACCTTTTTTCGTACTTATTTGTCGTTAACGACCTCATTTATAATGGAGTGGCTGACATAAGTGCAAGTAAGCGGCAGTTCATGATTGATTCATCCATCATTCGTGAATGAGCGACGACGGGCCCTTTGGGTTCTCATATCTTCTTTTTAATATGACGATGCATTTAGAAAAACATAATAAAGTAACAATTATATGCGAGTCAAAGAAATCTTAATTTATTTCGTTATGTTTGGAGTTTATTATATTGGAGCGCGGCAACTTATGAATATTTTAGCCATCGGTCCAAACAGAAATGAAAGTCTCTAGTTGGGTACGTGTAGTGTTTGGTGTTAATTACAAACTGTAATGTTAATTATTGTTAAGCCGACTACATAAAGAAGATATATGATAAACTAAGAGAAATCTCAACTATGTGTAATATTTTCTTGATTTAATTTAGTGGATTTCTTTTTTGCAAACAGATCTAAGTATAGGTATAGTTTTCGAATATGCATATCAAGTGCGTCTGAAATATAATAGAAAAATTGATGCTCTCTTCGTTTTTTAATTTTTAAATATTCAAATATTATATGACGTAAATATAAACTTTTGAGGTTAGAAGAATCAATAATAGCTCTGTGGTAGTATGGAAATAAATTTTCTATAAAAATAATTATATTTTAATAAGCTGAATAATATTTTTAATTTTAGTTTAGTTTGGTAGTACCCCGGGCGAGCTGACTCATTCACGCTGAAGCTATTACTGGTTTCAGCATGAATGCCCCTGTCGCAGAAAACCGACGTGAAGTAACAGTGCCTGCATTGTTGTGTTTCGTTCGGTCAGTGAGAGCGCAGTATAACCCATCTTCCCTCCCCCTCCCTCCTTCACCACTCCCCCACCCTCCTTCACCATTCCCCCTCCCTCCTTCACAACTCCCCCTCCCTCCTTCACCACTCCCCCTTCTCCAAACACAGGGTGGCAATGCACTTGCGACTCTTCTGGTTTTTTTTTTCGAAGTGACTACGCTATTGACCAGGCAAGGTCTTAACAGCTTCACCGGACTACAACGACTCTCCCGGTGTTGCACGGTGGTGATCACTGAACATCAGGAGTATCTAAAAAAGTGTATTATATCATATATTAATATATTAATGTGGTTTGGTCTTCATTTTAGTATCCCTATTTTTATTATTATTATTCATCAGATTGTTGAATGTTGTATTGTCCGTAAATTTTAATAAGTAGACTTGAGTCCGATCTTTTAGTGAAATACAATACCATACCACAGTGGTACGCTTTCTGCGATGCCCACTAGATATTTCCCTCAAGCTGGGAGAGTCTGTCGAGAAACTCGCGTATATGTCAGTTCTATTTAGCTTTATTACTATGTCACCATCGTGTAGCACATCATCACTTAACGGCTAGTGAGCTGACACTAGAAACTTATTTTCATTCGTCAAATTCGAGTTGTTGTCCTGAATATTTCACGTTGTAATAAATTAACATTGTACCTATCGTCCTACTCTCTCCAATGCAAATTTATAGGTGATGCGGTATTTTTCAACCACGCATAATAAATTGAAGGTGAATTTAACGTGCTATCAACAAGTTATGTTTATTGAATTGTAGGCTAACCGCCTGATGACCGCGGTACACCACAGCCCGACATATTTAATTATTTCAAACAAGAACCGCGTTTTTGGTTAATTATAATTTAACAGAGCGTATTTGCAGGGGATTGTTTTTATTATAGTACTTTAAGGTACACTTTATTTGTTATTATTTTAATATTGCATAATTTTATGTATTATATTTAACTAGCTTCTGCCAGCGACTTTGACCGCGTGGAATAGTTACTTTGGTCTAACGCTACTTCGTTTACGTAAAATGTGAAAATATTTTTTAATTATACATACATTAACTCCGATTTTGAAACATTCTTCTGGTGCTCCGCGCCTATTGGTCTTAGCGTAATAATATATAACCTTCCTCGATAAATACTAAAAACTATCTAACTCTGAAAGATTTTTTCAAATCGGACCATTTGTTCCTGAGATGAACGCGTTCAAGCAAAGAAACTCTTTACAATATTAGTATAGATACGTGCTGGATAAGTGTGGGTAATATTTTTTGCCTTCCCTGTCAGTAAAAACGATTGTCTAATAGTAAAGCAAACTTTAAGTAAAATAATTATTACTATACAATAATCTTAATAAATTGCATTATAGTTTTACACAATCTACTTATCATATTAATAATTGTGAATACATTTTAATATGTTTATTAAGTGATTCTTTTGTTAATAAAACATTACAACTAACCTTTAATGGCCATGTTCTAGAATCGACGTATTGTGGATTTTTGTGTCTATAGTCCGGTGAAGCTGTAAAGGATCGTCAGACCAATAGCATAGTCAGTTTGAAAAAAAACATCTATTTTTATGAAAGAATATAAATAAATAAATACAACATAGTGTTTAATATACAATCATATGCTTGACAAACTTTAATATCATAAACGAAATGCCAAATTCTATAATTTAAATTCTACATAGACAATATAAAAAGAGTAAAACAATGCCCATAAATCACAAAGAAGGACGATTTAATTTAATCTCAGCTAAAAAGTTCACACAGATTTCTCATAAAAAACCTTTTTATTTCAAATTTTGTGAGTGGTTTTATTACGGCCATAAATGTTATGTAGATGAAAAGGTATTTTTCGTACATACTACTCTAGACCGCGGCGGTCTTATTTAAAAAAATTCATAAACCCTTTCGATGGCATAAATGTACATTAATTTTATTGTAATAAATGGACAGAATGGCAATATAATGTATCCGTTTTATTAACAACGGGAATTAGTACAAAGTTTTTCTTAACTTGTTATATTCGGAGCATGATTGGCCGTTAACACTTATGGATTCCATTCTTTCTTCCAACCATTCATTCATCCATTCATTCTTCCACATTTGAATGGATATGTTCCATGGAGTAGAATCGGGAGTACTTAGGGTGAACAACTAAAACAAAAACTAGTTAATACCGCATAAGTATAGTCGTATATATGATACATGTTATCGTCGACTAATAATACTTTTTGACCGAACTTTTAAAAATACCCATCGTCTGCGCCCATCTAATAGGAACCGATAGATCATTCAATAGCTGAGCAGTCTGAACCGTGAAGGGCTTTGCGCAAATTGGAATGAGTGGGGGCTTGTAACGTTATATTATCTGATGATCTTAAATTTCGAGTATGCGTATCGCACAGGAACTTGAAACGATTTTTTAAGTACAGAGGAGCGATAGGGTTAAAAAAAATAATATATAAGAAAAAAGAGAGTTATATTTATATGTGTAAACTATATTAATAATATACCTTTACTATTTAAGCGTCTTAAAAAGTTTATCGTTCTTAAAAAATGTTATAATATGAAATTATTCGAACAAAATATTTTTGTGCGGATCTTTTTCGTATTTTAAGGTTAATTCCTGTCGCCGTCAATATTACATTTTTCATTGTGATTAAAAAAGTTTCTAGAATCTGAAATATACAAATATTCGATAAAAATATATTTCCACTCATACCCGATTCAGTTTTTTCGGGATTTAAGTTACTATTGCGTATTCACCACAACTAGAATTAACCTTGGGCGAACAAGCGCTCGCCTTAATCTAGAATTACATTTTTTTATACTTATTAAAGTTGATATTAAATACGATATTAAAGTTGACGTCTTTCATTGATCATTCTGGAAATTTCCCTAGGAATTGTACAACTTCTATGCTTTTTAATCCGTTTTATGTTCCAAAATTGCCTTCATTATAATCATACTCCAATATAATGTTCTATGTACATATATTTTTTACATCTATTTTTTATTGATATATCCAGAATCGACTCAAAAATGTATTGTATCGACTACAACAATTTATTACAACAAATGAAATTTAAATATCAGTTTGCAATGTCAAAATAATAGCTTTTTACTAAGTTGATATGACAATGTATACTGTTCTTATAACAAAAACGTTTTTTATCTCTATTTACGTCTGTTTATTTGTTCTAGCTAATATCCAATTCGATCGGACCGATTTTAAACTGAGAGATAGCTGATGTTATAGGATATAACTTGAACTTTTATTTTAGAAACAAAAGTAGAGTCACACGCAGATATTATAAACTAAAGTAGTGTCCAGAACAGCGAGTTACCCAAGCATGTATCAGGCAACAGCCAAAGCCGAGGTGTGCCGCGCACCCTTGAGCTAGTTGTCAAAATAAAATCGGCAGAGTGCCTTAAGCGCTCGCCTTAGTAGTCCGGTGAAGCTGTTAAGACCTTGCTTGGTCAATAGCGTAGTCAGTTCGAAAAAAAGCGAGTTACTCACGCGTAGGTAGGTACGTTAACGCTGAAAAAACTTTGATTTCCCAAATTGCACGTTGTCAAAGTATCGAGATAATGAATGTAATGAGTGTAATAGAGTCAATTAAATATTAATAGAATTAAAAGTTATGCTATATGATAGTTTGGGATCTTGTCACAATTTCCTGGCGACCAGTGAAATGTTGTAACCAATTAACTAGTTATAATTTCTTAATGCATTATATATATACATATATGTATATATATAATAAGGTGTGCCAAAAAAGTCCAGATTTTTTTTTTCTTGCTCTCCCCCAAAATATCATAGGATATATCCAAACAAAATTTATGTCCAAAGGACAACACTTAATTTGAATTTTCAGAGGTCCTCCAAAGACCTTTTAATTTTCCCATATAAATAATATGGGGAAAAAGTTTTTGAACATTTTTGTCACTTGCAAACTCTGAAGAAATTTTATTTTGTAAAAATGAATGGATATGTCTCATTATGCGATAAATTATCAACAAAAAATTCGTTGAGTTAAATTCCTATCTTTAATTTTTAAATTTCTACGGATCCTTCAAATTTGAATTTTTAATAATTTTGCGTCTATAACTGTTTAATATCAAATAATCAAATTGTTATGTTATGTAAATTTATAATATACATTAATAATTAACTGATAAACTATATATATTTAATAAATGTATGAAGCCACTGAAATAATTATTAATCTAATAAATAATTAAGATTGTAGTAACTGTCAATGCATAATTTTTTCACGCAGGTATCATTAAATGTAGATGATTACTTCTCAAAATAAGAATTTTTGTAAGAAAATCTAATATACAATATATTTTAGTCCTAATTCTTATATGTAAGTATATAGAGATTGTTGTTAACATGCACTTGTTATTGTATATAGCGTTTCAATGTGAATTATCCACTGCAGTTGTATAACGCGTTCATTAATAGAGTCATAATATGTACTGCCATCTGAGACAGGATTACCTAGTTTAGGTGTCAGCGGTCATATGTAGAATTCATCAATTTTTAATGTAGTTTTTGATAGTTTGCGGTCCATAGTTCTAGTTTGATAAATTGTATAATAATATTTTTTATAAGTTTATGATTTATAGTCAACCTCTTCACTATTGTTGTTTTAGCATATTGTATTTTACCTGTAATAAGTTATAATTCCTTGTAAAATAATAATCTCTTTGTCATATTGAACGTAAAAATGAATTATGGTCGATTTTCGACCACTAGGCGATCACTAGTATACATAATACTGTAGATCATGATTATGATATTCCAAACATGTTCAATTATCGTAAACCCAATAGCATAATTTGTACAGTTTAATTGATTGGTTTGGTAATTTGTCTCCCAAACGGCAACATCTCACGGATCAGATTAGCCGCTGACCGGGATAAACGTCGGATTACGCTTTCGATTAGGGATGACGAGTTATCGCTTTACTCGGTCCACATAAAGTCGAGGAGGCTTTATCCGATCTTGATAAAATTACTTCATCTCAGTAAGTACGGGCCGTCTTAATAGCGAATGTTGAATGTACCAGGGATACAGCTACTGGATAGCTTATGTCGAAATATGTTTTGATGGTAGATTTTACGTCTCTCTCTTGTGCAATTAAAACTGCCAGATAGTTTTTAGTCTAGAATCTGATTAACTATAAAGTATTATAGGATTTGGTTGAAATTGTTACAATAGGTTTTTTTTTATGTCATTGGTTGCAAACGAACAAGTGGGTCACCTGGTGTTAAGTGATCATCACCGTCCATGGACACTAACAACACCAGAGGAGTCGCAAGTGCGTTGCCACCTTTTGGGGGGAAGGGTTAGGGGAGTGAGAGGGAAAGGAGAGAGGAGAGGGAGGGGAGCTGGGCCTCCGGTGCTCTCACTGGCCGAACGAAACACAACAATGTAAGCACTGTTACTTCACGTCGGTTTTCCATGAGAGGGTGGTACTACCCTGGACGAGCCGACCCATTCATGCTGAAACCAGTAATAGTTTCAGCGTGGCTCTACCACCACTAAAGGTTACTATTACTCGGTTTATTTTTGTGAATTATGACTGTAACGTAGTTGAGATAGGCACTAGAGAAATGCAACGTTTATCGGAACGTAAAAACATACATTTTGCATTTAAAAGTGAATATATTCGACATAAACCATTAGTACATTCCGAGTAGTGTTCATTTCCAATTTAATCAGCATTATAGCATAGTGAAAAATATTTAAAAAAAAAAATTTAAGAGCAGTAGGATATTTTTTGACCGGAGATGAAGTTCCACGACGACATATAGATGTTTAATTATTTATGAGTCTTAAAAAAAAGTGTGTGCGTACTTATGCACACGCGTTAGAAGTTACACTTCTTGGGCGTAACAAGATAAAAATCTTTTCAAAAATTTTATCTTTCGCCTTATTCTATCTACGTTTGTAGAAAAAACGACACTAACAATATAAAAAAGGTATTTAATACATTGAAAGTTTTAATGCAAAGGAATACAAACAACAAATACAAAGAAACAAAATGTTGACTATAGCTAACTTCAGGGTGTAGATGTTTCGCGACGGTGTGCGCGCGCATCGTATAAATATACTCTCATCATTTTTCCCTAACGCGTCAAAAGAAGTATAACTTCAAAAATCTAATTATTGCTGCTGAAAAGGTAATAAATTACACAGATGGAGTGCGATAATTAAATACAAATTCTTATAGCAAAACTGAAATCTATTTAACAATTATTTTAATAGCCTTTCTACAAAATACACACGCGTTTGCTTACCCACTCCTACATGTATCTTTAAAGACTAATGTACACATAAACACAAAATTTCAAGCATATCGTAAGTACCTTTCTCTTTTCCCTTACTAAGTAATAATCATTAATAAAAGACTGCTAAAAATAACGAGAAGACGAATATAAATAACCGTTTCTCATTTGTCAGTTGATGACTTTTCAAGTTTGAGAACATTTTTATTCACAATTTATATTGTCTCAGAGGGAATTTACTTACCGAGGAGGCACGTTTAACGTTAACTTGTTCCGCAATAAACCATTTATTTCTTCGAGTTTCTTACAGTTAGCTCGGTTTACCTACGTAATAAACAGGTTTGACTTAAGGATATTCCGACTGTGGTTTTTATTTATTAGACATGCTTTTAGATATTGGAGTTATTGAGTAGTTACTTTGCGGAAATTCATCGTAAATAATTGATTTGATGCTTCTTTGCTCTTTACGCCTGGAAATGATTGAATGCTGCCTCGTCTACCTATAGTAGAAACATTCTATTTTATCTGATGAGTAAATCTGAATGTCTTCTACTTTCAATAATTAAAGATGATTTCTTTAGGGATTCAAACAATAAAAAAACATATGCGGGTAGTGAAGCCCTGTTAGGAGCTAATTTACTTACGTAGATTCTTCTACTCCAAATGTAATGCCATAGGGGGATAAATTTTTTCCATATTTATATATTTTTATCACATGAGTAAAAAAAGGCACACGATAGAAGTGAAACGTTTGTGTTGCAAGGAAATATTTTAATTACAAAAAGTCAACGACAGTTCTCGACGTGGCTTAAATTCGGTAACCATTTCCATAATAAAGAAGCTGCGAGCACCACACCAGTTAGTGAATAATAAATCCAATACGCATTCACATATGTAGTAAATGTCAACTATATAATAATACTAACTAGGTAAGAAGTCGTAAGGTAACTCCATTTAAATTTACCTACATCTGTACCCAATTATATTGTTTTCAGTGAGTCAATTCAATTAGAGATAATGTTTACCATGAAAAAGTATTACTAATAATTTGAACAATTAATGAAATGCCTCGATAATAAATGTTCAATTTTGTTTGTTCATTAACAAAAATGTACTAAATTTAATGTTTTTTTAAATACGACTTGAATTTACCAATAACTCTAACACTCTCTTTTAAACACCTCTCTCTTCGTCGCGTCTCGCATTTATTGTAGCGATAAATCATTTGAATATCATTTTAGTCAGTAAAAATATTATAAAAGCCATATTAAATCACTAAAATTAATTACAAAAATAGAAATCATGACAATATAATCTTAGTATTTATTCTTAAGTTGTGTATTAAATCAAAGAACTTTTGTGATACACAACATCTAAGCTAAAGTAAGTATATGTAGTATATGTAAATAAAAAAGGAAATAGTATATGTCTATGGATTTTATATTTTTCATAAACATTTAAACACCATTTTTTTTCTCCATGGTGAAATCCCTAACGGATATCCATCTCGCCGGGCAGCAGAGGATGGATATACCCGAGTCGCACGGACTAAAACCCCATAGTACCTTCTTACACCTTTTGGCCGGAGGAGCAGGGACTGTCTAATCGACACTACATCTGCTCCTCCAACAGGTGTTGTCCCTAAGGGACCCAAACTGCGGCCTGAGGGGTCAAGATGGTGGACCCCTCAAGGGGAAATGGGTGTTACTCCCCCTAACGAACTGTGGGAGTCGCATCAGCATAATGCACCTCCACCACATGGACCTGTGCAGTTTAACTGCCCGGAGCGACGAACATGCTCGTGTCTATCGCAGGCCACAACTAAACATCTAAACACCTAACATAATCGTAATAAAATTTAGCCTTCGTGTAGATTGAAACCTGCAGAAAGATATAGGATCCCTTTTTAAATAAAAAAAGACATGTAAAGCGAAACTATAAGACAACAGCTACTATTTTAACATAATAAACAACACATATTCATTTCAAATTTACCTATTTGTTGCTTCCTACCGTAATAAAAGTTGGTCAGTTAAAACTATCACTTTTTACTTTTAGAAATATAATAAGTAATAGTTACTTATGGATTCTAAGCTAGCAAAGTGCTAATCTTGTATAGGTATATATGTAGCCTTTTACTAAATGACAATGGTAACATTTAATAAATATCCCAATAACTGCACTTAATTACGGCCCTGTAAGGAACTGAAATGGCCTTAACTTAGTAGCTTTTTCCGACAGTTCTTGTTTTCGCTAGTGCCCCAGAATTGTTCAGGATTTGGCAACGTTCCCAAATGAATGTTGCTCGGTCTTGTTACCAAATTACTACCAAGTAATACATAGAAACCTCTTCTGAATCCTCGTAAACAAATCTATAACATAGGTGTAATACATGTTCTTGAATATATCCTCATTTTATACACATAAAAGAAATAATATTTTATTTATGTTTACAATAAAAACACTTCGTATATTAAAATTACCCTTTTAAGAAGTTTATCTAAACTAATTTCAAAGTAAATGTAGCAAGAAAATAGTTATCATGTATTTTAATTTGTACGACTCAATTATCTATTTAATCTTTGCATTAGAAGTTGATTTCTCGGTATCTGTCAAGAAACCGAATTATAATAGCGGCACGCTATGATGGCCAGTTTGACGTTCGTCCTTTCATGAAGCTTCGTATAAATCAATAACTACGTTTGAAGGAGTAAATTGCTGGCACTATTGACAAAAGTTATGTGCACTTAGTGAATCTTATCGAATTTTAGTACTCAAAAATAATTTAATACATAGATTTCTACATTATATTTATGTATACTATTTCTATATCCAACCATATAATATGGTCCTGCGAACAAATCTATTCACGTTTTTACTAACAAAAAGCAGCGTTTTTTGACAAAATTCATTGGATTATAATTATTAGTGTACTTATTTACAACAAACTCTGCATTTATATTTGATATTATTCGCAATTATATATTTATATTCTATATGTCATTATACATATATAAAATCGTTGGAGAAACTAGCATCAATGCTTAATGTAAAACGAAGCAGCATTTTATTAAAAAATTGCGGAAAATTAATCAACAATTTACGCAACTATCTATCATATCTGTCAAAACGGCCATCATAATGTGCCGCTATTATAAGTAATTCATTAACATTGTATTATTAAGCAACCGGGAACTCGTATAATCCCTTACAGCAGAATCATTCCATCTCATGGTTACATTGTTCATGCTACGCTTGCGTGAATTTACAAATTGTCTGTTCCGAATGTTAATCTCCTAAGTACATATCTCGTCTGTTTGAATATCCACTTTATTACAAATTCCAAAGTCTCATTTTACTCTGGCGTAACGTCAGCAAAGTGATTTGACAAAGTCGAGTGGCAAACACTCTGTCAAGCAGGATTCGGTCGTTGTGACAGATTGGCTCAGCTCAAAATTCCGACCAAATTCGAAGGAAACATCGTTGGTATGATTATGTGCACAAAATCGGGACCCCTTTAAATTTGACACGTTTAAACCGGACAAAACTGGAATATTATACTGCTAAAATATTTTGTGCTTTATATTCTATTGCTTATAGCTTGTATTTGAATGAAGAGAGATGTAATTGACAAACAAACACCTGGATTATAAGATTTTAAAAAATCTACCAATTTTTCATATAATATACAGTATAATACATTTTCGTAGTATAACTAACATCTCGATACCTAAAAAGAGTATGGTACAAACAAAGATAATTTACTAAATAAAGGAAGCCTGTAAAGCATAAAATTATTAGAAGAGGTTTGCTTTGGTAAAATAAATATCTAGCATAGATAAATAATAACATAAATAAAAAGCAACCCATTAACTAATATAAGTATTTATATCTGGCTTGTAAATAATCTATATCTATATATTATTGTATTATACTATAATAAAACTGTAACTAGGCCAAATTTGTACATTAAATATTTTTTGATAGTTATAATTGGCGTAGACTTTGTTTTTGATAACCAAATATTATAGTCAAAAATAATCTTTTTATAATTGTTGTCTGTATGTCCCTGTGAACACGTATCACTCTGAAAGTATTGAACCAATTTTGACGGAACTTGACACAGTGATAACTAATATTATAGAGTAACATCTAGGCTACTTTTTGTACCATAAAACGCAAGGGGGTCTCCAGGATAACGGATGAAAGTAAAAAATGTGTAGTTAATGAAATTCTTGACGTATTTTGGTAAATTTTCATTGTACTATATATAGTAGAAAGATTAGTTAAAAATGTAAACTATATTTCATCTCCCTATGCTACTTAAAAAAATGACCGTTGGGTTCCGAACCGACGCCTTCGTCGGTCCGTATAATGTATAGTACGTTATAATTGAGCTACGACTACTTGTCATTTCTGTGCGTTATTATGAATCAGTTGAATTAGAAGTATAAAATCTAATAAGTAGGCTATGTGTAATGTGTATTTGCCTCTTTGTTATGGAGCATTTTTTTCCTTTGATTTTCAAACCATAACGATTCTAAACAAAGTTCACTTTGATATTCAAACCATAATGATTCTATCACTTCAATAATACCATGTCGGTAAAATTGAAAATAATATATATATTGTATATACGAAACTGTCACTTATACGTTGTTATATTTATTTTATTGTATAAAAATGTTTGGTAAACAAAGGTGGCAAGATTTTTTCCTAAATATAGATTTCTTCATAGTTACATTCCATTGTAGAAGATGAATCACTATTAGAATTCTGTCAGTAGTTTCGATATTTGATAAATTTCGTTTTCTGAATATTGTTGAGTCTTGAAGTAGGTTCTACGCGAAAATGACACAAAAGCGATATCTAATGTCTCTGTTGTTTCTTAAATCCAGCTAAATCTTTAATCCCGTAAACATCCAATAACTTTATACCGCAAACGATTAGCGCGTTATTTTCCCCTAGTATTTGCTTAACGCTAGTCCGGTGAAGCTGTGAAGGCCTTGATAGGCCAATAGCGTAGTCAAATGGGAAAAAAAAGAAAAAAGTATTTGTTTAACATATTTAATCAGCCTTTTACTCTTAAGAAGTTATTTTATAGTCTCAAACAAATGCTTCATTAACAGAGACGATGGCGGTGATAATACCAGTTGGTAAAGATTCCATTACAAAGGGAAGGCGTTTGATTCGCAAATTGGGCTTAGTTAATTATTCGCCCCCAATGAATTCGCGATTGTAAACGCTAATAAATATGTATGGTATTCTTAATTTTATCACTGCACTAGCTGCTCACCCCGGCTTTACACGAGTGTATCGAAGTAATTCTCTTGTAAATACGACCATGTAATGGAATAAAATGGCAACTGAATAACTGAACGTCAGTCTATATATATTTTGGAAGGTCACACGTAAAATGAGCATATTTTCAAAGTTACGCCTTGTTAACCACACGCCATATTACATTCTTTCACTTTTAAATGTTTTGTAGTTTTATAATCCCTGTTTTAATATAAAGTTTATATCTTATTTGGTATTCGAAATAAAGTGAGTCTATCTATATACATTGACTTCTATCTCATTCGTTAACTTTTTTATACGGAGATTTTTTGACCAATTTTTTTTACTTTTTGTAAGTTATTATAATAACTAAGAGTCAAATTGAATACGTAATAAGCACATCATCACATCAGCCTGTAAGAACATCCACTGTATGGTTATAGGCTTTTCTCGAAGGAAGGTAAGAACAAATTCGCCACGCCAGCACACGACGTATTGGTGATTTCAAACAGAAAAATACACAGTTCCTTATTTTGCAACATACTACAAAATCATTTCTCAGGTATAGATTATCTTATGTTTGCTTACACGATTAAGGAATAGTTTTTCTAATTTAAATCAGTAATTTAATTAGTAATTTATAATAATTTAAATTTTTACAAAATACGTATAGTCAATGCGGTCAGGGATGCCAATTAACAACCTGTTGGTACACTGTGACTATTTATCCGGGCAGAGCTTCGCCTTACAACAATTTTCAAATAGAACTGCGTGTAGATCAAGAACATCTTGCCCTTTTAAGCGACAAACTGTGGAAGTAGGTTTTGTAGGAAGTAGAGCCACGCCGAAGCTATTACTGGTTTCAGCACGAATGGGTCGGCTCGCTCGAGGTAGTACCACCCTCTCATAGAAAGCCGACGTGAAGTAACAGTGCTTGCATTGTTGCGTTTCGTTAGGTCAGTGATAGCGCCGGAGGCCCATCTCCCCTCTTTCCTCCAAACACAAGCTGGTAACGCACTTTCGACTCCCCTGGTGTTATTAGTGTCTGTGGACGGTGGTGATAACTTGACATCAGGTGACCCAACCTTTCGTTTGCTTGCTATGACATAAAAAAAAGTCAAAGCGAATATTATTTACTAAAAAGTCCCCAAAATAATTTACTAACACAAAAATAATAACGATCGAATTATTGTTATTTAAGTAATACATCAATTTTGTATAATCGTTCTTATTTCTGTAAAGAATTGATGTATGTAATATAGTGGCGCTAGTGGTAATGTTCCGGTGGCGCTGCAGTCTCATGTTCCGGTGACGTTATAGTCTCGCATCTCGGGTGTATCGTAGCGGTGCCGGATGTAGCCAATAACAAAGTGTATATTTCGTTTTTTTTGTCAACCCTGACTACGCTTTCGGCTTGACGGGCTTTCACAACTTCACCGGACTATGGCGAATTCCGAGAAATTCGTTGGTACCAGCCAGTGTTTTTTTTTCGAACTGACTACGCTATTGACCAAGTAAGGTCTTAACAGCTTCACCGGACTACTAAGGCGAGCGCTTAAGGCACTCAGCCGATTTTATTTTGACAACTAGCTCAAGGGTGCGCGGCACACCTCGGCTTTGGCTGATACATGCAATTCGCGACCTATGTGAGCTAACCTAAGCTAAAATAACTATTCATACATATAGGAGTTGTTGAAACATATATGTGTACCAAGCATACATACCACAACAACCCTTATATATATTTCGTATCGGATAATATTCTAAACTATTTCAGTTTGATAAGGGAAAAAATAAAACCCTTCCACTTGCATGTGTAATCGTGTATGCGTGCACGTGTGTGGAGGTGATATGTGTAATGTTGTCGCAGTAATGTAAGATTTTGTGTCACTGTATCGCGCGAGCAGCGTACTCAAGGGCTCCACGCCGAGGGAACGGACCTAGGCTTGAGCTGCTGCCGAGGGGGGCCTAGTCTGGTGTGCGGGATCGAAATTTACCCCCAGACCACGGCGGCGTGATCTGTGGTTACGCGGGCGTGGGCGTGAGCACGCTCTGTTTAGAGAGACAGGCTGGTACTGATCGTTCACTACCGTTATTTCATCGGGAGGGTCGGTAAAACCAGCCAGTGTTCTAACCTGCGGACATAGAATTAATATTCCACCATTAAAACCTTTCGACCACTATGACAATTAAACAAATAATAAGACTTATTGAGCTGTTATTAATTATTACTTGTTATTAACCGTAGACAACTGTGTTCGGTATTACTGTATTTATTCATCAAACATGGATGCTTAAAACTTACAAGAATAACTTCTTACTACAATCCAATCTATGACTCGTTTATACAATGAGTTTGCATAAGCATTTTTTTTTAAATTGTAGCACGGCAAAATGAATGCACTATGCCAGATGGTAAGCAAAGTACAATCCAAAAACAATGGCAACCACCGAGTGACACACTATCCATGGCCGGTCGCCGTTGTCATGCCGGCCTGCATTTAAATTCAAAACGTCAATCAAACACATTTTATATCCATGACCATTTAAACAACATTTAGTAAATTCATATTTCAACATTCTTATATTGCCATCTTGATTTTTTTTCCACATGTTAATTTTAGTTTTCATAAATGAATTTATTTTCACTTTTTCGTTTATTCTTATTCTATTTTTTTATCATGTAACTCCATGAGCATTTGTTCCAACAAAATCCGTCTTTATTTTGTTTCAACAATAAAGTTATCCGAATACGTATAATAAAGAGAAAAAGGATTTTTAAATAAAACAAGATTTATATAAATAAAATGCTTTGAAACCAAACTCGGTTGTCTGATCGATGGGAGCAAATACTAATAACATTATGATGGATGGCTAATCGAAACACATTACGTCTGAAAGCAAAATCCAATGTTAAATCGGATTTTCTTATAAAGTATGTGTATAAAATTGTAATACTATTTTTCTTTCACAATTTTAAAATGATAAGTTTTTTAGCCGAGTCGAGTTTTCTTGACATGTTCATGACGTACTTGTGCCAGATATTACACATACTCGACTGTATCATATGCGTGTTTGAATTTTTGGATGGGTAAAAATTTGTGATTTTGCGTCACCAATGACATCGATATTCTTGTGACGTATGGCGTAAGACGAGCGACGCGTAGTATAGCGGCCTGAGTACATGTAATAAGGATATTTTGAGTTAAGCTTGTGTAGCCCACCATATCACCATCATCTTCTTACCCTTATCCCACCTAAGTAGGGTCGGCACAACATGTTTTCCTTTTCCACGCTCGTCTATCAGATGTCATCTCAGTCATCACAAATTTTAGACACATATCATTTTTCACACAATCCATCCATCCTTTTTTCGGTCTACCTCTACTCTTATATCCATCGACCGTCATACTCAAAGCTTTTCTAGTTACATGGTCTTCATCTCTCCTCATAACATGCCCATACCATGCTAACCTATTACTCCTTAACTTGTCTGCTACTGGTGCTATTTTCAAACTTCCTCTGATATATTCATTCCTAATCTTATCCATTCTAGTTACACCACACATCCACCTTAACATTCGCATCTCTGCCACATGTAGTTTTCTCTCATCCGTCTCTCTCGTCGCCCAGCACTCAGATGCGTACAACATTACTGATCTTATAATAGTTTTATACACCTTCCCTTTGTGTAGCCCATCATATGTTTGATGATTTAATAAACTGTATAATAAATTATATTATTATTCGTATTCGTATTTCAAATAGATGTAAAAACTAGACTAATGTCAAAAATTTCAATTTATAAATCATGAAATTTAAATAATTCAGAGTATAAATCAGAAATGTTATGGAGCTCCGTAACCGTAACCGAAACTATCGGATATCCGAAATAAATATTATATATATCCGTAAACGTAACCGATTCAAAAGTTTCGGATAATTTCGAATAAGGGTGGAGTCTAAATAAAACATGTTTCGACAGGTTTTGTTTCGCCACACTTGCACTCCAAGTGAATCATTTAGTAGGGACGATAGATATTAGAAAAACATCGATGTTTATATCGATGTCAACATCGAATCCATAGCATTGATGTACGACATATACCGATTGCAATACATCGACGTATCAAAAACATCGATATTTTTGGTGACAAACAAATAAAACTGTGTAATTTTCTTTTGAGGTGTGTTTTATTTATTTTTATATGAAACAAAAGAAAAGCTCGGTGTTTTGGTAACAAATAAATAAAGGAACCAAAATTTGTTATGTAATGACATTTTATTTATTTTTATATGTAACATAAGTAAATATTGACATATATGGTAACCGACAAATAGAACAGTCAAATTATTTTATGAAATGTGTTTTTTTTTAAACAATACTAAACATCAATGTTTTTGACAACATACAAATAAAACTGTCTAAATTCTATAATTCTAAAATAGTTTAAAATACTTCCATCTAATATCCGTAACCGAAACCAACCGAAACTAATGGAGAATCCGAAATAATTACATATCCGTAACCTTAAACGCAACCGATATAATTATATTTCTATATCCGTATCTGAAACCGAAATATCATATCTATAACATCCCTGGTATAAATGATTAAAAAAAATCAAAAAAGACCACAGTTATTCCATTTTGACTTTTTTTTAAATACCTCCCGATGCATCCTACATTCGATAGGTTACAAAAGCGTGTCTTTTAAAAGATTTCTGCAGTAATGATCGTATCATGTCTTTTAAAGAATCTTTAACAGGCCTGGGACCTTAAAAATGTGATTTTTAACTTTTATAATTATTTTTTCTATAAATTATCCCTCTCAGTTTGTCTTAACTGATGAAATACATTTAGTCTAATGACCCTAAACTTACATGAATAAGTGAAATAAGTTCCGTTCGTCAGCGCGTTGTCCCTCTGTCTAAAGCGTCTAATTGGATCACGGAGCGTCTCTCACCGAGACATAAGACTTGGAAGTCATTCAATTTATCT
Source organism: Antheraea pernyi (assembly GCA_015888305.1). NCBI lineage: Eukaryota > Metazoa > Arthropoda > Insecta > Lepidoptera > Saturniidae > Antheraea > Antheraea pernyi. Next base: position 2,860,678 of record MU158805.1, on the reverse strand, counting down.
CTTTATATTATACCATATTTTGCCTTCAGCTTCGCTCGCATTAATGTAGATTTTGTAAATAAAATACAGCCCATATAACTCACTTATAAGATAGCACTACACGGGTTGATTTTTTTTTTAATCCAAAAATACTTTTAGAGTTTATCCGTTACAAAAAAATCTTTCTGTCCTTAGTTTAGATATTTATAATGTATGTATACTCAGATAGTTATATTCCAAAAACTGATTTACAATAACATATGTTGATATGGATTGAAAACGCTTAGAGATAAAATAAAGCAGAAATGGGCTGATACAAATTTTGAACTAATATGATATCAAACTGAAATTTTGATGTGAAACTACGGTTCCCCTCAATTTTAGAGGGCAGGACGGAATTTTTATACGGGCTTTATATTTTTAGGGACATTTTTATTTCCAAGTATATGCTCTAAGATAAAGCAATCCAATATTGTGTTTGAAATTATTTGGAATTTATAATTGAACGAATGATTACGAAGAAAAACATTAAATAATGGGACATGTATTAATAAATTAACCAAATATGTCTAAATTTTAGAACATTTTTAGTAGTAATTTATTTAAAAAATACTACACATTTTAGACTTCTGTCTACCTTAGTATCATAATTATTCATTATAGGTGTTTTGGGTGTGTAAAACTGTATTATTATTTTTTTATTAAATTTCTTCACATGGGTAGTTTTTTATATATGATTACAAACATATTACATATTACAACAAATATATTAAGCCTTAATATATATAGAAAACTTTTTTAACATATAAAAGCTACCTCTTCTGTGTAATGGACATCGATACATTTGAAATGATCATATAGTTATTATTTTTCTCATCTCACAATATTGTGTGCAGACTGTTGTAAATTGTTCCTGTTAAATGGCTATAGTTTAGGAAGCAATAAAACTATCACGGTCCATTCCGGAACTAATTCAATTAATCTGCGTTCGTACCTCTAACCGTTTCGAGTCGAGAGAGGCGGCGCTGCCCGGCTACCATTTGCCAGTCATGATTTATTGTACCAATTTAATGTTTTATTTTCTTGCAATAAATTCAGCAAATGGTTATAAATACACCTGATTGTGACATACCTAAATCCAGGGCAGTCATGGAGCAAACAATACTTCTAAGAATTAATCTGGACAACTATAATAGGTATAGTTCTTCTTCTTCTTCTTCTTCTTCTTACCCTTATCCCACATAAGTAGGGTCGGTACAACATGTTTCTCATGTTGTGATATATGATTTGGCTTAATTTTTACGATCGACCGCCTGCCTGACATCAACCCTCCTTGGGAATATTTTGTTGTACCACTGTATGTATGATTACGAATAGTTACGAAGTCTGATGGGCTCTTTTAACCTTAAAATTTTTCGTTCCGGTTAAAAACGAAGTTCTTCCAGATTATGGTGTGCATGCTATATTGGCATTTATTTTTCAGGTTTCGTGGTTTCAGATTATTCACAGTAATAATATAATATTAGATATAATAAACCATTATAAAAATACAAAATGTGAAAACTATAATAGAAAAATAGATGCAAAATAGGTATAGTTCTTCTGCAGTCGAAAACCTGTGGTATAAGAATGTTACTTCAAATAACGAACAATCTTTGTATACCTTATTTATTTATTATGTGTCATCAACATGACAATACATTTGTAAATATAATAATACTAGCTGACCCGTGCAACTTCGCCTGCACCAAATCGGTTACCACCGGTTTCAATTGTATTTGGAAAAATTTAAAACCCGATTGCAGACACACATACAGTTTCCAATTGTGAATTCAAACTATCAAGGGACTCACTCAAACATATACCCAGATAATATGTTAGAAATCTTTTAAAATAAGCCTAGAACCCGTTCGTAACATCATGTACCGGGTTCAATTAAGATAAAAAGTAACCTACATATATTGGCGGTATTCTAAAAAAAAGCTTGAGGGGTCTATGGACCCCCGATGTCACTGTATCGCGCGAGCAGCGTACTCAAGGGCTCCACGCCGAGGGAACGGACCTAGGCTTGGGCTGCTGCCGAGGGGGGCCTAGTCTGGTGCTAATTTGATGTTTTAGTGGCGTTTTAAAGCTAGGGAAAAACAAAACATTCGAAAATTATTTAAAAATCAATATCTTTGCCCGTTAAGATTAGATATGCACTAATAAACGCAACGTTTACCGGCAGCCGAGTAGCCCGCACGTTGTTCGGAAGAACATAAAGATATAAAAAAAACTGGCTTATTTAAAATCGCTCTCGAAACCGTTGCTAGCTCTTAGACGAATAGTTATAGGCAAATGACAGTTGACGAGTTGCTCATATCTTTGTCATATTTATATTTTTCGTTAATACAATGGAGTGTGAAAAAGTTTGAATACAAGTAGAAGATAGTTATGATAAAGTAAGTGGAAGAGATAATTATTTATTTTTATTTTTACGTGTTGTGTATGTGCAGAGTCTATGTACAGTAGGTTAGGTGTCCTGACAGAGAAAAAGAGAGTGAGAGTATATATAATATCTACGCATAAAAATTTAATTTCAATAGCAAACCGACTCAAGGATTACCTATTGATAAATTAACTTTTATTAAGTTGATTATCCGAGATCACACGTTGTTTAATTCATTATTATTTTATATTATAAATATATTTTATCGTTTAATTTACAATTTAACTCTATCAACTTTTAAAATGTAAACTATACTGACTATATAGTAAACGTCTACAAAAAAGGGAAAGGAACTTCGTTCTATCGGGGGTCCATAGACCCCTCAAGCTTTTTTTTAGAATACCGCCAATATATGTAGGTTACTTTTTATCTTAATTGAACCCGGTACATGATGTTACGAACGGGTTCTAGGCTTATTTTAAAAGATTTCTAACATATTATCTGGGTATATGTTTGAGTGAGTCCCTTGATAGTTTGAATTCACAATTGGAAACTGTATGTGTGTCTGCAATCGGGTTTTAAATTTTTCCAAATACAATTGAAACCGGTGGTAACCGATTTGGTGCAGGCGAAGTTGCACGGGTCAGCTAGTATTATTATATTTACAAATGTATTGTCATGTTGATGACACATAATAAATAAATAAGGTATACAAAGATTGTTCGTTATTTGAAGTAACATTCTTATACCACAGGTTTTCGACTGCAGAAGAACTATACCTATTTTGCATCTATTTTTCTATTATAGTTTTCACATTTTGTATTTTTATAATGGTTTATTATATCTAATATTATATTATTACTGTGAATAATCTGAAACCACGAAACCGAAATATGTTCTTTGCAATGGAAAAAATAAAATGGTTTGAAATTAATTAGTTTTATTTATAAAGAATATCATCGGGCACATTACTGTCAATAACAAAATTATCTGGCAGTGATAAATTCATGTTTTTAATAACGTTTAAAAAGAAAGTTTTACTGAAAAAAAGTTTCCTAATCAATATTTTTACCTGTAAAGGTGTGATACGTATTAATAAAGATAACGTTTCGTGGCAACCAGGTATCCTGCACCTTGTTTGGAAGAGCATAACGAAAGATATATAGATATATTAAAGAACCAGCTTTTCAAATTTTTTTATTCTTTCGACGTTACTGGTTCTTGTACTAACTTTTTTCTGTATAGCTCCCATCCGCTCAAAGCGTATAATGCGCAATAAGATAATTCGTTCTAATATAGCTTAAATTTATAGCTAATCTGTCTGCTATGTATAGTACAAAGAAAATTTACCAAAATCCGTCAAGAATTTCACTAACTACATTTTTTTTACTTTCGTCCGTTATGGTCGAGAACCCCTTGCGTTTTATGGGACAAAATCTTAAATGTAACCTTGTAATATTAGTTATCCCTGTGTCATGTTTCGTCAAAATCGGTTCAGAACTTTCAGAGTGATGCGTATTCACAGGGACAGACCGACAGACAAACAAAAAACAAAAAAAAAAAAATGTAAAAGGATAATTTTTGGCTTCTATATCGATAACAAAGTCTACCCCGATTATAGTTTTCAAAAAATATTTAATGTACATATTTGGCCTTGTTACAGTAAGCTGAAGAGTTTGTTTGCTTGAACGCGCTTATCTCAGGAATTACTGCTTCGATTTGAAAAGTGTTAAATTTTCTCATTTATCGAGGCAGGCTATATATATATATATATTTACTATATATACTATATATCATCAAGTTAAGACCAATGGGGGTGGAGCATTAATGAAGAATGTTCCAAATCAGAGGTTTTATTCGGGGTTTGGGAGCCAAAAGTAACTATTACACACGGACAAAATCAAGGGTAGAAGCTAGTCTGTTATATCGGTGTATAAACAACTACCTTACAGAATTTCGTGAAAATTGGTCTAGTAGTGTTTGCGTAAATTTCTTCTCTCTTATTTTTTTAAAAGTAAAATAAACAGACACACGAATGTGGTATATATGTAAAACATGGCCTAAATGTTATACCGGTGTATAAACTACTACCTTACCAAATTTCGACAAAATCCATTCAGTAGTTTTTGCGTGAATCCTGTACAAACGACAGACAGACAGACAAAAATTTTAAAAACTATAGAAATGTGTTCCGTCATTGATTCTAAGCCCTCTCAGTGTATTTTTTCTTTAAAATATTTAATGTACAGATTTCGTCCCGTTAGCCTTTTATTATATGTATAGAATAACAATTTTGTAATAAAATTTAAATGCTTGCTTGTAGGTGGTAGAGCCACGCTGAAGCTATTATTGGTTTCAGCACGACTGGGTCGGCTCGTTCTACTATCACCCTCTCACAGAAAACCGATGTGAAGTAACAGTGCTTGCATTGTTGCACTTCGTTCGGTCAGTGAGAGCGCCGAATACCCATATATACTATTTAATTTACAGAATACAATTTAAATTAGTAAATGTAAGAGAATTCTGTAAAATTCGATGGTACATACCGGGGTTCAAACCTGCGGACATCGAAACAGTATTCCAACGGTCAAACCACATTATTACTAATTATAAATTAATACTGAAACCAATTATTTCTCTAAATACCTCTAAAACGATGAGCATTTATCTAGTTTTAGTAAATCACGTTTTAACAGTGAATTGTCATTGAATATGAAGACTCTATAATTTACATTAAAAAAAGTGCTTTAGTTTAGTTTAGTTTTAGTGAATCATAGTGTTTTAGAAAATGCCCCTTTCATATGTAAGGACCTAATAGATGGATGCACAGCAAGACAAAGGCGGACGCGCGGTACGAGCGTAATACTGTGGACGACGTCTGCCCGGTCCTGCGGGAGTGGATGGAAGGGGCTCCCTAACGTTCAGATCGGTGCAGGTGCTAACCAGACATGGTTGTTTCGGGTGGTACCTGCACCAAATCGCTCGCAGGGTGCCGACAGCCGCATGCCACGAGTGCGGCGCTGACGAGGACACCGCGCAGCATATTTTGTCTGAGTGTGCTGCTTGGGAGGGACAACCTCGCATTCTGGCTGCTGCGGTAGGGGGTAGTGGAGACTTGTTGCTGCCGAGTATATTTTCGGCCATGCTCGGCACCGAACAGGTGTGGCGTGCGATGGCTTTCTTATGCGAGGAGGTCATCTCGCAGCAGGAAGCGACGGAGAGGGCCCGCGAGGTGGATCCTCTAAGTGGCCCTCTTCGCCAACAGAGAACCGGTGGGAGGAGGCGGCGATTTGCTTAACTCCTCCCGCCACCGTAGCCAGACCAGAGGGGATGGGCCGGGGGGCTCATCTTCTCATTGCACAGGTCCAGCTGCCGAGGGGAGGCAGCTGGTGTGTACCTAGTCTGTCTCCATATTAGGTAGGAGCCCGGCGGCCACCTTCCGCCGGCTGGACTGTTGGGGCCGCCATCCAAGGTGATTAGATGATCCAAGACGATCTCTTACCGCCCCAACAATACGGTCTGTCGGTACACCATGGGGTTTTATTCCGTGGGAGTAGGACATAAGTCACTCTCTCCTTCGGGAGGGTGGCGTATCCATAATGGATTTCCCACGTTAATAAAAAAAAGGACCTAATAGATGCGCAGAACACAAATTTAGGTATACATTCGTATGCGTATTCATATATTTAAAACCAAGACAAGTGAAAGAAAAATACAGAAATTCCAATTTTGGTTTCCTAAATTAATATTTCAACTTTGTTTTGTATTATATATATATATATTATTGAATATATGTATTCAGTAGGTGGTAGAGCCACGCTGTTGCTATTACTAGTTTCAGCATGAATGGGTCGGCTCGTCCCGGGTAGTACCACCCTCTCACAGAACACCGACGTGAAGTAACAGTGCTTGCATTGTTGTGTTTCGTTCGGTCAGTGAGAGCGCCGGAGGCCCACCTCCTTTCCCTTCTCCTTTCTCCTTTCCCTATCTTTCCCCCATACACAGGCTGGCAACGCACTTGCGACTCCCCTGGTGTTGCTAGTGTCTATGGACGGTGGTGATCACGTAACATCAGGTGACCCATCTGTTCGTTTGCCACCTTTTGACATAAAATATATATATATATATATATATTACGCGCAAGCCCGGACTTATGACTACATTCAGAGCAGCCAAAACAATTGGCGAGGACTGTACAGAGAACATTAACATTATCTTTTAATGACCACATAGCGTGTCTATTTACACTGCACATAAAGAAACGTATATTGAGTAAACATGTAACAAACCTGAGTTTAGTTGACCAGGTATATTATATAATATGTATTATTTAAAACTAAATTTCATTTAGCTTGTATGGTTGCCAAGTATACTTTTACACTGCATTTCTGCGTCTATTGGCTGTACTAAAATACTGTTGAACGCTAAAATACTACATCTCGTTTGATGTACTAACCCTAATATTATAAATGTGAATGTGAATTTGTTTGTTACGATTTATCACCTTAACCACGATAATCGTGATATTTAATATAATTAATTTAATTTATTTTTTGAAGTTATACTTCATTTGGCGCGTTAGGGACAAATTATGAGAGTAAATTTTTACTATATGCGCGCACACCTTCATGAAAAACCGACACCCTGAAGTTAGCTATAGACAACATTTTGTTTCTTTGTATTTCTTTGTATAAAAACTTTCAACGTATTAAATACCTTTTTTCTATTGTTAGTGTCGTTTTTTCTACAAACGTAGAATAGGGCGAAAGATAAAATGTTTGAAAAGATTTTTATCTTGTTACGCCAAAGAAGTATACGTGTACATAACTACAAACACACTTTTTTTATAATTTAATCGTGAAATTATATTTATACGTTGCCACGACTATAGAAAAGTAGATAGAGGTACACTTCATGCCGAAAAAAACTACTGTTACTCAGAGATAGGACAAAAAGCAAGCCGACTTTAACTAAACATCTCATTCTTCTCCATGACGCGACGTGCTAAATCAAATGCCTTGATCTCTTTTCACTTTTTCGATAAAGTACTTATGACTTTATTCCGGTAAAAAAGTCCAATCGAAAAATGTTAACAGCATTATACGTAGCGATTGTATTTTATTTTTGTTTTTTTTTTTATATATCATAGGACACAAACGAACAGGTGGGCCACCTGATGTTAAGTGATCACCACCGTCCATACACACTTGCAGCACCAGAGGAGTCGCAAGTGCGTTGCCAACCTGTGTTGGGTTGGGAAGAAGGGAAGGGGAAGGGGAAGGGGAAAGTGGAAGGGGAGGGGAGATGGGTCTCCGGCGCTCTCACTGACCGAACGAAACGCAACGATGCAAGCACTGTTACTTCACGTCGGTTTTTTATGAGAGGGTGGTACTACCCCGGTTGAGCCGACCCATTCATGTTGAATCCAGTAATAGCTTCAGCGTGGCTCTACCACCTACAATGTATATATGTTGCGTGTATTGCCTCTATATGCGTTAATATTTCCATAAGTTACCTCGTAGAAACAACTTTATATTATCAGTGTATTACGATCTATTTATTCTACAAATTTAAAGTATATCGGTGTTATTAGAAAAAAGTTAAATACGTATTAACTACTTGGTTTAAAAAAGTTTCCTTATAAATGCACCGCGCTCGCCCGAGGCAAGTTCGCGTTATCCTTTTTCGCAAGTCTAACCTAACGTAACCAAAGCGAGACAAAAGAGCAAGATTGCGAACATTCAGCGACCGCGGTGCATTGAATATGAGACCTTTTTAAAGCCAGGTTTCAGTACGTATTTAACTTTTTTGTTATAACACCGTACATATTTAATTCTTCTGTACGTGTATGTCACTGATCTACTCCTAAACAGGTGGACAGATTTTGATGATTTTTTTGGTGGATTCAAGAATTTCTTTAGATTCACAATTGGACGGTAGGTGACGCTGCGGTTGACTTTTAGGTTTTTTTTTATTATCAAGGCAGGACAACGTCCTCCGAGCCCGCTAAGTGTACACATATAATTCTTCTGTACGTGTGTGTGATGTGACTAAACTCTTTCTGAACGGCTGAACTGATTTCGATAAAAATATTTGTGTATGTTTGTGTATATACCTGTATATTAGTTGGATGGTTTAGATTCATCATTGGGACCAGTAGGTGGCGCTGCGATCTCATTCTCCCTATTTTTGTATATTTAGATTTAACCCTAACAAGCGTCAATAATTATAATAATCTATAACGTCCCTAGGTACATATTCCTGGCGATCTACACGGCCGAGATGATAATCAAGTGCATAGCGAAGGGTTTCATACTGAACAAGTATACATACCTTCGGAACCCGTGGAACTGGCTGGATTTTGTAGTAATAACGTCTGGTTATGCCACCATCGGCATGGAGGTCGGTAACCTCGCCGGACTTAGAACATTTCGAGTCCTGAGAGCTTTGAAGACTGTCTCTATTATGCCTGGTGAGTTTTGAAGGTTTTTCTTATTAATATGGTTTCCTCTAGAGTTATAAAATATATTAGACACGGCGGATACATTTCAAATGATACTCGTACAATATATATTTAATTTTCTAATGAAATGAAATATTCAGTTGTGTTATGGGTAAATATTATGGAAAGCGACGCTGAAGCCGATGATGATGCACGTCTGTTTAATAAGAGGGTTTAGTTTTTCTTACAACTGCATTGTTTCATAATGGTATTCTTTATGGTAAGTACAATAAATACTATTGATGAATGACACCAACTGACGCAGGTCAGCTACAAGCCCTTCAAAGGGCTGTAAAAGATTACACCTACAGATTGGGGTAGCCAAAAAATCGATTATTTTTTTAAACTTTATTCTATGAAAAATAGCTTGGAAGGCAAATCAAAATAATTATCTCCAAAATTTTAATTTTAATAGGTAAGCCTTCCGCCTCTTAGTTTTTCCTTATTATTAGAAAAAAAATGCATATCAAAAATGCACTATTAAAAAAAAATATCTCGTCTCATACATTTGCAGGAAATTGAATTTTCTATAGGCAGATTTATTTTTTCTTTTATCATCATCACAAAAAATTAAACTTCAACCTTCAATAACTTATAAACGGTGAGGTTTAGAAAAAAATTGTAAGAGACCTTTTTTGTACAAAATTCAATTTCCTCCAAATATATGAGACGAAATATTTTTGTCAAATGGTGAATACCGAGATATGAATGTTTTTTTTGTAATAATAAGGGAAAAATAAAATAAAAAAACTGAGAGACAAAAGACTTTCCTATTAAAATTAAGAGCTCATATTTGGAGAGAATGTTTTTGAGGTGTGTACCAACCTATTTTTCTTAGTATATTTTTTTTTAAATCGATTTTTTTGTCCCACCTTACCCCAGATTTTAATATTCATACACGTCAAGCCAGCAAAATGTCTAAAACAACAATTTAAATCCAATTACCGTTCTTCTGGATCGTCCAGCTTCCCACGGCGGTTCAGTCAACATGATGACGCGGCTTAGAGATGTCACCAGCACTTAATATTGTAAATTGTAGCGTGCGGCGCGAAGATAATTTGTTTTTGTTGTTGGCGGTGAACACTTTCGAACAGTTTAGCAATGTGTCTCGATAGGGGTGTGCCCTATTGTGCCGATATTCGTTCGGTACTGTTGTCGGTGACATGCGTTAAGTTTGTGAATCAAATAGTCTTGAAAACCCAACCAACACGGCGTATAGAACACTGAATAAATAAAATCCAAAAATAACGGCAACTACTAAGATATATAGAATTCATAGTCAGTTGCATCCCCTATATCGGCATGCAAGAAAATATATTCATGATGTTTGATGTCCCCTATGTCGTAGGAAGAAAAGAATAACACAGTGGTATGGAGACGCCTTCGTAGCTCACAGTACGGCAAAGATACGACATATCAAACTTCTTTATTCGTGCTGAGATAATTAGTTACCACAACACATGTGTAGGTGGTAGAGCCACGCTGAAGCTATTACTGATTTTAGCATGAATGGGTCGGCTCGTCCGAGGTAGTACCACCCTCTCATAGAAAACCAACATGAAATAAGAGTGCTTGCATTGTTGCATTTCGTTCAGTTAGTGAGAGCGCCGGAGGCCCACCTCCCCTTCCCTTCCCTCCCCTCCCCTCCCCTTCCCTCTTCTCTCCCCCTCCCTCCCCTTCCCTCACCTCCCCTTCCCTCTCATCTACCCCTTTGCTCAAACACAGGCTGGCATCGCACTTTCGACGCCCCTGGTGTTGATAGTGACCCACCTGTTCGTATGTCTGCTATGACATAAAACAAAACAATAATAGTGCTCAGCGCATGTCTTATATCGTCCGTATGTTAAAAAAAATGTAGTCAACAATCGATGAGATTATTGATTTTGCCTTTAATAGGCTTTTATGTAATTAAAGTGACGTGCAATGTATTCAAGCAGTTCTGTTTATTGGTCTGTATTTTTCTTCTAAACTTATATATAAATGTTTTGTTTTAGTCTTGAATTTATAGTTACAGTAGCTATACCTCTTCACTGTGATCATCTGTGACGTGTTATGTGTGTTTGTGTTTTTAGGTTTTTCTTTTAATTTAATATTATAACATTAATATGATCGACTGAACGTCCGTTTAACATCATATGGGCTCCCATCGAAAATCAGCGCTGCAGTACTACTGTACTGCACATTTTGCTGAATGGGTTCGCCAATTGTTGGGCATTTCTTCTTTTCTTTTCGTTTTTCAAATGTATAAAAATGTTTCATTCTAATTTGTGTGTGTAATTTAATTTAATTGTATGGTTGTTCCAACAATAAAGTATTTCTTTCTTTCTTTCTAATTTTTAATGTATACTGCACAAACAACAATTTTAGGTGATAGCTTCGATTCTTCTTCTTACAATTGTCCCACCTAAGTAGGGTCGACACAACGTGTTTACCTTTTCCATTCTCTTCTGTCAGAATCATGTCAGTATTCACACAATCTATTCATACATTTTTCGGTCTTACTTTACTCCTATACCTACTTTTATTATCAACATTTTTCTAGTTACATGACTGTCATCATTTAAAAAAATGTACCCGTACCATGTTAAGCTGCAACTCTTATCAACTTAAATAACTTTAATTCTGTATCGTATAAATTAACAGAAAGCGCATTCCAGTATGTTGCTTCATTATAAATATTAATAATTACGTTTCAGGTTTAAAGACCATTATAAACGCGTTACTACATTCCTTCAAACAGCTGGCCGAAGTCATGACGTTAACAATATTCTGTTTGATGGTTTTCGCACTCTTCGCGCTACAAGTATATATGGGGGAGTTGAGGAACAAATGCGTTAAGAATCTTGTTGTACAGCCCGGAGTGAACTTCACTGACGAAGTTTGGCTGGCGTAAGTAAGCTTCTAGTTTTTATTATAAATTACTGTTACTTTAAGGTCATGCAATTTCAAAACTAGTAATTTTTGAGGTTATGTGGATGTTTTTGGTTATTTCTGGATCTTTATTTTATTTCATCATGCAAATAAATTACGTCTGTAGCTCTCTTCATTGTCCCATGTGTAACTTTGAGATTTATTATAAGACGCATAGCAATCACATTCCTGTAATTCATCACTAACAACAAGAAGCACTGGTTAGTTTTATGTAATGAGACATGAATGGGCGATGTGGTTGAAGAACTTACAAGTAGTAATCATATATCAGAAATCGCAGACTAGAGAAATCAACAAGAAAGACTAACGACCTGGTGAAAATTGTTGTAGTCTTATAAATGTAAGCAATTGGTCATTGGAGGATTATTATGTTCAAAGTAGGACTTCTTTTAAGTAGAACCACAATAACGATTGGCCTTAAAATATGTAACACTAGTTTTCAAGTTCTTTATTTGTTTTCTAATAAGTAGAAAATGTTACTTCTTTTTTTAAAATAAATATTTATGGTGCAATATCCAAGAACGATAGCAAATTCCATCATTACTCAAACGTACCATTTGTAAAATTTAACTAATCTACATACACCGATGTGAACTTTGTATATGTAGATGAAGCAGGCCTTCTCCGTTAATATCACATTTCTCATAATTAAGTTATTTTGGATAAATTTTATAAAATCCTTTTATAACAAATATTTTTTATTCTAGCACGCCAAAATGACTGCACTGTGCCTGATGGTAAGCACAGTAGAATCCAAAAACAATGGCAACCATCGAGGGACATAGTATCCATCGCCGGTCACCGCTGTCATACCGGCCTGCGAAAGGCTGGATATTCACAGGCTGATTCCGAAACGCGACCCGCAGAAGCGAATCCCTATGACGGGCTTTTTCGCTTTATGAACGCATTATATTGTTTTAGACTATTTATTAATGACCTGTCCGCTAAAGATTATCGTCCAGTAATTAACTTTAAACCAAAAATATTCCATAATTCATATATATTGAATTCATCCAGCAGTTTAAATATTATTGAAGGACAAACATTGAAAAAAGTATAACTTTACATTTATGATATAAAAAAATAATCAAAGCTACACGAAGTCTGAGCCAGCGTATGTTTAAATATATTTCATTTCTCATCACAGGTGGATAAGGGACCCTTCCAACTGGATGGTAGACTTAGAAGAAGTGCCTATAATTTGCGGTAATTTAACGGGTGCAAGACACTGTCCTCCGCAGTACACGTGTCTCTGCGTGGGCCCTAACCCGAATCATGGCTACACTAACTTCGACAACTTCCTATGGTCTATGCTGACGACTTTCCAACTTATCACATTGGATTACTGGGAAAATGTTTATAATATGGTACGCATACATTCTTATGAATTTTTCTATATTTAGATAAGGGTAACCTTATTTATACGTTTTTACCTCTTTGTACGCAACATAGCCATTTCAAATAAATAAAGTGGTAAAACAACAGTTGAAGAAAAAAAGGACAGTATCATTTTATATACGATATTTGATAATTATTCATATTCATATAGCCAATATGTTAGATCGAGAAGTTCGTATACCATATACCTTTTCTATCTTGGCTATTATGAATGAATATGAAAATCAAAACTACTCTATTCAATTTAGGCCCCGCTTATGAATGTCAAAGCTATCACCGGTTTGGAAAAATAACCCTGTCATCAAAAAGAAGCGGCAAGAAACTCGATCTGGTTTATCTATTCGTTTTTTGTGGATGCACAGAGAATGGTGTCATTTCCATGTTACTACCGTTCACATTTACCCTATAATAATAGCCTTTAGTTCATGGTCCAACAGATCTTTGGAATAATATCATATAATCATACTGGTTATACATAGTTACCACATGCTAACAAATTGTACACGATTATAAAGTTAATTTGTTCTGTAGTTGGATAATTTTTATTTGTACCTTTAAAACATATCTCTAGGCTTTTTTTAGTAAATTTAATTATAATTTATGCGCCCGTCCCCAGACTAACACACCACAAATTATTAAACATTAAATTAAGCAACGTGAACTCATTTCAGTAGGTCAAGTTAAATTATACGAATATGTCACAATTTTGTAATAAACTAAAGGATTACTTTAAATAGTAATCTTACGAAAAAAAATGGGATGTGGCTGTGTTATGGACACGACCGTTTGTTGTACGTGAATACGTCACGTAACGGGTGATATTTTCTATATATTACTATTATTTATGTATGTCATAATCACAAGAAGTACCCCGGGTTTCCATGTTTTCTTTATGTACAGGCACCGTCGTTGATCCGTTCGGCCGCATTCACTTTTTTACATTGCCGGCACTGCTTGACTCGGTCATATGATGTTTTATTGGTACCATTCGATTGATTTTGAGATGCTCTTTCCTACCCTAGACGATTTCTGTATTTGGATTTGGGTTTTCGACGCGTATAGGCCGACATTATATATTTTTTTTATATTTTAATTTTATTTTAACATCTTACTATATCCACAGTAACGATTTTACACTGATGTTTTATATATCATGGATAGACTTTGATAAGAGCTGAGGATTGAAACCTGAACAAACGTCGTAGCTTAACTGAATCGAAAGTTATAGTAAATGGAAAACTCAAAATGCAGCAGAATTATCTCAAAATGGCGGCGCTTTCCCCCTCACCGCGTGCTATGTGTTACAGTCCTGACTTAGCGTAATTAATTCTTTGATCCTTTAGCTACCCAGTGGTACAATTTAATTTTGGATGTAGAGAATAGATTCGAAACCACATTGCCAAACTGTATCCCCCGATTTTGTTATCATTACATTTTTTGTATATGCCCCCGTATGGTAGCAAATTTAAAGACCTATTCACATCAAAACTTGGTTTCCTAAACATGCGCCCATAAAAGGACTCTAAATTTAATCTAATCTAATGTTTCTCTTATTCTTTTATCTAATCCTTCTTTAAAGATGATTACTGCCGTTATTTAGTGGTTAATTATTCTAGTGTATAAAGTGTGTGTTTTAACAAGACGGTAACCTCCTTATTAGAATTTTACAGGACGTTTTATGACATCTCAGAATATATGCTTCATGTTATTACTTTCCATGCACTTCGCGTGTGCACAATAACCAGACTAAGCTATGCAAGATTCCAGCAGTAATATACAGCATAATATACAGCAGTATCAAATAATGGCGATTAGCAATACAAGTCACCTAATGACAGAATAGGCCCCCACCAAAGACTCCTAACATAAAGTTAATAAAATTTATATATGGATAAAGGAAAATGTCATTGCGGTCAAATTGTGCCCGAATGTTAATTGGGCTTAATTTCCAAATGAATAAGATCTCGGAGAACAGTATTACACTTTGGCCAGGGTTCGTTGGGTATATTCATAATGTAGGGAACGTTTTGAGGCAACTTTAATTAATTCTCAAAAGGACTACCGTAAAAGCGAGCTGCGGATTCGTACGAAGTTCCTGAATTGTTTTATTTTTAACTGCTATTAGTAAATAATAGAAGAATTACTATGTTATGACTTATAGGTTTTAGTGTTCGACCACAGTTTCAATTGATGTTAAATTATACGGTTTAAGATGATAAGCACGTTAAACCTTCAGGACAACTAGCTTTCAAGTGTAGTTCCAAGAACACACTTATAGATGCTTGGCGACTGATTTTCTTCTTAAGGGTCGTAGCCAGCCAGGCGGGCTTAAAATACCCCTACTACCATGCACTGGCTTTATCAAACAATAATATTTATAAACTATTAAAATAACTGAAGCAGTGCTCATGTTGTTCTTTTGTTCTCGGCATTTTAGTGTCTGTTGTTTGTCCTAATCATTCTTCAGAACAACTCTTTTTGTAGGTGATAGAGCCATGCTGAAGCTATTACTGGTTTAAGCATCAATGGGTTGGCTCGCCCGGAGTAGTACCACCCTCTCACAGAAAAACTGACTTGAAGTAACAATGCTTGCATTGTTGCGTTTCGTTCGACCAGTGAGAGCGCAAGAGGCCCACCTCCCTCCCCTCTCTCCCCCTCCCCATAAACACAGGTTGGCAACGCACTTACGACTCCCCTGGTGTTGTCTATGGACGCCGGTGAAGATTTAACATCAGGTGAATCACCTGTTCGTTTGCCTCCTATAATATAAAAATAGAAACTTAACCAATTATGATGAGTATTATCTAGGCTACGTGTTTCAATTATAGAACAAGTTCTTTTTTGAGTAAAAAAGGTTATATATATATAAATTTTATACCGTAAATAAAGAGAACGAATACAAAACAGTTGTTGATTTTGTACGAATCAACTATCTAACCACGATTAATTCTTTGCTATACAGTTGTTAGGGAAGAATTTTTATACGGTAAGATTAATTTGATCTTTTTTGATATGTAAAAAATGTATTCCATCATACAGGTATTTTTATATTTATGTTCATATGCAGGAACAGTAAATTGTCATAAACACATCTGAGCCTAAATCAACAACGCAACGTGAGTTATCTAATGCTTAGCTCGGTATAAACCTTCAGCTAAATTATGGACAACGATGTTATATTTCACTACCAGTACATTTATTACCAGGGCCGGATTTAAATGTTGGGAGGCCCTGGAGTACTGAAGGAGTAGAGGTCCCGCGTAATTTTGAATATTTTATGAACTATGAATATGCTTTCAGAAATTTTATAAGAGCTCTACGTGAATGTGGATTTTTTTCTTTGTTGCGCGAGTGTTTTTTTTTTTATCCGAGTATACAAAGGAGGATCGTGCTTTTAGACAATGATATTATAACTAAAACTAGATACGTCATAAGCGCTACGACAGCGCCTTATAAAAAATTGGCTAGCTAGCTTACTTTTGCCCCGTCAATCCGTCCGTACCGATATTGAGAATGTGCCATCCTACTTCCTCATTTTATCTAAGACAGTGTGGCGTTACAATATTACTTTACGTATGTGTGCGTTATCGTGTTGTCAAAATATCATGCAGGTAACGTATCTACAGCTTTTTTGTTATAATATCATAGCTTTTTGAGTGTGTCCATGTTTTTTTATTGGCAATACAATTTTCACAAGTAATGTGTGAAGATATCGCAGACGCGATTATTGTCTCATTTGAAAAGCGTAGTAGTATTATGATAAAGAGGGTAATTCGTATATCGTATACAATTATAAATATTTTTGAAGTTATACTTCTTTTGGCGCGTTAGGGAAAAATGATGAGAGTAAATTTTAACAACGTCACGAAAAACCGACACCCAGAAGTTAGGTATAATTACCTTTTTCTATTGTTAGTGTCGTTTTTTCTACAAACGTAGAATAAGGCGAAAGATAAAAATTTTGAAAAGATTTTTATCTTGTTACACCAAAGAAGTATAACTTCTAACGCGTATACATAAATACACTTTTTTTTATTTCTAAAAGCAATTATGAAAAGTAGTTGTTAATATGGTCCCAAACTTATGTAGTAAAATTTGGCATACTCTGTAGTCTAAATAACTTTGTAGATCTTAACGGATGAACCGTCCTTAGATCCGGTAAAATTGCGGGAGTGGCATGGACCAACATTAAGAATGCCGTTTGTGAATAAGAAAAGAGAAACTCTGCAGTGGAGTTTTTAATTTTTGTTTGTTAATAATTCTACTTGTTATTATATAATTTTATGAACTCGTTTGGTATTCTCGTGTAGAATCTTTGCTGTTTAAGTCCATTGTGACAACCCCTAAATCCGGGTCTGGTTATTTTATAACAACCTTTTTCATTTAGCCTTATAGTCCATCAATTCTAAAATCTCAACAAATAAATGTGTACCAATTATTCAAACGACTTCTAGCTATAATTCCTCGAGATTCTGTTTGCTTCGATGGTACATCAGATCCCACAACAAACAAATTATTTTTGATATGCTTTTTTTTTTCGAACTGACTACGCTATTGAGCTAGCTAGGTCTTAACAGCTTCACGGGACTACTAAGGTGAGCGCTTAAGGCAATCAGCCGATTTTATTTGACAACTAGCTCAATGGTGCACGGCACACCTCGACTTGGGCTGTTTCCTGATTCATGCAATTCGCGACCTATCTGAGCTAATCTACGCTAAGCTAACTATTCATACATATAAGAGTTGTTGGTATTTTTGATATACAATCTATACCATTTAATTATTATTACTTAATTATTAAACATTGGTTAATTAAAAAAAATTCGATTACCTATAGGTAGCTGTTTTCCGAAGGTACCAATGAGAAATAACTATATAAAAAGAAATAGCATCATTGACCGGGAAATGAAAAATAATTATAGGTTAAGATAGTATGGCCATATCACAAAGTGCTATAAATGTGGCTAGTGGAAGAACGTTGAACTTATGAATAGAATTTATGAGAAATTATACTTACTACTATTTTAAATGCGCCTGTGAATTTCTTTATTTGTTTATAACGCTTTCACGCATACTTACTGAACCGATAATCATAAAATGTTGGATACACATTGTCAAGGGTACAGAATATGATATGTATAATCCAGAAAACAAAATATTGTTTCCGAGGGATAGGTCAAATCTAAATGAATGGCAGCGAAAGCGAGTACGTATATAAAAAGAGTGAATATCAAGATGACAGCTGATAGAAGATAATGTAATGTTACACTCATACTTGTATGGCGAAATAGTAGTCCGGTGAAGCTGTTAAGACCTTAATAGCGTCAATAGCGTAGTCAGTGCCAAAAAAAAATGTATGACGAAGCTTCGACTACTTCTCGCATTCACAATTAATGTAAGAAGTAATTCCGATAAAGAAGCGGATAAAACATTCCTACACGTGTGTTAGTTATTTAACGTTAGAAGTCATTTCGATATAGAAGAACGTACCTACATGTGTGTTATTAATATTAAAACAATAATTAAAAATTAGCGTCCACTAAATATGTTCCTTGTTTGTAAAAACCACCGATTCATTTATTATGATGTGTCCACCGTTACGCGGCGCGATAGTTATCATTTATATATTGACGTCTCGTAGATACGAATTCTGCCAGTGTCAAATTAGTCATGGGAGAATCACTTTATAGGTAGTATTAAATATTAATTGTATAATTTTACTCTTCCAGATTAGGCCAGTATAATATATCCAAGGACAAATACAATAGATATCATGCTTAAATAAATAAATACAAATTTACATAATAATTAGTGTTAGTAATTTTAAAGTTTAATTTTGTTACTATACAGTAAGACTATTTTTGACTGTATCCGAGCAGGTGCTGTCGTCCTGTGGTCCGATGTCGGTGTCCTTCTTTACTGTGGTTGTTTTCTTCGGTTCGTTCTATCTCATCAATTTGATGCTAGCCGTCGTCGCGCTCAGCTACGAGGAAGAATCTCAGATTACACAAGAAGTACGTATCCATTTCTTTTTTTTAATAGTTCAAGTAATCAAAACCCGCAATAATTGTCACTGGGAGTAAAAGTTGCAATTAATCTCCGTTATAAAAAATCACATTATTGATTGAATAATTCTCGTGAGCAGTTCAGTAGTAACTACCTTATATTTTAATCATGCAAAAATAAACAAATTCTATGACGCGATTTTTATAGCTTAAGATTAAATTTAAGGAAAACTTTTAGACCTTTGAATTGTCATTCATGACAGAAATCTATTCATATAATAAGAATCCTACGTGACTGTACTTTTTCGATTTCAATCATATTTAGAAATGTCTATTTGTATGAACACGCATCACTACTAAAGTACTGATAAAATAATAAAGCATATTACATAAGATTCTAAGCGAACGAAAACGCGAACACAGCTAGTAATTAATAAGACAAAGGGCGTATTCTGTTAAAGATTGTATTGTTTTTAGTACTTTGATGGTTCATGTGTATCAATAAACAGGTAACTTACGTTAACGTATGGGTAGCGTCTTATACTACTAACTTAATTCTAAAAATTCTATCTCAGATAGAAATTTACGTACAAAGTGTATTTTATTGTTATTTCATAATAAAATATTATTTTTTTGTATTAATATAATACTGACGTGTGGATTAGATATTTGCTGATATACTAATATTAATTATAAACTCTTATTGATGTAGGAGAGAAAAAAAGACCTGAACGAACATCGGGACGATTCAACGTTTAGCTTCGATCCCACTTCTCTGGCGGTGCGGACACTCGCTAAAGACTCCAAGAAACGGATAGACGCGCGCAAGGGACTGCTTTTAGCGTCGTATTCCCGGAAAAGAACACGAAGACGTAAGAGAGGTCGGAGTGCTGTCCATCATGTCTCAGCTGTGACTGCCGTCGCAGATCGGTAAGTTTTTTTTTCTTTATGTCAAATGCAGGCAAACGATCAGATGGGTCACTTGTTAAGTGATCACCACCGTCCATAGACACTTGCAAAACCAGGGGAGTCGCAAGTGCGTTGCCAGCCTGTGTATGGGGGAGGGGTAGGAAAAGGAGGGAGGGGAAAAGAAAGGCGGGAAGGAGGTGGGCCTCCGGCGCCCTCACTGACCGATTGAAACGCAACAATGCAAGCACTGTTACTTCACATCGGTGTTCTGCGTGAGGGTGGTACTACCCCGGACGAGCCGACCCATTCATGCTGAAACTAGCAATAGCTACAGCGTGGCTCTACCACCTTAAGTGTTGTTCAAGTTGTAGAAAATGATATCATATTTTTTACTTTTTATCTATGCGATTAAAAATCAATTACCGAATGTATGTAAGCGCATAAATTCAGGACGGCTGCACCTAATTCCCTAATTATTTTTGTCGTGTTTCCACGGATAAGGTTTGTATGATAAACAGTTTTAAAATCGTACGGAAAAGTGAAAATTTTGAGTGAAATAATTTCCATATAAGAAGTGAGTTCATCGTTAATTTTATTTCATTACATGATCTTAGTATAAATGGAAGATTTGGTTTTATTATCATCATTGCAACATCCATGCAAAGCCGGGGCGGACAACTATATCTAAATATATCTATATAATAAAAGATGCGCATCAAAAAAAGTGAACGCCGTTTTTGCTCCCTTTAACTGTGCAGCCGGGATAGTGAGTAGTATTTCGACAGGCAAATTTGTGAACTCTTCAATCTTTACATCGTTTGTTCCTCGTCTATATTACATTAGTATATTGTTGTATATTTAATTTAGTGTTTTTATTATTTACTAGCTTTACCCACGACTTGGTTCTGCGTGAAATGTTATGTAAAAAAGCAGCGATCAATAAAGTCGTTTGAATCTATTAAGTCCATTTACTTATTTACTTTACTCTCGTAATTGAGTCACGGCTAGATTAAAAATACAATAACTTTTGATAGACCGAATGTTCGAATATCTGCTTTATGATTTTCTTTAAGAGGTTTTATCGTGAACGCAGTATTTTAGCAATTATGCGTGTTCATAGAAATAGACAGATTGACATTGCTAACATTGATTGAAATGTATGTTATTACTTACTCCTCGCAACAATTATTTTTACAGTAATCTAGACAGTATACGACAGATATGTTAGATTTACTTTCCCATTATATGTATAGACTAGCTGACCCGTGCAACTTCGTCTGTACCAAATCGGTTATTACCGGTTTCAATTGTATTTTTAAACGTAAATAATCTTAAAAACCCGATTACAGTGACATCTAGCACTTCCAATTGTGAATCCAAACTATCCAGGGACTCACTAAACATATACCCAGTGGTATGTGAGAAATATTTAAAAATAAGTCAAGAATTAACTACATTTTTTTTACTTTCGTCCGTTACCCTGGAGAACCCGTTGCGTTTTATGGGATAAAAAATATCCTAAATGTAACCTTGTAATATTAGTTATCACTGTGTCAAGTTTCGTCAAAATTGATTCAGTACTTTCAGAGTTATACGTGTGTCTGCTATGGGGTACGGCTGCTGAGGTAAACACGATATTTTTATTATAAAAACGGGCAGTTCGGGCAATATATAATATGGGACCTCGCGAATCATTAAAAACGAAATTCCAGGAATTCGGTATCTTAACTCTGCCCTCCCAATACATTCTTGATAATTTAATGTATGTCCGGAAAAACTTTGAAAAACTGAATTTAGTAAAAGACCGGCATAATCTAAATACTAGAAACTGTAATAAATTGGTGGTCCCATGTTTCAGACTTAGTAAAACCAATAATAGTTTTTTAGGTAATAGTGTTAGGTTCTACAATAAAGTCCCAAAGCATGTTACCGATTTGCCGGACTGTAAATTTAAGCGCCATGTCAAACGGGTTTTAGTTTCAAAAGGATATTATAGAGTGGATCAGTATGTGAATGATAGTGATGTCTGGAATTGACTCCTCTCTGTGCATCCACTAAAAGCATTGTATAATGTATTGAAAATATATGTTTAAAAAATGTACCCGATCGAGTTTCTTGCCGGTTCTTCTCGATGGCTGGGATGTTTTCCGAACCGGTAGTAGTCTTTGACGTTCATAAGTGCCTTATTAGGGCCTAAACTGAATAAAGTATTTTTGATTTGATTTGATTCACAGGGGCAAACAGACAGACAGACAAAAATGATTATTTGTAGCTTCTATATCGATAACAAAGTCTATCCCGATTATCAAAAAATATTCAAAAAATATTTAATGTACAGATTTGGCCTCATTACAGTTTTATTGTATGTGTAGATATATAGATTGTTTTATATTTTACAACTTCGGTAATATTTTTGTTCAGCTAACGACTACACGTCCGTAAATTGCTATAAGCCCCGATTAAACACCAGCGCTATAGTGTCACTCAGTTGATAGCACTACAGAATGTAGTCGAATGAGAGTGTTGTTCTTGGACATTTCTAATTACCTATATATACGTTTTCTTTATCTATCTTCTAAGCTGCGTCGTGTGTTTAAAACAATAAAAACTCTTTCTTCTTCTTTGTTATTTCTTACTACAAAATTTGCTAGCCATATTATAATAGTTTACACAAAATTTGTTTGTATATATAACATTGTGAGTCTTTAAGTTACGACTGCGAGTCGTATTCATGAGGTAAAAACGACAGGTCGGTTTATCAGCAGGTCTAAATAAAAGACCAGGCATCCATTGGCAATGTTTAGTGAATCGTGCGAGATAAAAAGGGTGAGGCTAAAAAGGATCGCTACGTTGACGTGTTACCATACAATATTTCAGTGGGTAAACCGATGTAATTCACGTGGCAATCAAAATATTCAACTAAAACACAGAATAATATATATCAATGATTACTTAAACAAAAGTTTTTGTAATAGTCAGGACTAGTTTTAAAATCGGGAAAAACAATTCATTGCGTTTTTGTAACGTTATTTTTCTGTTCCCATTTTTGTTTTGGTTCGCTTCGATTCTGTCCTAGATAGGTTCAGTCATATTTGAGAGAAAGACTTGTGTTACTAATCATTTCAAAAGATAAACAAATCATCAATCTATACATATACTGTTGTAATATTGTAGGTGTTTAAGAAATAAACTCAAAATTGTAATAAATTAAAACATAAGAGACAGTAATAATCATTCCAAACAAAATACATAATTCCTACGTGAGCGTAATCTCCTTTCCCATTTTCATTAAAAACTTTTCAATATTTGTGTAAATTTCATTCATGCTTAATTATTCTCGAAAAAATAATGATTCTGTAATTGAATTGTTAATATTCCGTATAATTAAATTATAATTGTTGTAACTCTACATCTCAACCAAAAAAAACGCTCGTAGAACGAAATTGTATTATATACTTCTTTCGTTTGACGACTTTGGCTTTACAAAAGAGGTATATATCGTTTTTTACGTCCACCTAAAATCCTGAGCTCTACAAGGCGAACGAGTAAAACGCTAATTAAAAAATTTCACCAAAGAGAATTAACTTTAAAAATGCATAACAAAAGTGCGCAGCCGACGAACGTAAGGCGAGTTAATTGAATCTCAACTTACCCAGTTTTCATCGAGTCGGGGCTTAAACAGAATATAACCACGGGCTTACGTCGCAGAAATTTATCAGCTTCTGTGGCCCTTCAATAATAAATATTGTTTTTAATAAAAATAATCTACATTTCCTTTTGTATTATAAGATTAGATAACAACGAAAAACGTGAAATAAGAGTAACATTTCATAAAGAAAATGAAAACTTATAAACATTATTTATTTAATTATCTTGAACTTAATGAATATTTTTTTCACAAGGTTAGCAAGAAAAATAATAATTTTGTTCGTAGATTTACATGACGGCTGACTACGATTTCTGGACAGAAATAATTAATGTAAGATGAGATTTGAACTGAAAATGATTTAATCTTTAAGCTTACGACTTAAGCCAGATAATTTTTGATTTTATACGAATACTGAAACTACTAGCTTGAAGTGTAAACAGTTTGATGACAACGCATTAAAACCACTGGACTTCTACTTCACAATGCCTTCCTTATAAGGAAACTTCATGATGGAACTACAGCGTAGCATTAAATGGAGTTTGTATGTCTGATCATTTGCAATTCTCATAAACTACAGACTTTGATTATCATTAAAACAATAACCTGTAAATCAATCCTCTAGTTATTTATATATATATATATATGTGTATATATAAGTATTCTGCCCATGTGTATGAGACTAAACCTCTCCTAAACGGTTGGACAGATTTTGATGAAATTTCTTGTGTGTGTTCAGTTCAAAAATAATCATTGTACAGTAAACACATACCGAGCTAATATGATTGTGAAGAACCAGTATGAGATACTTCATACTGATTCGTGCAATACAATTATACCGTCGACCATTTCCGGCCACGGTTATTAAATTCCACATCTCCTACATATCACGTACTATACCCCCCGAGGGCCAGATACGATTAGTCCTGCTTCATTAAGCAATACAACGGCAAAGGGAATCCAATAAGCCGGCTAGAGTAACCGGTGGATTAAGTAAAACTTTACTACTTGCTATTTCGACAAGATTACGTTCGTAGCCTTTGATCTTTTGTAACTTAAGACGCCAATGATAGGAATTAGTGTTGATTTATGTAGGGAATTATTGTTGTGAAGAAAATACGTTTGTCATCTGTTTTTCTATGGTATTCTCATTAATAGTTAGTTCTAAGTTAAGCTGTCTTATTTATTAAATAATTTCGAGAATCCATACTAACATTATAAAGCTGGGTTTGTTTGTTTGGTTGAACGCGGTAATCTCAGGAACTACTAGTCCAATTTGAAAAATTCTTTCGGTTTTAGATAGCATATTTATCGAGGAAGGCTATATCATCACGCTAAGACCAATAGGAGCGGAGTATCAATGAAAAATGTTTTAAAATCGGGGTGATTTTTCTTTTTGAGAGCTTCCGCTGCGTGTTAACTTTTAGCCCAAACTAACTATTCCACGCGGAAAAAGTCGCGGGCAGAAGCTAGTTAATGATATTTTGATAACACAGAGTTGTATTTCAAACCATCATTTACATAAAACATTCGTTGGTGCAGGTAGAGCAGCGAATGCTAAAATTATTACCTCCAGTTCAGAAATATCTAGATCACACTTTCGCGTACGAAAATAACTCGCATATCGGTTTGATCTTTTCAGGGTTAAAGTTGAAAGGTATTATTATTATTTATTTATTTATAAGATGACAAGGGTCCACAAAAACAAAAACAAATTATACACTAATAGATATTGTGGTAGTAAATTTAAAAATGAAATTAAAATTAAGTAACTATATTAATATGTTTTATACAAATGAATATAAACAGGATGGAAAGATGAACACTATTATATTACAACAGATATCCAGTGCTTCATGAAAGGACTGTCATACATGTCTATCATTGTTCTCATTATATTATTGTTGTATTGTTTGTATTTTAAATGCTGCATTCTTAAGGTCTATATTGTGAAGTTAGTAACGCAATGGACTTATACCCTAAAATCATAGAAGCGTCTTACCTAGCTTACTAACCTTAAAACTATTTTTGTTCTATCTCATAGTTGTGCCTGACTGAAATGTACCCATTATTCACTAGAATTATCACATAGGCTATTGCAAACAGATATATATTATCTATGAATATAGAAATTTTCACTTAGAAAATACACTTTACTAGCGGACCCGGCGGATGTTGTCCCGCCCTGATAATAAAAAAAACTTGGCAAATTATCATCTATATATTAATACGTGAAGCCTAAACTTTGTATCCCTTTTTAAGGAAATTGCGTGAACGGATGAACGTGAAACTTGGCGTAGTTAAAGTTTATATGGAGGAGAAGTGCAGAAAGTTTTTATTTTATATAAAATGCATTAGAAGTACATTAAATTAATTAAAATATGCACTACTCACATTACTGCTCGAATTTTACACAACATATACACACATGTAAATAAAAAAGACATTTTGATATCCGTCAATAAAACTTCAGAAAAGGTTGCGAAGGAGGTTGCTATGCTCGACTGTATGTATTTTTTAACTCTTACGTTCCAATTACCCTTTTTCATTCTACATTCACACAAAAATGAGCCAAAAATACTTTGTAAAATCAAAATAAGAAAATTTGTTTGCTCATGAAAGTAATCCACGACTTAGATTCTTAGTTCACCTTGATGTAGCAATTATATTTATTACAGTCGATGATAAATTTTGAACGAAAAGGAATTCATTCTCAAAAGTTAATGGTAGTATAAAAACTTCTTTGTTTTGGATTCATTAATTGATTCTATTGTGTATCCATTACTTTTCGAAACAATGATACTGGGTGTATCACTATTCATTATGATATACATACTACATTATCACACAGAAATACCACCAACCCATGATATCGTGTAAAATTAATTGATAATTGTGTCATGATTTGCGATAAATTTCTTTATTTTCGTAGGGATACCTTTACTTAGCTTTACCACCTTATGTAACCGCTTTTTATATTTATACAATTTAAAAAAGTGGCAAATAACTGAGTAGCCATGATGAAAACCTTTGACAAAGGAACCCGAATAAAGTTCAAACTTTAAAAAATTAATGAATTATGGTCGAATGTCGACCACTGGGCGCCCATTAGTATACTTAAACCTTCCTCAGTAATCACTTTATCCAGTGGTGAAAAAAAACTGTATGAAATTGCGTTCAGGTAGTTTTTGAGTTTATATAAGTCCGTTCCCTCGGCGTGGAGCCCTTGAGTGCGCTGCTCACGCGATACAGTGACACAAACTCTTACATCACTGCGACAACATTACACATATCACCTCCACGCACGTGCACGTATACACGCTTACACATGCAAGTGGAAGGGTTTTATTTTTTCCCTTATCACAAACTGAAATAGTTTAGAATATTATCCGATACGAAATATATATAAGGGTTGTTGAGGTATGTATGCTTGGTACACATATATGTTTCAACAACTCTATGAATAATTATTTTAGCTTAGCTTAGCTCACATAGGTCGCAAATTGCATGTATCAGGCAACAGGCAAAGCCGAGGTGTGCCGCGCACCCTTGAGCTAGTTGTCAAAATAAAATCGGCTGAGTGCCTTAAGCGCTCGCCTCAGTAGTCCGGTGAAGCTGTTAAGACCTTGCTTGGTCAATAGCGTAGTCAGTTCGAAAAAAAAAAGCAAATAGAAAGACATACAAACGTGGCACAGGCCATTGGTTTATAATATCTAGTGATTAATTTATCGTAGTAAAAATGATTGTATTATAAACACAGTATCTGGTCAGGTTATTTAAATGTATTTCACTACATCGCTATATGTTATGTACGATACAATCTGTGAACGTAGGATAAACTTTGATACAAGCAATAATTTCTGATATGTGCATAAACTTGACGACCTAAATACCGATCGTATCCATCGGAGCTCTTTGATACGGCCGGGAAAATCGGAACATTCTCTTATTGTTCCACGGTAACCGTTAATAACAGCAGCATTCCGATTTTAATTCGAGGTGAGTATTTAAAGCAGTTTGAGGAATATAATTCAAACTATAAAATACTTGGAATGGGAAAACAAAATGTTTTTAAACTCTCCAGTTCACAATGCAAATAGTTTTAACTGACGAGAGTTCTAGAAAGTACTGGTGAAGAACGTACGAAAAATCAGTGATTTTAAAAAAGAAATTGAAATCGCTTACATATTTATTGATGAGCACATTTTTTTAATTTAAACTAAACGAAAAAAATATATCATCACGATAAGACCAATAGGAGTGGAGCACCAATGAAGAGTGTTTCAAAATCGTTTTTTTCCTATTGAGAGCTTTCGCTGCGTGTTAGCGTTAGTCTAAAGTAACTATTGGACGCGGACGAAGTCGCGGCAATAGCTAGTTTAGGCTAAAACTACTACTATTCGCTAAAATTAGCTAAAATTATTTTTAATCACGATAAATGCAACTTAAACTATTTTATTTAAAAAAAACAGAGCACTATCTCTTTATATAAACTAAGGTCTCAAATTACAAGTTTACAGTCTATGTTATGGAAGCGTAATATACAATAAGAATCAAACAGAAAATAGTTGGCAGCGTATATATATTTAAATTTACTAACCACCTTGAACCGCTTCAGTTGCAAAGACACATTGCCTCACTGAGCGTGTTTATCGTTTGTATCATGAGTGTTCTGAGCTGTTTAACCTCATTCCATCTTCTCCTTTCCACTACAGAACTACACGGGCGGGTACACGCCTTCATAGTTTCACAGTAGCAATCATCCCGGCAAGAACGAAGAAGTTCGAAAGCTCTTATTTTTGTCTTACTGTGAAGATGTGGAATCGCATCCCAACCAGTGTGTTCCCTTCCTCTTATGATATGGGATCCTTCAAACGAGGCGTGAAGAAACACTTTTGCTGGTGATACTGCTCGGCATGATAGCGATGACTGCCGTTGCTATTTAACACTGACAGTCGCCGTCATTTATAGACTGTACTGTACTTTCCATCAGGTACCGTGCAGTGCTTTTGCCGATCCAGTTTAAAAAAAAAACGAACAAGAATGTTTGCATGCGTGTGTGTATTTGTATTTAGGTATATGACTACGTAAAACAGTGTAATAAAAGTTTCTTACTTAATAAAAGTAAATATTTTAGAATGAATCCAGCATTGTAGCAGACTTTTAAGCTTATATTAAAAAAATCACGTGCAAAACAAATGAAACTATACCCACGTGTGTAAATATTAGACTTTATTTAATAAACCCAGCTTTTATGTACTTAGTTGGCAGATGTTCGTACTCCCCGACGCTCCAGAGACTTTTTTACAAAAATCTCGTTATCTTTTTACGAGGGCAGTAATGTAGCCAGTCCTTTCGTTAGATAAAGGTGAGAATCCAATCTTTGTGGCTTGATTGCTATTCGCTACTGCTATTGATTGCTTTTTGTCATCAAGAATTCTTTTAATATCTTTGTTTTAATTGCGCTGATGACATAAAAAGCATTCACTATGATTGAACGAATCAAAGACTTGCTTTAACATGAAGATATATCTATACATATAATAAGAAAATAATAATAACTGGTCTGTACTTTTTAGATTTTTGTGAAAAGAGCATTCACTATGATTGCACGAACCAAAGACTTGCTTTAACGTGAAGATATATCTATACACATAATAATAATATAAATGTAACGCGTCTGTCTGTACTTTTTAGATTTTTGTGAAAAGAATGTTGCAGATGTGTTGGAATCTATACTAAATATTATAAAGAGGTAAAGTTTATGAGTTTGTGACGTTGTGACATTGTAGGGGTCAATCTCAGGAAGTACTAAACCGATATCGAAAATTCTTTTACCAATAGAAAGTCACGTTATATGTGAGTGTCATAGGCTACATATCATCACGCTAAGACTAATAGGAGTGGACCAACAATGAAGAATGTATTAAAATTGTTTTTTTTTTAGAGCTTCTGCTGCGTGTCTGCCCAAAATAACTATTCCACGCGTACGAAGTCGCGGGCAGAAGTTATTAATTAATTATATTATTATTATAATATTATAAAGATGTAAAGTTTGTGAGGTTGTAGGAGGTAATATCTGGGGAGTCGAAGAAAAAATGGTCGAACGAAAACGTTTCTTACGAACGCTGCCTTAACGATGAGATATACATGATTGAGTTCTAGAAAAAAGCTGTAGTTTGATAATGCCTATTACCGCCCAACGAAGTGGGCACGGGTCAGCTAGCAACTAATAAAATACATTTAAAACATTTTTACAAATGTCTGTCGGTCTATTTATTTGAACACGTATCACTGCTAAAGTAGTACACTCAAGAAAATCATAAAGCATATCCGTGAGTCACATTTAGTCTTCGTTCCATTAAAATCAGTTCACTCTATCAAAAGTTATTGTAATTTTAATGACGACGCGACTTAAGTATAAGAGAAAAGTAGATAAGTAAATGGACTTAATACATTCAGATGATTTTAGTAGTCACTGTTTTTTATATTAAGTTCCACGCAGACGGAGTCGCGGGCACATCTAGTTATAATGTTTCTATTTCTTTCTCGAACATGTCAGCGGTGCTTCTTTATAACTTACTATATTTGAGTTCAGAGATTGTTTGTGACCGTTATCTTACTTGATTCAAAAT
Organism: Antheraea pernyi; assembly: GCA_015888305.1. Taxonomy (NCBI): domain Eukaryota; kingdom Metazoa; phylum Arthropoda; class Insecta; order Lepidoptera; family Saturniidae; genus Antheraea; species Antheraea pernyi. The sequence continues at coordinate 2,830,245 of MU158805.1, read as the reverse complement.
GATAATGTAGTCTGCGAAGATTTTAGACTAATTATAGTGTCTGAATTTTAAATGACAACTACCGGAACATATTCTCAAATAATGAACATAACGCGATAAGTCGCCATGTTAGCATAATTTACCACTTTGCTATGATTCCATCACAGTGTTGTGGATTTTTTTTATATTGTTAAGCGATCCCCACCGTCCATAGACACTAGCAACACCAGGGGAGTGGCAAGTGCATTGCCAGCCTGTGTATGGGGAGAGAGGGAGAGGGGAGGTGAGCCTTCGGCGCTCTCACTGACTGAATGAAACGCTTCAATGCAAGCTTTGTTACTTCACGGCGGTGTTTCTGTGAGAGGGTACTCCCCCGGGCGAGCCGAGCCATTCATACTAAAACCAGTAATAGCTTCCGCGTGGCTCTACCACATACAATATAACCTTTATGAATAGGATACCACGATAAAACAAGGACAAATTAACTAAATAGCACAACTGATGATGTGATATTCAGAGGGAGAGTGGTGGTAGTTGAGGCTCATTCTAAATGTTTGGGGATGACATCCGACTATAAGCAACAGAAGAAAGAAAGAAAAACAATAATTTTTTTCTGTCTTAGCTGCTCCCAAAGGCGCTATTTGCTGCAACATATGCCACCCACACTAGTTACTCCACTAATTATATGAGATAAGGTCCAAGTTCAAATAAAAGAAATAAGTCCCCTATATGAGCGGCCTCCTTGTTATGTGTTTTTCTAAGGCAATCTCGTATTTCTGCCACGGAGACTTAAATCATTCGGAGTACAAAAAGTTTTTGTGGCTTGTTTTTAATTTTATAAAAATTATAGTGTAGCCGGTTGTTTCATTCAACTACAGGTCTTATAAATCCACATCTGCCTTCACAGAAAACAGGAAGTGACGGTCGATTATATAAATAATATATTTATTATTTATGGAGGAATTACTTACATATATATTTGAATTGCTGCACTATACGGTAATAGTTTACTATAGATACTGAATAAGATGATATACATTGTTCAGTCATTTTACGAGCTAAAATATTTAGAAGGTAAGTATCCGGCGTCAGCGTCCAGTCGTCCTATCATTAATCAACCACTTGACATATATTCGACACAGTTATTTCAAACATAACGTTACATTATATTAGGGTACTCGATACAACTATAAAAATAATTAATCATCGGCTATGGGAACCCATTAAAATTCAGTTTCAAAAATAGACTATCTCGAACTTGATTGAATCGTTCCAATAGTGAGATTTCGCTAGATTTTCACGCTCTTGAAGCGAAATATATATAATGAGCGCCATGATGTGTCCGAGCAGATGTCTATTTTAGATTTCGGAGTGAATACGAACAAAAAAGTAAACGATCTTCTGGCGGACAGCGACAACAGCGATTGCTTGTGAAATGTGTGAGATGTGTAATTCTGTGATGGTATTTGACTGTTGTCTTTACAAGTACAAAATAAATATTTTCGGCATTTTATTAACCCTCGGACGTAAAGAGTATATATATTTGGTGTCGTAATTAAATTTTTACCTGTTACGATTAAGCCTAAAAATTAATGTACCTTTTAAAGGTATTCAAATCAGCAACCCTAATTCTGTAATCATTATATAGTATAAAACAAAGTCCTTTGTCACGTTTGTCTGTATGTCTGACTCTTCGCGATAAACTCAAAAACCACTGAACGGATTTTCATGCGGTTTTCACCAGTAGATAGTCAAGTTTACGGGAGCGACTTTTATTTAAAAAAATCAATTTTATTTTATTATTTAATTAATTACAAAAGTTGATATGATTAATACTACTTTAAATGATTAAATGATTGTTCTGATCAGAAGAACGAATGAATCCTTATTCTACTTAATCAAACATGTTAACTAATTGTTCCCACGAGTTACACGAACGCTACTGAGAATTATGCTGCTTACACAGCATTTTCATGAGAGCGCGTTGTTATCACCTGTCCTGGCGACCGCATAACTAGATAAAGTGATTCATGAGTAAGGGTTAAGTATATAATTTTCCATTTTTTTTTATTATCAGGGCGGGACAACATCCGCCGGGTCCGCTAGTTAGATATATAAAATAAAACTTTTGCCTACGACATAAAATATTGCTTCTCGACCGCTGAAAATTCACAGTTTAAGATACTACGTAGAAATAAAATAAATAGAACTTTCAGAACATCTTTATGATAGCAATAAAACAAACCCGAGGAAAAACACCTTCCGAGCACACACAACTAGCAGCCCGCACCTAAGTGAATACAAACGCTAAGCTATCTACGGCCACTTAACCTAACACGTTGGTAAATTTGCATGTTTATGGTGCTTAAACATTGTCGGTTTGTGTTACGTACGGAATTAATTTTGTTGGACATTCCCGAGATAGCAACGATGCCTAGTTAACATAGAATAAACTTAGGAAGAAGTTAACTTTAAAGCACTTGTTTTAAGTGAATGTTTGAATGCTTATCGCCGGTTCTCGGTTTACTGGATTATGTAAATAAAGTTTGCGGTGTTACGTATTTTATCAACATAAACGTTAAAAAAAATTTACGAACAAAACTGAAAGACAAACGAAAATAACAGACTTGTTATTAATTTTTTTGCTTTGCATGTAGATATGATGTGATATTGAGAATTTAAAAAAACACGTGTGTACTTATGTACTCGTATGTACATGTATACAGAATCAAGTACGATCACGAAAACTTGACTGACCAACCAACTTCATGATATCTTTTAGGTGTCTATGTCCGCGTGCATCATAAAAATTCACTCTCATAATTTTTTCCAAACGCGCCACAAGAAGTATAACTTCAATATTAATAAATAATTACAGTAGAAAACGCTGACAAAATACTATCACGCATCTGAACGGTTAATCTATAACAGATAAATACTTCTCACTTTCCTCCCTTACACTTTACTACGAATTTTATTTCAAATAACTCTTCTATGTTGTACTCGAATATCGTACATTTCAGAATTTTCGTTTTCTCGCACGACGTACATTCATACGAACAGAGTAAACACGTCGTATCGCGTCGCCTCGCAAAATTTGCATAATAACGATGAACTTACATAACGAAGGTTTGTGTTTGTCGATGGTCATTTTCGAGATAATAGACACCTGCATGATGTGTCATATAATGAGGATGAAAAACAAAGAGCTTAGCATACTAATATTCAGCACAAAACCCTTGTACATAGAAAGAGTTCGCTCAATTATTATTTAAGTAATTTATTATTTATTTCATATGAGACCTCGTGAACTAATTATGAGGCCTCGCGAATCATTAAAGACTAAGTTTCAGGAATTCGGTATCTTAACTCTGCCCTGCCAATATATTCTTGATAATTTAATGTATGTCCGCAAAAACTTAGATCTAGTAAAATCTGCTGGATCTAGTAAAAGACCAGCATAATTTAAATACTAGAAACAGCAACAAATTGGTCATTCCATGCTTTAGGCTCACTGAGTCCAAGAACAATTTTTTAGGTAATAGTGTTAGGTTTTATAACAAAGTCCCAAAATACATTACCGATTTGCCTGATAGTGAGTTCAAGAACCATGTCAAGCGGGTTTTAATATCTAAAGGCTATTTATTATAGGGTAGATCAATATATGAACGATTGTGACGTCTGGAAATGACGCCCCTCTCTGTGCATCCACTAATAACGAATGTAAATATTTATGTTCCTGTAAAAATATATGCTATGAAAAGATAAACCAGATCGAGTTTCTTGCCGGTTCTTCTCGATGACTGGGCTGTTTTCCGAACCGGTGGTAGCTTTGACGTTCATAAGCGCCTTCTCAGGGCCTAAATTGAATAAAGGATATTTTGATTTAGAACCCGTGACCTACTAAATGTACCAAGTCGATAAGATAAATTCTTATATGAGAATTCCTTTTATACCTTTTACAAAAAAGCGCTTCGCACTATGAATTATTTTTTTCAGCACAAGTGTTTTTTTACAATACTAACCCTTAACCAGATGTCCTATCACATATTTTAAATAATAAATATTGAAATAAAATATGTTGAAAGATGTTGACAGGCTGAAAGTGTGGAGTTAGAGTTTTTATATTACAAATACATAAAATAGATTTATGTAAAAAATTAGTGGATAATTTAAAACACAAGAACGAAATCTTAACAAGAGTACCACCTACCGGATCCAACTATAACTATGAACTATAATACGTTACATAAATACAGAAAAAAAAGAAATTTATCAAAGTCGGTCGGCTGTTCACGAGGACAATTATAACAAACATACGGACACCGGATAATAATATACAAAACCGTTAATATAGGGGCATCGGAGCTGAAGCCACTAGTGTCCTCTCCCATATTTGAACCTAAGTTCTATTAAATCAAGTCCAAGGTAACTTGATATTTTAAAAACTACTGAATTTACATTTCTAATTAACACGAATACACTTCTGTTCACAAATAGACTTCATTATTTCTAATTTGTATCTATAAAAATAAAAATCAATCAATCAAAAACATTTTATTCAATTTGAGCCCTAAGAAGCCACTAATGAAAGTTAAAGCAAATAGTCGAATATGATGAAAGCGCGCCACTTCAGTACGCCTGCACCAATTCCAAAGAAAATGTTCTAAGTATCGTACGTTTTTTTTAAATATAATGGAACCAACCATACATAAATAAAAATGAATCAAATTAAAATCTCTTTAAAATGGTTGTACTCATTTGGCATATGATTATTTTGTTGTATTTGTAATTGATAGAACAAGGTTTTTATGAAAGAAAATCTTTGAAAAATCGTTCGGTGAAATAAAAATTCATTACAAATTTCATCATTCATAATTACATTAGTTATCCAATTACATGCTCGTAGTGTAAGATATAGTCGCATTTTTTTCTTAGTACAACCCTATGAAGCAAGATCTGTCTGCTAGTATCATCATCATATATATTAATACGTGAAGCCCAAATTTTGTATCCCTTTTTGAGAGAAATGCGCGAACGGATGAACGTGAAACTTGGCATAGTTAAAGTTTATATGGAGGAGAAATGCAGAAAGCTATTTATTTTATATAAAATGCATTAGAAGTACATGAAATTAATTAAAATATGCATTACTCACACTACTGCTTCAATTTTACACAACATATACACACATGTAAATAAAAAAGACATTTTGACATCTGTCAATAAAGGACTTCAAAAAAGGTTGTGAAGGAGGCTGCTATGCTCGACTGTATGTATTATTTTACTCTTACGTTCCAATTACCCTTTTTCATTCTACATTCAACTTTAAAAAATCAATGAACTATGGTCGAATGTCGACCACTGGGTGCCCACTAGTATAAATAAATTCAGATAATAAATTTCCTAATATGTGTATTAGATTTTACTGTGGTCAATTTAATGAAATCATAACCTCCATGTCTCATAGATACAGCGTGTTCGGATAAATGTAACAGCCTCATTTAATGAAGTTAACCGCTCAGTAATTGAGTTGGTGTGTGAATGTGAAGTCTACATAGGAGACTGAACGTAGGAGATATTGCAAGACACGTTTTTTCGAAACCAATGTGAATAGCTTATATAAATAATATCAGTATTAAAATATAAAATGAATATAACTCTCTACGAGTATTATATTTATTTTGTAAGCAATAGTTTTGTCTAAAAATATAACCCAAAATCAAGCCTTTTTATATACTTATTTTTACATAATGAGTATTAATTTATTGAAGTAAAAATTCTTTAGACACGACTAGGAGGTAACAGGACGACAATGCAACGGAAGTCCGTTACGGCAATATGGCGGCACGTTTCTGTACCATTCGGTTAATTAATAATTAAATATGGCCAAAACTTCTATTAAATCATAATTTAATTCGTTACTTATCATAGTAATCTATTCGTACTTTTCTATATTTTATTTACTGTATAACAAAGGGTTGCTAATTATTATTAATTATTTCTTTCCTGTGTTATGTAAGTTCGGAATTAGCTGATGGACCGCACTACAAATAATGATGTTTTGATTTATTTGTTACTTACTTACATTGAATCCAGATGACAGCACGGTCGCGCGCCTGTATATACATAATTAATTCTATTGTATGATTTGTATTATTATTCAAATTAATATTTTTATTTTTTTTTCTTATTGTAAACATTTTAATTGGTTTGTTTATAAATTAGTTATTGACAAAATCAAAAATATGTAACAAGTTTCACTTCAAGTGCGTGTGACGGTTACACACACTCATTTTATTTTTATTTTGAAGCTTTATGATGGCTCTGTGGTTAGCGTCTTCGGAAACCACGTCGATCGTATAGTATGTTCGAATCCTTGCGAATGAGCCCGTAATGTCGGTGAAGGAAAAAATCTTGATTAAAGCCTAGCATTGTGGTAGGGCTTATTCTTAGCTCGTCTAACCTACCAACATCGAGCTCAAAATCTATCACCAAGCACCTATGAGTATGTTCCGGCAGCTATACTTAAGAGCCAGTCTCTCTGGCTTAAGCATGTATATGTCGGCGTACGAGCGTGCTCCAGATAACGTGGTACTAAGATCATGAATGTTAGAGACTAAAAGGATTATAGTTTAATGTCGGTATTATCTAAAATTAATTCTAAATTATGATTTTTTTTTTTTTAACTTTAGTTTTGGCAATCAATCTTTTAGATTATTACTGCCATTGTCGAGTAGTTGATAGTATTACAAGTTCTTCTTTTCCATTTTTGGCAACCAGTCTTTTAGTAGACTATTACTGCCATTGTCAAGTGAGTATAGATATTACAAGTTTCTCGATATAATTTCAATGAACTAACAAGATGGTGGCCACCTTGCTAGAACTTTCCATGGAGTTTTTGTGGCATCTCAGAATTCATGGTTCGTGGTATTATTTTCCATTCACCTCACTTATGCACAATAAACAAACTATATTACATAAAACACCACCAATTTTACACAATATAGAGTCAAGTGACACAAGATTATAAATAAAAAATAAAATCCACTACATGACAGACCAAGATTCCGCCAAAAACTCAAATTATGAATTACAATTTATTATTCTATATTTCATTTTATTCACTTTATAACAAAGAGTTGGTAATTAAGTTCCGAGTTAGCTGATTGATGGCACTACAGATGCTTTGATTTTATTTGTTAGTTACATACATTGAAACCAGATGGCAGTACAGTCGCGCCCATATATACCATCTGGGACCATATCGTCATTTAACATTAGATCAGCTTATGGTCAAATGTATAAAATTATATATCAATAGTATAATGAGACAGACATCACATATATAGGTCCGTTCCCTCGGCGTGGAGCCCTTGAGTACGTTGCTCGCGCGATACAGTGACACAAAATCTTACATCACTGCGACAACATTACACATATCACCTCCACACACGTGCACGCATACACGCATACACAGGCAAGTGGAAGGGTTTTATTTTTTTTCCCTTATCAAACTGAAATAGTTTAGAATATTATCCGATACGAAATATATATAAGAGTTGTTGAGGTATGTATGCTTGGTACACATATATGTTTCAACAACTCATATATGTATGAATAGTTAACTTAGCTTAGGTTAGCTCAGATAGATCGCGAATTGCATGTATCAGGCAACAGCCAAAGTCGAGGTGTGCCGTGCACCCTTGAGCTAGTTCTCAAAATAAAATCGGCTGAGTGCCTTAAGCGCTCGCCTTAGTAGCCCGGTGAAGCTGTTAAGACCTTGCTGGGTCAATAGCGTAGTCAGTTCGAGAAAAAAAAAAAAAACCATCACATATAAAAATATGTAAGTTTAACGTTTTTTTTATTATTATCCTGTTACGAGTATAAGCATGCTTCATAGAATACAATCATATTTTAAAATATATTAACTTTAGGTATAAAGTATTAAAATGATAACTTGTATTTGTGCCACATCTGAAAACTCACATAGACTAAACCTAAAGACGCCTATTCGAGCTGCAGATGATATAATTTGTTATACGAATATTATGGTATAAATAACATATGTTAACAATCAGATTAGGTATTAAAAGAAATGTCATTTTTATAAAAATACTAGCGGGACCGGCAGACATTGTCCCGCCCTGATTATAAAAAAAATCCTTGACTAATTATATACCAAAACGTTCCTCATGAATCACTGTACCTACTGGCGAAAACCGCATCACAAGCCGTTCAGTAGTTTTTGAGTTTATCGCGAACAGACAGACAGACAGACGCGGTAGGGGACTTTGTTTTATACTATGTAATGATAATGATACCTTAAAAGTAAAAAACATACAAAGTCTTTAAATGATACAGTTTTATTTTTAAATATAGCATATAGCCATTACTGGTAGGGTTTTAAATCAATTACTAATTAGCTACCAAGCTTGATTCGCACGGATTTATTAAAAAAATAAAATTAGGCTGAATCTTTACATTACAACCATGTAATAAAATAAAATGGGGACTGATTACCTGAATGAGGATCTGTCAATTATGCCAATATTTTTAAGGATCTCCCTCCTTCTGTCATCTACTTATTTTTTATATGAAGATATTCCAACCTAAATACTTTTCTGTACGATTTTTAAACGTTTTTTTTTCACAACAAAAGAAGAATTTACCAAATTGACGCCACCGTTCTGAAGTGATTTGGATTTGATTCTGATCTGATTTTCATACATTAGTTCAAATTACATTTCGAAATACGCTAAATAAATTTAATTATTCATATAACATGTTTCATTCTTTTAAATTTTCCTGTTTTTAACCGACTTCAAAAAAGGAGGAGGTTATCAATTCGTATGTTTTTTTTTTATGTTTGTTACCTCATAACTTTGGACTGGGTGAACCGATTTTGATTATTCTTTTTTTATTTGAAAGCTGGTACTTCCCGTGTGGTCCCATTTCAATTTCAAGTTCCGACAACGGCATCCAGTGCAAAACCGTATAAGTTTTAAATTTGCATTAAGTATGTACACGACAAATAGACGAATAACTCAATATCACGCTAACCGATTTCGATGATTCATTTTTTATTGGAAAGTATGTACTTCAAGGGTAGTTTGATGAGAGTTTGGTTAGGTTCTGATTATGGGATCCGTGACAAAGTAAGTAAACATTCAAGAAACGAGCCTACTCCTTTCTTAAG
>MU158805.1:2792516-2820844 GCA_015888305.1 Antheraea pernyi | reverse complement strand
CACTAAAAAGGGGAAAATAAATAGTTTATCAAATTAAATAAAACATATGAATATGTGTGCTACCTAGAGATGTATTGGAAGTCGGTGCCAACCAAACCGAAAATCATATCATCTACAGGTACAAAGTTTAAGTCCACTCTCGCGTCTCTGTAATACAAAAATTTTGGTTGGCTTCGACTTCCAGTACATCTCTAGGTAGCACACATACTCATATGTTTTATTTAATTTGGTTAATTTAATAAACTATTTATTTTCCGCTTTTTAGTGCCTTATGGGTTTTTGATTGATATTGAAGTCGGTTAATACTTTTTTTTGAAAATTTACTTTATTACACACCGAGATTGAAGTTCAAATTTTACATGTATAAAATTATACGAACCTGAAAAAAAATTACGTATAATATTCGGAACGGTTAAAAATGGATTTAGCTTATTTTGAAACTAGCTGTGCTCGCGATTCCGTCCGCGTGGAGCCTAATGTAAAAAAATAGTGACTAATAAAATTATTTGGATGTATTAAGTCCATTTAATTATCTTTAATAGGTGGTAGAGCCACGCTGAAGCTATTACTGGTTTCAGCATGAATAGGTCGGCTCGCCCGGCGTAATACCACCCTCTCACAGAAAACCGACGTGAAGTAACAGTGCTTACATTGTTGCGTTTCGTTCGGTCAGTGAGAGCGCCGGAGGACCACCTCCCACACTTCCCCCTCCTCTTCACTTTCCCAACCCCTCTCCCCAAACACAGGCTGGCAACGCACTGGCGACTCCCCCGGTGTTGCTAGTGTCTATGGACGGCGGAGATCACTTATGCCTGTTCATTTGCTCTCTTTAATATAAAAAAAATCTACTTTTCTCTCGTAATTAAGTTGCTTTGCCTTTAAAATTATAATAACTTTTGATAGAGTGAATCGATTTTAATGAAACGAAGACTAAATGTTACTAGAGGATATGTTTTATGATTTTCATGAACGCGGTACTTTAGCGGTGATGCGTGTTCGAACAAACAGCAGACAGTAATTTCTAAAAAGGATTGAAATGTATTTTATTACTTATACCAAGACAGCTGCAACGATTTTTTTTCACAAAAATCTAAAAAGTACAAACACGTAAGATATACATTTTTATTATATGTATAGATAGGTGTAACAACTCCCATATAGATACACATAATCTGTGGGTGATTTTATTGTTATATCTTTTTTTCAGGTCGAGATCGCGTTCTCGGTCGGTGACCCCAAGTACATCACCGCCCCCGCTACCGGCACCGCAGCCTCTGCCGCCTACAACGCACACCCTGCACCCAGACAATGCATTAGGTAAAACACCATTTTATACTTTGAACACAGCCCAAATGGCATAAACGCCTCATTTCAGGTTACCGTAATGGTAGTCGTTTATCAAACTTCACATTACTCCCTAAAAGCTTTCTAGGGAATGGAGTCTAGATTTTCATATCTTCAATATTGAAGTGAAAGGTTTTATAATTTTCGTTTTAATTGCCGCATGATCTCAGTCAAACATGGAAAGTGTACGTGTTACCGCTACAGTAAAAAACCAGTTATTCTACAGATTGTCTAATTTAACTACAGTGGTCTATATAAATGAAGAAAATTATGTCATTTTTTTAATTATTTCTTAAGATAACTTTTGATATACAATTTTAGTTTTACTTCTTAGACACTTGGGTCTTGTCTAAAAGATATTCATGTAACATTACTTTCATTTGCTGTAGTAAAATTCTGATAAACGACAATACGTTCTACTGTTACAATTATAAGCTCGTAAGAATAAGCAACGTATGAAATTGTTTTCTCTATATTTGAAAAAATAAATAATAGGTGGTAGTGCCACGCTGAAGCTATTACTGGTTTCAGCATGAATGGGTCGGCTCTCCCGGGGTAGTACCACCCTCACTCAGAAACACCGACGTGAAGTAACAGTGCTTGTATTGTTGCGTTTCGTTCGGTCAGTGAGAGCGCCGGATGCCTACCTCCGCCCCTCCCTCCCCTACGCCCACTTCCCTATTTCTTCCTCCCCTAAACACAGGCTGGCAACACACTTGCGCCTACCCTGGCGTTTCAAGTGTCTATGGACAGTGGTGATCACTTAACATCAGGTTACCCACCTGTCCGTTTGCCTCCTATGATATAAAAAAATAAATATTCATAGTAAAGTTCATTTGATGCCTCTCTCTAAAAAACAGGTCGAGGAGTTCTAAGCGCTGCTGGGAGGCAATTAAGTGATCATAGCAACAACCGAGAGTCATCATTGGATGATTCAGGTGTTGTTGATGATCATGACGACGGTGAACACACGTCTGATGATCAGGCGCCGCATCCTCATTCGCGACGAGCTCATCTTGTCCTTCCAGCTCTACCTCCGCAACCACCTACACCAATACCACAAATACAGCAGGTCAGAAATCCTTTATTCTTACAATGATATAAAAATTCCCGTATGCCTCAGAAGCCATTTATTGTGCACTTTTACAGACGAAAATCAACTAGTCCCTCTATCATATATTTACAGTACAGTCATACTTTCACTTTATTACGTTGTTGTCACAGTCCATTTGAAGATCTCTTACTTTTCTTTCTATTCGTATTAATTCCCAATGTCTACAATAGAACTCAACTCGGACGCATACAGTATGGTTACATACCATTCGATAAATAAGGGTGGAGAACCTTACAATATCACTATTCGAACGAATCAACAACAGATAGATTATTTTTAGAACGATACTGTTCTTGGTTCCCACGATAGGTAACTCATTCTTTGGTTATTTCTGTCGACTTCGCGTACATGTTGTAACAATGTTATTATTAATATTGAATTTAATTTAAATCACTTTCTGAACGGTTTTTACGATTAACAAAGAAGTTGGTAAAATAAATGTGACTTAGCAATATTCGAACACATGAACGGGGTTATAGAACATGGAAATCTTGTCAAACTGGATTACAATCACAACACATCAGGTGTAAAAACGCCTGTGATATTGATATCCTTAGGTGCCTCCTTCCAGGACCAGTTGAGGTGTATCCGGAAGGGATATCAGGAAAAATCCTACGGACAAGTAAAAAATTTGGGTTAAAAATGAGCCATATAAAAGTGTGTTATTGAGTGAGATAAAAGACAATAGGGAGATCTTCAAAAATATTGACAGCATTGACAGATTGATTGAGTTACTGTTTTACTTCATTACATGGTCGTAATATAAAAGGAAGATTTAATTCTTTTTTTTTCGTTAGAACACCCGTCTAAAACTGGGTGGGTAGCTAGTGTGATAATAAAAGACGACAGTATATTTCAAAATAACTATTAATTTATATATGCAGATCTATCTGTACATCTTAAATATATAAAAATCAAGTATCAAGATGTTTGTCCACGAACTCTGAAACTACTCAACCAATCTTGTTGAAGTTGTCATTTATGTATATATAATTTGGTCCAACTTGAGAGATAGGATAATTTATATTTCGATTAATGGCCTCAATATTTTTTTATTATAAATTTAATGATTGTCAATGTTGATTATTGTCATTAATTGTAAGTTTCAACAGTCTAAAATAGATGGCGCTTTAAATTAGTCTGTTGACAGAAAACTGTAGAACCGACGTTTTAATTTTGAATTGCTTTTTCAACTCCAATTTATTTATCCCATAATATCAAATATTTTGTCACAACTTTAATTGAACATGTAATAATAACTGAGCCACAGCAACGCGTGGCCGGGTCAGCTAGTCATATATTAAAAGTACATGCTGAGCAAATGCAAATTAAATACTATTCCAGATACAAGAAAGTCTTATCGAAGAGACGAAACCAAAAAAAGCATCCAAGATTGAAAAGCTGAAAGAGAAGGCAAAGAGGTATGAAAAGGGCAGCATACAAGAAAAGTATCCACTGAATCCAGACTATCTCAACCAGATCGTGATATTAGGTAAAAAAAAACAATATTATTACGAACTAAATAACTACGTAGAGTAATATCATAAATAACGATAATAGTATATTACGTTATTAAAAGATTAAAATTAGATGTAAATGCTTTGTTAGTATATTTCACAAAATTATTATATTACTTATTAGCACGGCTTTAACACCGAAAAGCACCAAACACTAAACTCAAATGATGCTACCAATATATTAGAATGAACGCTTTTGCAAACATGAAAAGATTACAATAAAATCATCTCAATACAAAACATTTGAATTTTCAATTTAAAGTACTTTTAGTAGATTAGAGCGTACTTAAAATAATTTATTGGCCAATGGACCACATGCATGATGGCTGTTGATACTTTTCAAATTCTACGAATAAATTTAAGACTGCATTATTCTTACTGTTTCAAGGCTTTTATTATCTGCATTTATATTATAAACGTGTACAGCATATGAGATTTTAATATAAATGCTCTTTGTAATATTTTTGGTTATGTAGAGTTTTAACTTTAAGGTTATAAATTGGTTATTAAAAATAATATATTACTCAAAGCTAAATGAAACTGAACTTTATTGGACACAAATCACATTGTAACATACGAAAATACATTAAAAGTTCATATTCAAATGGCTTATCATTGAAAGACATATTTGGTAGCTTATAGAACATGTGGAGCAAAATACTGTTAATGTATCCGGCTTTTGATTTGGTACGTCGGGGAAAAAACTGAAATAGTCGTGGTTCGCTTTCATATAGCGTTATCTTTGTCTATCCCAGTCATTGGACTGTGCGATAGAAAGAATGCATTACAAAACCGATGTAAACTGATCTTAGCCAGATGACTCACTCTTCTGCCCCACATGCCAAATTAAATAGGGGGTACTGTAAATGATTATATTACACTATCAATGCACACATTCATTAAGTTACCAAATCTGTAAATACTGCGATTAATAAATGCATTAAGTTATCTTATATCCCAGAAACATTCATTGCTCTAAAGAAAATTTATATAACGAAATAAAAAAATACACGAGATAAAGCACTGACTGTTTCCATAATCTTATATTAATCACGAGTAGCTTCGCTACTAAATGGATGAGTTAATTTGAAAATTTTAATTTACACCTCTGCAATTTCGCTTCTACCCTCATTAATATCGTCAGGGGCGGACTGGCCATACAAGCGCGCACCCGACCTCCCGCAAGCGGAGACGACGAAAATTAATGAGATCAGTTTATTGGCAGCAACGCACAAAACTCATATGGGCAATTACGAGCAAAATTGCACTTACTTCACAGGTTAGTACACACAAACGCCAATGCTTCTCTCCCCAGTCCACCCCTGGTTCTTACAGGAAGACTGCAGGGTGATATTGCATTTGGTTCACTCGCTGTCGTCTTCATATCACAAGTATATTAGACCTTTTAACAATGACTAATGGGCGCCCATTGGTCGACATTCGACCATAGTTCATTGATTTTTTTAAAGTTTGAACTTTACAAGGGTTCTTTTATCAATAATCTATAATCAAAGGTTCTCATCATGACTATTCAGTTATTTGCCACTTTTTTTAATGATATAAATATTAAACTAAATGAAAATTGAAATTAATTATTTTGAAATAAAAAATAGCCGTATAAATTTGAAATAAAACAGCCGTTTACATAAGGTGGTAAAGCTCTCAAATTCTAAGTAAATATAACTTTACGAATATAAACAATTTTATCGCAACTTATGACACAGTTTTCAATTAATTTTACACGACACCATGGGTGACACCATCTTCATGATATTGAATTAAATGTAGTCTGTAGATTATGAGGAATATAATATGCCCAGTATCATCCTTTGGAAAAGTACAATAGAATCAAATGATGAATCCAAAACAAAGATGATTTAATACTACCATTGACTTTTGAAAATGAATTCCTTTTTGTTCAAAATTCATCATTAACTGTATTAAATATAATTGCTACATCAGGTTGAACTGCATCATTGTAACCGCGGAGATCTAAGCTTAGTTTCATGAGCAAACAATTTTCTTATTTTGATTTTACATAGTATTTTTTAACTCATTTTTTATTGAATCATTATTCGAAGTGAGTTCACCATATAAAAATACTAAACATTAAAATATTGACATTGCCCTTGGTAATATTGCTTTACTGTTATGGCAACATGAAGTGAAAGCAGTCCTGTCACCTAAAAATTTTGACATTCAATAAGGCCAAAGAGAATAAAAATTATTTCAGTGGTTCCATAAATTTACTAAAGATAAATTATTTATCAATTAATTATTAATGTATATTATGAATTTACATATTATATTATTATAAAATTAACCTACAGTTTGACCAGTTGATTCCAAAAGGCATGTAAGGCATGCAATGTCAGTCATGTTAAAAATATTGAAAAGGTAATTGAAACGTAAATCTGAAATGACGGATGTCAATAAGTCTTTCATTTGCATATGTGTATATGTTGTATAAAATTCAAGCAGTAGTGTGAGTAATGCATATTTTAATTAATTTAATGTATTTCTAATTCATTATATACAAAAAATAGCTTTCTGCACTTCTCCATATAAACTTAAAACTATGCCAAATTTCACGTTCATCCGTTCGCGCAATTCGCTTAAAAAGGGGTACAAAGTTTTCACTTTACGTATTAATATATAAGATATATATTAATATATAATATTATCAAATTGTATAGGCTTTAGGATCATTATTTAAATTTTGCAAGCGATGTCAGATTTTATATCAGATACGGTTTGATATTCTGCAAGATGTCTATAGATTTCAAAGTTGTATAATCGTTTTCTACAAATCGTCTTTTTAATTATCATAGATAATAACTTCTTGCATTACTGCATAATACTAATGCAACTGACCTATATAAAAACTCCACTTCAATTGCATGTTTTTATACTTTTTCTATATTATACCGTAGCTTTACAATAAAGATTTGCATGTGAATAAAATGCTCAACTAAACTTTTGCTATATATACTCTCTAAAATACTATTTAATTATTGTTTCCTTCTATTTGTATATTTAACTTATGCATCAAATCAACCATATTACAGATGAACTGGTGGACAGGAATTGCGAGTGCTGTGTTACATGCTGTATAGATTACGAAGGCTGGCTTCAATTCCAGAACTGTTTGTACGGAATCGTTAAAGACCCTCTGTTTGAGTTGTTTATTACAACTTGCATCGTTCTTAACACTCTGTTCCTAGCACTAGAACACCATGGTATGAGCGAAAATGTGAGGCAAGCGTTAGATATAGGAAACAAGGTAAATTGTTCGTACGTTATGAGAAATTAAAATATTAACAGCAATTTTAATACAAATGTATACTACATTTGCAGGTGTTCACTTCAATATTTACTTTAGAATGTATAATGAAAGTTATGGCAATGAGTAAGGATTTTTTTGCGTGTGGTTGGAATATATTCGATTTGATAATCGTGTCAGCCAGTCTTCTTGATCTCATATTTGAACTCGTTGATGGATTATCTGTACTGAGAGGTCTTCGTTTGGTAAGATCCATTTATACATACAATCATTTATAACCCTTTTATTATAAACGCAGGGTAAAGAGGCGACACAGTGTTTAATGGTAATAACGACAACGATCACAGAGAAATTGACAGTCCATAACTGGTCATTAATAAGTTTCATAGTTGTTTGTTGCTAGATTCCGAAGACACTTTGAAAGGTTTAAGATCATTTGCAAAGAGGTTACGACGTATTCTTAGTTAGTTTTAGTACATTCATCTTAGTTTAAGATAATTTAACTCGTAAGAGTTAGAGGTGAATAAATGTATTTTTCTTTTACAGTTACGTGTGTTAAAATTAGCTCAATCATGGACTACAATGAAAGTGTTGTTAAGTATAATTATATCGACAATAGGTGCTCTTGGTAATTTGACGTTCGTCTTAGTTATAGTTATTTATATATTTGCGGTTATCGGTATGCAGCTGTTCTCCAAATCTTACACCGCTGACAAGTTTGACCCGGATCCTGTGCCTAGGTATGTTAATTATGTTTAGCTAAAACGTTCAACAAAATTGTAATATTAAGATTAGGGGCTGAAGATTACATGCTAACTGCTAGGTTTAGTAAGGTATTTGACCTCAATGTCATGTGTTGTTAAGTGACTACATGGTTTAAAATGGCAAACACGCTAAACGTAGATGAGACTGACTCTTAATCAAGTGCGGCTGCTATAAAACATTAACAGTTGTTTGGCGATAGATTTTCAACTTGACAAAAATTATATTTAGGAAGGTGGATTGAGAGAAAGTCCTATCGCCTTACTATGGCTTACGATGTTTTCCTGCATCGAGATCATGGATTCAGTTGCAAAATTGCAGTTAGATTCAAACCTACTTCAATCAACGCGGTGTAGAAACACCCAGTTATCGCTATCAGTTAGTTAACCATTAGAAATAAAAACATGTTTTTAAAGTTCTCAACTCAATGCCCAAGGTGGAACTTCAACGACTTCTTTCACTCATTCATGATGATATTCCGGATTTTGTGCGGAGAGTGGATAGAGCCGCTGTGGGACTGCATGCGAGCAGAACAAGCAAGCGGTGCTGAAAGTTGTTTCTTTATATTTCTTCCTGCGCTCGTCATGGGGAATTTTATGGTGCTCAATCTCTTTCTTGCTTTGCTGCTCAACAGTTTTAATAGTGAAGAGCTTAAAAATAAAAAGGAGGTATGTGTTACTCAATAGCCTTAATTTTTCTGATCTTTATGAACTCCAAACTACATTAAAATGTTTAATAATATTTCCTCCTTCCAGGAAGTTGGTGAAGATTCAAAATTAGCAAAGAGTTTTGATAGGATACGTTCTATAGTAAGGAAAAAAGGTTTTCTTATATCCAGAGGTAAAGAAATTGAAAAAAAATCTAAATTAGAGGAACTAGTTAACGAATTTATGTTACAACAACGCGCTATGAAAGAGAAAAACATTTCAATACGGACTGAAGAAAAGTTTTCAACGTCTATACAAGAGACAATATTATTTCCACACGACAACATATACACCCATAGTTATCAAGAAGCTTTAAATAGGTATACAAATCAAAACAAAAAAGTGTTATACTAATTTTCGGCAAAATTGTAACTTACATTACAATTTTCAGACCCATATCTGGTTCCGACTTCGCGTATCCTCAATTATACCCAGCTACTAATAATTTTAACCACGGCAGTCAAGAAACTTTAAAAGATGTAAGAGACTTGACAGCTGAACATAAAATAACCAGCATACGAGAAGATTCTAAAGAAAATCTAGAAGATACATCACCAACGGAACAAGTCGCTGCGCAAAAGTTATTAAACCAAATGTCATCAGGATATCACACACAACCCTCTGATTCTAGAGGTACTGTACTTTATATTATTTGTATTTATGTATAATAACAAAATGATTTTATAAAATGAAACGATTTTTAATTGATTTACAGAAGACAACGAACATTACGAAATGGCACAATTTTCAAGTAAAGCAAGCCCAGAAAATACTAAGAGACAAATTATGGAGCCGCCAAACACTCTAAGTAAGGAACCAAAACCAGATGAAGAAGATATGAAGCATCCATGGCAAACTTTAGTCTCATACGTAGATGAATTAACCGTAGGTGGAAGGAAGAATTCAAAAGGCCAGTATATCGACGCGATGGGTAAATTTCCTGGATTTGGTAAACAGAAGGAACCAAAAGTGCCTCAAGACTGTTTTCCTCGACAGTGTTATGATATGTATGAATCTTTTTATTGTTAGTTTTACGAAAGATATGAAAGACTTACTAACATAGTTGAAATATTTCAGGAGTTCTTGCTGGGATGCATGTATTCAGACAAAAATGGGCCAACGTTGGATGTTGGTCCGAACTTTTATTTTACGTTATGTTGACACGCCAGCTTTCGAGTGGTTTGTTCTGGTATTAATATTCGCTTCCAGCATCACGCTCTGCTTCGAAGATATTCACTTAGAGAAGAATAAACCCTTGAAAAAAATTCTTTATTGGACTAATCTGGGGTTCTGTATGATCTTTATCGTGGAAATGTTTCTTAAGTGGATTGCTTTAGGATTCTTTAGATATTTCACTAGTTTTTGGACGTTATTAGATTTTACGATAGTATTTGTGAGTATTTTCTCGTTTTATAGTGTTAACTTTATGAGTAAATTATGTTTTTATATTGAACCCTTTGTTATTTTACAGGTTTCAGTATTTAGTTTATTGATAGAAGAGAATGAAAATTTAAAAGTGTTAAGATCGTTACGGACTTTGCGTGCATTAAGACCTCTTCGTGCTATATCGAGGTGGCAGGGTATGCGAATTGTTGTGAACGCTCTTATGTATGCGATACCTAGTATATTCAACGTGTTATTAGTTTGTTTAGTGTTTTGGTTAATTTTTTCGATAATGGGAGTGCAATTTTTTGGTGGAAAATTTTTCAAGTGTGTCGATGAGGAGGGAGAATTATTGCCTTTGGAAGTAAGTATTGAAATGAACACTGGTATTGTCTAAAATATATTTGTATATATAATTGTATGTCTTAATGCATTTTTCTTTCAGATAGTACGAGACAAGTGGGAGTGTTACTATAATAATTTCTCTTGGATAAATTCAAAGATATCCTTTGATCATGTTGGTATAGCATATTTAGCGTTATTTCAAGTAGCAACGTTTGAAGGATGGATGGAAGTGATGGCGGACGCAGTTGACGCTCGAGGAGTAGATTTACAACCGGCAAGAGAATCAAACCTTTACGCTTACATCTACTTTGTTATATTTATAGTCTGCGGCTCGTTCTTCACCCTTAACTTATTTATAGGAGTAATAATAGATAATTTTAATATGCTCAAGAAGAAAGTAAGTTTATTTTATCATATCATTGTTTTATTAATTCAGAATCAATTATTGCCATGATACTTACTCAGTAAAAATATGACCTTAATTTTACATCTTCTATATATATGTAATTAATGGGTATGTGTGTATGTGACTGAATTCCTCCTAAACTGCTGGACCGACTTTGATGAAATTTTTCATGTGTTCCAGTGGATTCGATAATAATTTAGATTCATAATAGGACTCGGTAGATGACGCTGCGATTAGATTCTAGTATATTCTTTTTATTATCAGGGCAGTACAACGTCAGCTGGGCCACATGGGTCACATATAATGCCTTTGGTCACATTAATATCATCTACTCACTAGGTATAATGCATTTGTCCTTTTGTTACTTAGAGAATACATTACAAACATCTAACACTAAACTAACACAACTAAAGGACTGATAAACGAAGTCAAAAACCATGTAGGTACTCTTTTGCTCTTGAGAGTCCATTTTGTATTAGGAACTGTGTCAAAAATACATATTGATCTATTTACTTAGAACTTTGTAATTCAACATACTAAAATATAAAATTCGAGTTATAAGCCGAAGTAAACTTCATACATAGCATATAAAAGATCTCACAATTTGATTTCAGTATGAAGGTGGTGTTTTAGAAATGTTTCTTACGGAAAGCCAAAAGCATTATTATACAGCGATGAAGAAACTCGGTAGGAAGAAACCGCAAAAGGTTATAAAAAGACCGAGAAATCAGTTCCTCGCAATGTTTTACGACTTATCGAATTCACGTCGATTTGAAATCGCAATTTTCGTTCTCATCTTCTTAAACATGCTCACGATGGGTATCGAACATTATGATCAGCCACATTCGGTTTTTTTTATTTTGGAAGTTAGTAATGCATTCTTCACTACAGTGTTTGGATTAGGTAAGTACTTAAAGTGTCTTTATATTTATTCTTCTTTTTATTTATTAGTGTCTTTTCTTTCAACAAATCTGTCAATATTTTCATGCTGATGGGAAACTGAGTCATAACATGGTCATAATTTCCGTGCTGTATTGATTTGAGTACTGGGTTTGGGGCTTGCGGGGATGACTCACTTTCTCACTCACTTTCACCTCGCTGCTACAAATAAAGCGACGATAATAAATATACTCTGTTTCTCTGTGCGTGTGCTCCACACAGGTAAGAATGATCAGGCACTATGGAGTTTGGATTTTGGGTTATTTTGGCAGGTAACAGATAGTAAAGATGTATAAAATAGTACCCCAATTTCCTTAGAGTATAAGCTCAAATGCATTATTATACAGCGATGAAGAAACTCGGTAGGAAGAAACCGCAAAAGGTTATAAAAAGACCGAGAAATCAGTTCCTCGCAATGTTTTACGACTTATCGAATTCACGTCGATTTGAAATCGCAATTTTCGTTCTCATCTTCTTAAACATGCTCACGATGGGTATCGAACATTATGATCAGCCACATTCGGTTTTTTTTATTTTGGAAGTTAGTAATGCATTCTTCACTACAGTGTTTGGATTAGGTAAGTACTTAAAGTGTCTTTATATTTATTCTTCTTTTTATTTATTAGTGTCTTTTCTTTCAACAAATCTGTCAATATTTTCATGCTGATGGGAAACTGAGTCATAACATGGTCATAATTTCCGTGCTGTATTGATTTGAGTACTGGGTTTGGGGCTTGCGGGGATGACTCACTTTCTCACTCACTTTCACCTCGCTGCTACAAATAAAGCGACGATAATAAATATACTCTGTTTCTCTGTGCGTGTGCTCCACACAGGTAAGAATGATCAGGCACTATGGAGTTTGGATTTTGGGTTATTTTGGCAGGTAACAGATAGTAAAGATGTATAAAATAGTACCCCAATTTCCTTAGAGTATAAGCTCAAATCTTTTTATATTTTCTTCGGAATAACATCAAACATTACACACTGCCGGACCTTTAGCACAGTTGCAACCCCTGCCAGACACCCATAAATTAAAAAAATAATAATAATACTTACGTTATAGTATAAAAGCTGAATTTTATATATGATACTCTGGGACTTTTTTTTCTCGAACTGACTACGCTATTGACCCAGCAAGGTCTTAACAGCTTCACCGGACTACGATACTTGATGACATATAACAAAATGTACATCATATTAGCCGGACAGTTTTAATATGTTGTAATAGTTTTTTTTTTATGGTGGTAGAGCCACGCTGAAACCATTACTGGTTTTAGCATGAATGGGTTGGCTTGCCCGGGGTAGTACCACTCTCTCACAGAAAACCGACGTGAAGTAACAGTGCTTCTTACATTGTCGCGTTTCGTTCGGTCAGTGAGAGCGTCGGAGGATCACTTCCCCTCCCCTCTCCTCTCTCCTCTCCCTTCCCTAACCCTTCCCCCAAAGGGTGGCAACACACTTGCGACAACTCTGGTGTTTTTAGTGTCCATGGACGATGGTGATCACTTAACATCAGGTGACCCTCCTGTTCGTTTGCCACCAATGACATAAAAATAAATCTATATTACATGGAATAAGCTATGACTTAGTAATATTATCATATCTCGGATTCTCCTAATGAACTTAGAAGGAATATGGAATAATGGGACTGGTATGTTTACAGATATTATTTTTGTAATTTTCAGAAGCAATAGTCAAGATTGTCGGTCTTCGGTATCATTACTTCACGGTGCCGTGGAACGTGTTTGACTTTCTTTTGGTGTTAGCCTCAATTTTGGGCATAGTGATGGAAGATATTATGATTGATTTGCCCATATCGCCTACTCTTTTGAGAGTGGTTCGTGTCTTTCGTATAGGGAGAATATTAAGACTGATTAAAGTTAGTATTATTTATGTATAGTCTGAGTAAGTTTTATCATTATTTTATTAAAGAAGGTTTTGCTTTGCGGAAATCCATCACTAGGTATTTCAGTGAACGTTACTTTGCAATTCCGTCTGGAATTGATTGATTGGTGGCTGCCACGTTTCAAAATAAAAATGTAATCATAATAAATTAAATACGTTTCATTTCAACACGAATTTTGAATTTGTGCAGTTGACTGTTCCCATGATGTAAACTTGTGTAATCAGAATTCTGAGAAATTCACAGTTCCATATCTTCTCATATACGGTGATACTACAAGAAAATTTCTCAGGATCAGGTTTCCTCACGATAGTTTCCGTCACCGTCAACCGACAATGCCACCATTTCGAATTAATAAATGTACGCGAATTCCGAAAAAAATCATATATAGGTACATGCCGGAGTTCAAACCTGCTGATATCAAATTGATATTCCACCGGTTAAACCACTGGACTACTATTAACTCTTAATCATATATGAGAAACTAATTGTTAGTTCGCCTTTTTGTTACCTTCTCACAACCTAATCACTGTACCGAGTAAAATTTAGCTTTAGAGATAACCTAGATAATGACATGGGCTATTTTTCATCCTGATTATAGCAAAAAATACGCAAAGACACGGGAAACACCTAGTGTCATTTGAAAAGCTAGTATTCTTTGTAGGTAACTAGTCTGGAAATTCTTTCCATTCTCTAGTTGTCCATAGCGATGAAATAAGTTTCTCGTTCTATTTCCAGGCCGCTAAGGGCATCAGAAAACTACTATTCGCGCTAGTTGTTTCGTTGCCAGCTTTATTTAACATAGGCGCCTTACTGGCGCTAATAACGTTTATATACGCAATTATTGGCATGTCCGTCTTTGGGCACGTCAAAGAGCAAGGCGCCTTGGACGATATAGTCAACTTTCAAACATTTGGAAGGAGTATGCAGTTGCTTTTTCGGTAAGCTCTCTTCCACTTTCAAATTGTCTTAATCAATCAATCAAATTCTTAATCTGTATATATTTTGTGGATAGCGACCCCTGAGGGGTCAAAATTACTCTATAAGAGGATCGCAAGGCGTTATTAATATAGAAATATATAACATAATTAAGGACATTAATACAAAACCAAAGAAATAGAAAAATATATACCAATGTGTCATTATTCGCATTCACAGTGTTATTTGAGTGATATCTAATCAAGAAAATAAATAAAAGTATTATACGGATATTTTAACATACAGTGTAAAGTCTTTATAACGTCGTTCGTTATAAAGAAAAGCTTTCTGTAGCGTAGACATTAGTTCAATTTCGTTGGTTTACTAATCTATTTATTTATTCTCTGCACCATAAACGCTGATTCTTATAAACGAAAGCACTTTTGTAATGAGAAAAAAATGCTCGGACCCTTGAAATTCTTTATAAATAGTTTACACTGTATTTGTAACATAAAAATATAAGTTACAATCGGCTGAGAGTAGGGGGTAATTTGTCTACTAACGTGTCGTGTCATGAAAAAGTTTGTAAAACACTGGCATATTCCGTATATTTCACCTGTTCTTTCAGTCTTATGACGTCAGCGGGCTGGAATGACGTCCTGGAGTCCCTTATGATCCAGCCACCGGACTGCGAGCCAGGGGACCACGGTCACATTAACGGGAATTGCGGCAGTCCTCTCTTAGCCATCACTTATTTCACATCGTTCATTATCATCAGCTACATGATCGTCATTAACATGTATATAGCGATTATTCTTGAAAATTTCAACCAAGCGCACCAGGAGGAGGAAATTGGTATTGTCGAGGATGACCTTGAAATGTTCTACATAAGATGGTCCAAGTAAGTGTTGTAATATCTAGGATGAGCGAAGCAAGAAGCAATAGGCAGATGACAGTAATTTACATCTTCTTATTCCTTTTATGTAAACAAGTCATAGTATTTTAGATATATTTGAAGATTTTTGGTATACCATTATTTAAAAAAATAACATAGTATTGCGTACAGTGTCATTTGTTACATATTTGACGAAGCATTTTTATAGTCAATACTAGCTCCCGCCCGTGACTTCTTCCATCTGGAATAGTTACTTTAGGCTAACGCTTACACGTAGCGGAGGCTTTCAAAAGAAAAAAACCCCGATTTTGAAACATTCTTTATTGTTGCTCCGCTATTATAGATCTTAGGGTGATGATTTATATCTATAGCCTTTCTCAATAAATGAGCTATCTAACACTGAAATAATTTTTCAAATTGGACCAGTAGTTCCTGATTGATTGAGATTAGCGCGTTCAACCAACCAAACCAACTTAACCAAACTTCAGCTTTATAATATTAAAGTATAGATTAACAATACTGTACAGAAATAATTGTATCATGTTTTTGTACCTAATAATTTTATTCTAATATAATAGTGAATATCAGAAGTTTTTCTTACCTATTTCATGTTATAAGAGGTGACAATAGTAATGCAAAAACTGATTAAATTAGCAGTACTAGTTATTTTAAACACATACATTACATCTGTATTATTTTTTTCTACCTAACTAAGCCATTTCGAAAGTGCCTACAAAACCATGTTTTTTCCTAATCATATGAACAAAATATATATGTTTATAGCTCTTGTATCCATAACTAGTAAAAGGCCACTTCTATATCGGAATATGCTGGCCGTTGATAAGTAATATGATAATCCGTTTTTTATTGAGTATGGATCGATTCGACACCGAATGATGCTTGTAACTAAGCAGTATGATATATTACCATATAGACTAGTACCTTATATTATGGAAAATACTAAATGCATCTTCATTTATGCGAATAACAACGTTATGCCATAAACCCAATTTAATTTCCATAACTTTACAGGTACGATCCTCACGCCACACAATTCATAAGCTTCGCTCAGCTATCAGACTTCATAGCTTCATTAGATCCACCGCTAGGTATATCTAAACCTAACACAGTGGCCCTAGTCAGCTTTAATCTCCCAATTGCTAGAGGGAACAAGATTCACTGCTTAGACATTCTACATGCGTTGGTGAAACACGTATTAGGGCATGTGGAAGAAACAGAAACCTTCAGACAACTCCAAGAGCAAATGGACATCAAATTCAAGAAACAATTCCCGACCAGAAAAGAATTAGAAATTGTTTCTTCAACACGAATTTGGAAGAGAGAGGATAAGGCAGCAAGGACAGTGCAACGAGCTTGGAGGGAGTACGTAAAGTAAGCAGGTTTATTAATTAAAAGCATTATAAACCTTTTTTTTTATTGTAGCACGGCAAAATGACTGCACTGTGCCTGATGGTAATCACAGTACAATCCAAAAACAATGGCGACCACTGAGTGACACATTATTCATCGCCGGTCGCCGCTGTCATGCCGGCCTGCGAAAAGCTGGATATGCACAGGCTGATCCCGAAACGCGACCCGCAGAAGCAAATCACTATGACGGGCTTTTTCGCCATATACATGGGGGTTGCGACCCAGTCAGGCTGTAGAACCCTACCACTCCGCTTTCGCCATTGCCTCGTTCGTTTTTCAGCAGTGTGCACCACGTGCACGTGAAGCTGGCTTAGATGATATTCGACACCCGTTACACCCCTTTTCATGATTTTAAATTTTAAATAGAACTTCATGTTGCAAGCGGAGCTTCTTTTAAAGTTTTTAATTATATTACACACCAGAAATATCTGAAAATTCTTCAATGTAAAATAAAAAAAACATTGTGTAGTCTTATGACATCACGGTGCATGTGCAATATTTTTTTCGGATCGTAGGTATTTCATTGAAATTTTTCGGAAAATTATTCGATTTTAAAGTAATAAAATCACGTTTTTAATGTTAACCTAGTAATTAATCTTTACTTAGTGCCTAATTATTGCCTAATTAGAAAATGGGAAATATATAAGTAGTAGACAAGATATCCAACTATAAACTATAATTTCGATCTACGTATTAGACTAGGTATAATGGAATAACTTCTGAATGAGGCCAAGGAGAGTCTTGTCTCTCTACGAAAAGATGATCCCCGTATTACCAACTAAGAACGATCTGAGCGCGTGACCAGGGCGTCGGAGTTTGCTTCCGTCACCCCGGTTCCCTGGTCCACACACATGCGCTAGGTGGTAGTGGAGTTTTAGCCGGTAAGAGTCTGGCATAACCCTCTCACTGTCCCCCGGCAGTGGGAGTTGTATCCAATATAGGATTTCTCCACTTACAAAAAAAGGTATAACGAATACACAATAAATACAATCATTCAAATGATAGACGCATGTAAAAAATTGGGCACAATATTTATTTAAATCAATGAATCATTTTGGATTGAACCATGGGCACCGCTATATTGGTTGCTCTGCCGAGCCCCTTTCAGGTTACGCCTGCTCCGCGGCCAATTGTAATGAGACATGCGATAGATAGACGAAAAAATTTGAGGCGGTGGAAAAAGGTTTTACTTTAAAATTGTACCACTTCTAATGACTTTTTAACACTGAAGAAGTATGTTTTTTTCGCATGTTCACTTTTAGTCTTTATATTGCTTTACCATATTACTACGTAGTATCTTCTTTCCGGATAAAAGGAGAAAGAATCGAAGTCCGTCGAACGAGGAGGAAAGTACAAAATGGTCTCCTGGCGGTGGTTGGGGTGGACGACTAAGTGCATTGCTACACGTGCGTAGAGGATCTCATGCGTCTAGTCGGAAGTCTTCACGAGCTTCTGATGCCTCCGATATTAGTGAGTTGGGAGGAGCATGGCTAAATTTGCCACTTCTCCTGCTACCAGGGGCTGCACCTGGTGAACAGGTAATAATACCATTCCTACTATTTAACACACTAAAGAATATATAATACATCAATGTAAAGGCTTTAGGGATAATTAAAATGTAGGACATATGTAACCACATAGTTATCCATACAGCAAGCATTATAAAATTGTTTTAGGTATGTTTAATCTCTGTAAAATTAAATAAATAACTAATGACAAGAGTAGGCAATTGAAATAAGCACTGAATGAGAAAAACAATAACCAAAAAATAATTGAAAAATTCCTAACAAGTTTAGCTCATCTTTCTGTACTGTTTGCTTCCTTGTTCTTTGAAATATTACAATTGACACTACGTTCGGTAAGCATTTATATAATTTTCATGACCAGATGGCATGCGGATCAGAATCAGCACCGCCACGGAGAAGGTCAGCATATGGTTTACCTATATTTCTCAGGCATCAGGACGCTATGGATGAAGATGTCAGCCTGAAACGAGCAGGTTCATATGTAATGTTTTGCTTTCAGTGTACTCTCCCCATAAACTTAGACTGCAATTTTAGAGTCACGCTAGGTGATTACCAATACGAAGAAAGTGTTAATTTTCATATTATTTATAGATAATATGTATCAGAATTTAATACATTATATTCAATGTTTTGCTCAATAAACCATTTTGTCCCTTAAAGATAAAAGTGTGCAAGGAAATGAATAAAATTATTTTTTATTTCTCGAACTGACTACGCTATTGGCCTAGCAAGGCCTTACCAGCTTCACCAGACTACAAAAATTATAATCGCGCTACGCAAAAGTGACACATATTAAATATTATAGTTGGCGTTACTTTGCAATTCCGCCTGGAATGGAAGTGCAAAGTAACGTCCACTATAGTATTTAATTATGAATTTCTGTAAAGTAACGCCTTCTTCAATCAAATATTTTAGCCATATACTGTTAACCTAATACCAAAGTTTTTGCAAAATGGCATTTTAGTGATTTATTGTTAATTATTGGGAACATGTTTTAGATACATTAGCAACTCTTTGAGTATATTTGAAATCTTTATTTTGCGCACTTTGGTGGACACTTTTAAAATCGAAAAATTGTGAATTATTGTATTTTACCGTCTTTTGTATCTTCATACGGATGTAGACAGTTAATACTGGATTAATTGGATCGAAATCCCTTTTTTTAATAAAATGTTACTAATTATACCATAATCACCTAGTGTGAAAATGCTTTTGAATCTAAAACTTGTATGTTATCCTAGACCTTGTATTAGAGTGCATATCTGTCAATGTTCTTAAATTTCTTTCTCCGTCCTTCATGTTTATTAAACTGAAATAATGTGTCTTGTTCCCAGCATTTACATGGATTTATGAGATTGGCATTAATTTCAGGATTGATACAAATCCTGTTTAAAATTTAAATGAATTTTGTTGCTTTCTGCACGATTGCTTTTTATAGTTTCCATTACATTGCTTCTGTGTTAGCTTTATTGTGAAATGTTAATTCCTTTGTAGTGAATAGAACCTTCATGTTGTGTCCTTCAATTTTAATGCGTCTCAGGAATTCGTAAGTAAGACTTTTAATTATGGGCTTTCACAGTTTTATAATAGTAAAAAAAATCATAAACATAGGATCCCTAATAAAGTGTATTATTATTAAACCTATGCAATAACTTACAATTTAATAATTTCGTAATTAGTTAATTACTAATAGTTTACTTATGGATGATAAAAATGTTCAGAATTCAGAATATAAATTTTCTAAATTTATTTAAATTATTAAAAATATAAAATGATCGTACAATATTTTGAAGACAGTAATGATTATAACTTTAAGAATTCTCAACGAGTGTAGAATTAACGTACTGAGATTGTTTTTTTTTTTCGAACTGACTACACTATTGGCCTGACAAGCCTTCACAGCTTCACCGCACTACGTACTAAGATTGTTTATGTCGAACATTCTTATAGGTTCACTTCGTCTGAGCTCACGGCGGAACTCAGCTCGACGTCCGACGCTCCCCGCCCGCGCCCGCACTCCTTCCCCTCACGCTAACAGCGAGGTGAGCATCCTAGTGACGGAAGCATCACCTGATGCAGCACCTCCCCCTTCTGCACCCCCAACAGTCGTGAGGGTACTCGTGCACCGAGAGAGCGACGAACAACCCAGCTGATCTACAACCGGCGAGCCTACAGAGGCTCTGCAACCTAGTTGATTAATGTAATATTATGGAACGTTAGTGAAATTTAGAATGTTATATCGAAATTTAAGATTTCAACCACTGTCTTTTGCATGAGTGAGTGGGTACGAAGGTGTTCACACGAGAACGCACGTTCTGCGTTACGTGGCGTTAACATTCGGTTGCATATTTTATAAACGATTAAAAATGCCACCAATGTTTAGATAAAAGTAATGTACGTATGTAAAACGAAATGAATAGACACGAATCTTAAAATATTATTTAGTCATGATTAATTTTGAGGACAGACAATTATTAAAACATCTCCAAAGGTGAGAATTATAGATTTAACTCAAGAGTAAACAAATCAAAAATAATTTTCAAGCCATCAGATTAAAAAGGTGAAGAGTTAGTAGTAATGAGTGAAAACTCTACCTACTCTCTAATATTCATTACAAAAATTATATAAAGCTAAAAATTCAAACGTAAGATTGGTGTCTATCGTTTTCGCGTTTTAATCTTAATTACTAAGTTAGTAAGTAATAATAACAAAAACAATAACAGGAAACTTCCAAAGTTATTGCAATAAGATTTTTTATCATACCTCAACTATTTCATTAAGCTTAACATAGAATTAGGTGCGTTACGCAGGCAATAGACACGCTAATGTTAGTAGCATTTTTGATGCTTAACACGAAAAATTTAATATTTATTGCAGTTTTATCATTATTCATCACAAAAGGTGGTGCCCTGAGATTAATTAGGTATCCACTTATATTTCAGGCGATTTAGGTAATACAACATCGATAATTAAAAAAAATTTGAACAATGCATCAAAACTTAACGAACACGACTCTTTCGTCTACACCTTTTTGTACTATACAGTCATCTGTTATATAAACTGTGGAGCATAGAACAGGGGTGGTAAATAATGCCGTATGTCGTTTTTGGTGGCATCTTAGTCTATATTTTGTAATATTGGTGATACTTTACGTAATATAGTTCGGTTCTTGTGCATAGAACTGGATGGAAAATAATATCACGGAGTATTCATTCTGAGACGCCACAAAAATTCCCCGGAAAGTTCTAATAAAGGGGCCACCATCTTGTTAGAATATTGAAATTATCACAAGACACATGTAATACTATTACCTACTCGACAATGGCAGTAATAATCTAGAAGATTGGTTGCCAAAGATAAAATTTAAAGAAAAATGCTGCTATACAAGTGTAATTATTGACAGCTCATTATATTACGTATAGATAATAATAGCAATGCACACAGATTATAATACGATTTTATCCTGTTTCTATGGAGTGTAGAGGTACAGAGAACGATTTCTGTGTGCGAGAAAGTGTCCGTCTAAATGCGTTAAAAAACACTCAAAAATCATTAAACGTGTTATGGCAAATTCACAAAAATTCTATCACACTCCGCGTTTTCTTACAGCAGTTATGTAAGGTTATGTTTACAAGATTATTTCTTACTGTCCATAACCTTTGCCTATGCTATCGCCATTTTTGGGGGTTTTCGTAACATTAGCGCTTAAAGCTGGACACTTTTTCAACACTTTCCCTCATATAAGATAATTCTCACCTCTACCTTCCATACTATTCCAAGTTTTCTTTGTTGCGTATTCTATGGACCAAATTCTCCGTTTGATATGTTTTATTAATTAAGTAGACATTTACGGCAGTGACTGAGCGTAATAGTGTATTAAAAATCAAGCAGAACAGTTTAACTATTTAAAAATTACTGTTAATAAATTTTACGCTCAGCTATAGACGATATTTGACATAGAGAAACCATAGATGATCACAAAGCAGTTTAAGGTGTTCTATTTTTCTAAACTACGAGATTAAAATTTATACTATTGTTGCCTCCTGTTAACGTTTTGCTATAATAAATAATTTATATAAACAATTACATTTTATCATTAGCTTCTACCGTTAAGAAAATGAATAAGAATAACTTAGCAGTTTTAGCATGACGGACAAATATTTAAACTGAATTCGCACAAATTTCTATAGTATAATAAATTTATTAATATATGTTATAATAAAAACCAGCTATTGTAGAAGCACCATGTAAATTTCTTAGCACTTACTAAATAGTTGGTTTTAACATCAATGACAATACATATTCAATTTTAATTTACTTTTTTTATATATGGCTTATTAGCCATTAATTTTCATTTAACGTTCAATTAAATATACCATATTAGCCCGTCCAAGAATTACTTTTGCTATTTATCACTGATGTTGCTACATTTGGAGGCCAGTAGGTTATAGTTTTTTGTTAATGGTGGCAATATTGCTAATGCTGTATTAAATGTTGGCGCACAGTAGGCATAATTTATTTGTCGTAAACTGCTTCAATATACATAATATCTGTTAAAAATGTATAACCCAATAGTTTTCATTAGAAATTTTTTACTGTTATCAGAAGTTAGTAGATTTCAAAGTTATGTAATTTTCGATTTAGCAAGGACCAAATCTTCATTGATTGTTTTAAAAAATTGATATGAATTTTCTATGGGACATTGACTTATGATTACACTCTTAAACTTTGAAGTCTAGTTTTTCAATATCTGTTTTCAATTCTACACAAATTGCTTTGAAACTTTTAATATAATACTAAGTAAATTAGCACAAATTGAATAATTCGAATTTTAAATGAAAAGCATAATATTCTAATAGCCTAGAAAATTTGTCTATAATTTTTATTACTATGTAAATAAGTGTCTGAGAAAGCAATATTTTTTTCTTATTCTACTTATAGATATTGGTATAATTGAACTAGTGATTTAAAAAAAAAGGTGTCCGACTTTCGTGGAAACTTTTACATTTTTTTATTACGTGAAGAAAAGGAATTATTTATTCATTTAAAACATTGAAAGCATAATTGTGAAGGTACATATAGGATCTTCACAAAAATTCCATTACAGTTGTATTAAATTATTTTTCCTTTAGTATGTAACTTACCTTTAAACTATGTTAAAACGTTTAAAAATATTAAAAGAACATGCTCTAAGAAAAATGTGCTAAAAGAGCATTTGTTTTCGTTAGTATTAAAATTTTTAAACAATCACAAAACAACACATTTAAGCTCAGGATAGCCATAATTACTGCTATTGATTAATTGCTAGCGTTCATCAGTTACCAGTTGTTTCATCAGTCCATCAGTTGGTTGTTGACGCAAACTTTTAGTATTTAATGTATTTAATTCAATTCAACACAGATGCAGATTGTTATTTCAACTTATACTTGTGATTCTAGCATACTTTTTAGAAATTATCCAGAAAGTTGTTGGTCTACTTCTTAAATATTATAATTTATGATCATGTACAATGTGCATGACGAATCTATTGTTGTTAGAGGTCATAATATGTGTTGGGATTTTGGGAACGATTCGATTTGTGTAAAATATGTTTAAATTGTATAATATGTAAATAAAAACATTAAGTGAGACCTGCGAAATATGATTTCCTTCCGAGGTACAAAATATAAAATAACCATGTTGAAGACTATGATTAAAGAAAATTATAGAAATAACACGGTATTTTTATTTCTCTACCATACCAATATTATTCTCCTCGATTTGTGCATGATAAGCTATCTAATTTGAAACAATAATAGTTCAGTGGTTAGTATTTTCAGATACCTCATCATTCGGCATAGGTTTGAATCCTTGTGAATGAACCAGAGCTTTGAACACTGTGATAAAAACATAACATGATGGTAGGGTTTTTTTTAAAGATTTGTCTATTACTCGCAAATTGAAAATCTGTCAGTGTGGTCTGACAGATGCACTTGAAAGCCCCCCCTCTAGGCTTAATCGGTGTTATTACAAAAAAGTTAAATACGTATTGAACCCTGGCTTTAAAAAAGTCTCACATTAAATGCACCCCGGTCGCTGAATGTTCGCCATCTTGCTCTTTTGTCTCGCTTTGGTTAGAGTTAGGTTAGACTTGCGAAAAGAGATAACGCGAACTTGCCTCGGACGAGCGCGATGTATTTATTAGGAATCTTTTTTAAACCAAGTATTTAATACGTATTTAACTTTTTTGTAATAACAAGCAATGTGTTTAACATCATAGACCACAGCGTTATTTAACATCAGATGAGATTGGTCATATGCGAAAACCTATACAGTATAAAAAAAAACTATCAGGTACTCAAGTCAACTTGATATATGAGAGAAATTGAGCCTTTATATTGGCACATTACACAACAGTCACTGCAATAATGCATTTACACATGTTACACTATGAATAATTTATGTTATTACTAACAACATTGACAATTCTTTTTGCTTTTCTATCATTAATATTTTTACATTATACCAGGTTACTGTTTACAGGTTAACGCCGTTCCAACGTGTGATGTTCATGGTAACATATAAAATAATAATATCTAAAACAAATACTAATAAACAATATAGAGAACCTTAGTTAAAGTTTGTTCTAACACTTAGTTAAAGTTTATTCTAACACTTTTTAAATTATGGGAACCATACTTTTAAACGTAACAAAATCACACCTAGTTTCAATTAACAGATTTGAAGGATCGCTTTTCAATTTCAACCTTGAACCATTACGTAGCTGCTTATAGTCGGAATCTATCTATATCTATACTAATATATAAAGCTGAAGAGTTTGTTTGTTTGTTTGTTTATTTGTTTGTTTGTTTGGTTGAACGCTATGATCTCAGGAACTACCAGTCCGATTTGAGAAAGTCTTTCGGTTTTAGATAGCTCATTTATCGAGGAAGGCTATAGGCTATATATCATCACGCTAAGATCAATAGAAGCAGAGCACCAATGAAGAATGTTTCAAAATCGGGCACTTTTTTTGCTTTTGAGCGATTACGTTATTATTATATACGTTGCCATGGTAACGTAGTAAGTAGTAGTAATAATATTCGTCCAATAGGACAGGCGAAGGAATTAATCCATACTGCCAATTCTGAAGTTATGTGGTAAGTATCAAAGCTAACATTTTCAAAGTTTTTTTTTCCTATTCAAATAGTTCATAGGCGAAGGAATTAATCCATACTGCCAATTCTGAAGTTATGTGGTAAGTATCAACGCTAACATTTTCAAAGTTTATTTTGTTTTCGTATTCAAAAAGTTTATACTACTTTTATTTCCAATTTTTTATTTGTTCTATATTACGTATTATAAAAATAAAGTTTGTGTATGTACAATTAAAATAACAACTTTTTGATGAATGGATATGGCTACAAATGACCAAAAAAAACTTTTTTTATACTTTGTCTATATTTTTATATTATTATATTTTGTCTGTTTGTTTGTTTATCCTGGGTAATTTCCAAAACGACTGGACCTATTTTAACGGGAATTTTACTTTTTACTGCCAGATAACCGAAATTATAGCGGTTGACATATTCTACTTTATTTGTCCGCGGCTTCGTCCGCATTACTTTGGGCCGATTTTCACGGGGTATTTACTGGTAGATAACAGACCTTAAAAAAGTAATTAATAATCTCAGGAACTACCAGTCCGATTTGAGAAAATCCTTCGGTTTTAAATAACTCATTTATCGAGGAAGGCTACAGGCTACATCACGCTAAGACCAATAGAAGCAGAGCACCAATGAAGAACGTTTCAAAATCGGGCACTTTTTTCCTTTTGAGAGATTTCGTTAGTAGTAGTAATAATATTCGTTCAATAGGACAGGCGAAGGAATTAATCCATACTGCCAATTCTGAAGTTATGTAGTAAGTATCAAAGCTAACATTTTCAAAGTTTTTTTTTCCTATTCAAATAGTTCATAGGCGAAGGAATTAATCCATACTGCCAATTCTGAAGTTATGTAGTAAGTATCAAAGCTAACATTTTCAAAGTTTTTTTTTCCTATTCAAATAGTTCATAGGCGAAGGAATTAATCCATACTGCCAATTCTGAAGTTATGTAGTAAGTATCAAAGCTAACATTTTCAAAGTTTTTTTTTCCTATTCAAATAGTTCATAGGCGAAGGAATTAATCCATACTGCCAATTCTGAAGTTATGTAGTAAGTATCAAAGCTAACATTTTCAAAGTTTTTTTTTCCTATTCAAATAGTTCATAGGCGAAGGAATTAATCCATACTGCCAATTCTGAAGTTATGTAGTAAGTATCAAAGCTAACATTTTCAAAGTTTTTTTTTCCTATTCAAATAGTTCATAGGCGAAGGAATTAATCCATACTGCCAATTCTGAAGTTATGTGGTAAGTATCAACGCTAACATTTTCAAAGTTTATTTTGTTTTCGTATTCAAAATTTTATACTACTTTTATTTCCAATTTTTTATTTGTTCTATATTACGTATTATAAAAATAAAGTTTATGTGTGTACAATTAAAATAACAACTTTTTGATGAATGGATATGGCTACAAATGACCAAAAAAAACTTTTTTTATACTTTGTCTATATTTTTATATTAGTATATTTCTCTGTTTGTTTGTTTGTTGCGAGTAATCTCCAAAACGGCTGGACCTAAATAAATATACATAATTGAAAGTCATATATTTGTATGTAATATGAATTATATCATCTTTTTGGTCTATTTGGCGGCCATATTGTTTTATTTACCACGTTTGCTTCTACATAACTCAGTTATTATATACGTATAAGAATAACTTAAGTATATCGACAATACGGGCGTATTATATCTATCTATAAAATAAAAGATTTGAGATATATT
This sequence comes from Antheraea pernyi, assembly GCA_015888305.1. Classification (NCBI taxonomy): domain Eukaryota; kingdom Metazoa; phylum Arthropoda; class Insecta; order Lepidoptera; family Saturniidae; genus Antheraea; species Antheraea pernyi. The sequence goes on along the minus strand of MU158805.1, from coordinate 2,793,500 downwards.
GTTCGATAATGTATAGCTTATAATTTTCATTACTTTCTTATATAGTGTTAGTGAGTACTGAGTTTGGTATATAGTAGGTTGAAGTTCCAGTTATGTTGCTGGTGATAAATCCCATCCCACTCGATATATTTTTTGTATTCATATATCTAATGTACACGTTACATGTTACAGTAGATGGCGTTCGTGTCGAAGTTACAAATGTTTTTGAAAAAGCGTTTCTGTAATGTACACACCCACTTACAATTTTACATTTCATTCATAAATTTTTAAAAAGCGCGTGCCGAGCCGCGGGTAACAGCTAGTATGATATAAAAATATAGACAAAGTATAAAAAAAAGTTTTTTTTTGGTTATTTGTAGCCATATCCATTCATAAAAAAGTTGTTATTTTAATAGTACATACACAAACTTTATTTTTATAATACGTAATTGAGTACAAATAAAAAATTGGAAATAAAAGTAGTATGAACTATTTGAATAGGAAAACAAAATTAACTTTGAAAATGTTAGCTTTGATACTTACCACATAACTTCAGAATTGGCAGTATGGATTAATTCCTTCGCCTTTGTATTTGAATAGGAAAACAAAATAAACTTATAAAATGTTAGCTTTGATACTTACCACATAACTTCAGAATTGGCAGTATGGATTAATTCCTTCGCCTTTGTATTTGAATAGGAAAACAAAATAAACTTATAAAATGTTAGCTTTGATACTTACCACATAACTTCAGAATTGGCAGTATGGATTAATTCCTTCGCCTAAAAACTATTTGAATAGGAAAAAAACAACTTTGAAAATGTTAGCTTTGATACTTACCACATAACTTCAGAATTGGTAGTATGGATTAATTCCTTCGCCTGTCCTATTGGACGAATATTATTACTACTACTTGCCACGTTACCATGGCAACGTATATAATAATAACGTAATCGCTCAAAAGCAAAAAAAGTGCCCGATTTTGAAACATTCTTCATTAGTGCT
>MU158805.1:2742868-2785731 GCA_015888305.1 Antheraea pernyi | reverse complement strand
TTTAACTGATTTTCACGGGACCTTAGACTATTTTATTTTGTTACTCAAGACTTCATCCGCAATATCCTACTATCTCCCAATTGGTTGGACCGATTTTCACGGGGATTTTACGGACAGATAACTAGCGGGCTCGGAAGACGTTGTCCCGCCCCGATAATAAAATAAAATGACAATGACGATGACAAATTATACCTAAACATTCCCCATGAAGCATCATTCTGTCTACTGGTGAAAATGGCATGAAAATGGTCGTTTTTGACTTTATCGCGAACAGATAAACTGACAGAAGACTTTCTTTTTAACCGACTTCAAAAAAGGAGGAGGTTACCATGTTCGATTATATGTATATTTTTTATGTATGTTAACCGATATTTTCGTCAATTGTGAACCGATTTTAATGGTTCTTTTTTTATTTGAATTGGTACACTATGTAGTGATTAATATCATCTTTTTGGTCAATTTGACGGTTATATTAACTGCGTTTGCTTCTACATAACTCAGTGATTATAGCAACGTATAAGAATAACTTAAGTATATCGACAATACGGGCATATTATATCTATATAATAAAAGATTTAAGATATATTGTTCGATAATGTATAGCTTATAATTTGCATTACTTTCTTATATAGTGTTAGTGAGCACTGAGTTTGGTATATAGTAGATTGAAGTTCCAGGCATGTTGCTGATGATAAATCCCATCCCATTCGATATACTATTTGTATTCATATATCTAATGTGCACGTTACATGTTACAGTTGGTGTGCGCGTCGTAGTTACGAGTTACCCACTCACAATTTTAACATTTCTTTAATACATTTTTAAAAAAGCGCGTGCGGAGCCGCGGGTAACAGCTAGTTATAATAATAAAATTATAATAAATAAGCACCCATTTTTTTTGCTTTAGAACTAGAAACAACTAGTGATTTTCCTGTAAAAATATTGCTGCTGTCAAACCTAACACCCAGTATAGTATTTATGTATGTTTATTATTCTTTAATTTTTTTTATTATGCTCTTTTCAATAATAAATAAATCCATGAAAGAAAACCATTTATCAAATCATAAATGAGTGATAAATTAAATAACAAATACTTTATTCAATTTTGCCTTTATCGATTACAATATCTATCTTAAAAGTGAAAAAACACAGGCAAAATAACCACATCTGAATAAGAAAACAGAATGAAAAATAGCACTCCCAGCCTCTTAGCATGGCCTACATTTTCTCACAATAAACTGACCTTCATTGCGCTGCTAATTCCTGAGACTAAGGCATTAAATATACATTCTCTAGGTTTGGAACATTTTTAATATACCTACAATTCATAATTGATTACTCTGGAGTATAATGTAAGAAAAAACAAACATTGATTTGTTTATAGAATTTTTATCTTCACACAAAACAATCTAATTAATTCTTATATAAATCAAATTAACAAATTACCTACATATCATGTTTACTTTGTAGAGACTCTGGTACGACGGTTCCACGAAAAATTGAGACCATAGCTTTTGGGTTTGAAATCCTTCTCAGTTTTTGGTACATCCAAGTACCAGATCCACCCATTCTTTTCACAGTGTTCAATCGCTTCATCAGGAGATGAGAACTGGATTTTCATGTTAGATAATGGATCACCTGTTGACGTCCAACCCATGAGAGGATTCTCCCAACGTTGACGAGTGTCAAATTCCATCTCCCAATGGTGTATGTTATTTGTACCACTTTGCATGGCATTCTTTGGAGGTTGATATATACGAACTCTACGGGTTTTCACATGTTCCTCTGGTACCCCACTAATTGGTGTTATGTCTACCTAAAAATATAATTTCATAATAAAATTATAACTGTATCACTATCATCAGTAGAATAATATTTATTAATTTCCATAAATAGATCTTACAGAATGTATCTATATAATTTTATTTACATAAAATTTATTTGTATAAACCTTGTCTAACATATCAATTAAAATAAGCATTTTCAGTCAATAAAATCCAAGACCTATATATTAAAATAATAAACAACATTAATACAGAATTGATCAACTCATCATATACTAAAATTGTAATTATGGTATGGATTAGAATTAAATTAATTTTAAAAGTTTAATAACTCTTCTCAATCAGAAATGTATAATAGAATATAGTTACACTTGCACTCAGTGAATAATAGTAATAAGAATATTAATTGGTTTAAATATATAGCAGCCAAACAATTGTTGATATATATAATACCAATAATCATCGGTCCAAGGATACAACATCAGCATCTGTCAAAGATTTGTTATATTCATTTAAGTTTTTTGATCTATTCACTAATGGATAAGAGAATGAGGATCTTTTTTTACACAAGATAGAATGAGGATACCTGGCTTTTATTATCCTAATTCGGATAAGAGTTTTTGGTTTACATGTATTGAAATTTATTCATAAATCTATGTTAATTAAGCCTATACTAATATTAGTGTCATTTTCCAATATAGCTTGGTTATGGACACAAGTGAAGTTGATTAAGAATAATTAAAAGAAATATAAATTTAGAGATGTGACTAAATTAAATTTCTAACAAACAAGGCGACAATTTTTTTAAATATTGAAGTCATCAGAAGGGACTTGTTGTAATGCAATACAATTATTTGTCACAATGAAGACTTACTACAATAAAATATGCAAAGTATAAAAGTACTTATAACGATATAAAGTTACCTTGACAGGGACTGTAATAGTAGACTCCAATGCTTTCCTTTCACGTTCCTCTTCGGGTAAAGATAATATTTTCTCATTATCAATTATTGGTGCCTCTTTACGGTAAGTCGGATCAACATTGTAACGGGTACTACATGTTGAGAATGCTGGTAAGGATCTGCAAAGAAAAATAGTTACATAGATTTCTATTGATTCTCTTTTATTCATAAGTCTCTGTGGCGTATAAATTATTAGGTCATTTACTAAAGTTATGTAAGTTACCTGGATAGCTGAGTTTTGGATAAACTCGCTGTTCGACTTATCACTTTTAACATTATGTGTTTTTACGTAACAACAAATAAAAATAATTATTGAAGTGTTTGACGTATATTGAAAAGATAAAAAATCATTTTGAAATTTTGACAATTATGCTTTGTGTTACCATATATTATAAAACTAAAATTTACTTTTATTATAAAAGAAAGTAATTAAGATCACAGAGTACGTTATATTAAGATGACGTTGGTTTTCAGCTAAGTCAGGTCTGCAAAAATCACTGAATAAAGTTCTCTGTCTTCCGTGATAAAAGTTCAGCTATTTTTTATTTTAGTATAACTTGTCATTATTAAGTATAGTCAATCTATAAGGTTCTTCTTGGTTCCACTGTTACTGTCTGGATTGTTTTTTTTTATATTCTCAAATAAATATACTCTGTGCAAGTTGTCAATCTTTACATTTTTCAATTCTATGTATTTGTGGAAATCCTTGAAGCTGTACTATTTATAAAAGCACACAAATTAACGAGATCCATAATATTTACCGACAGCAAAAGCTGCCTTGAAGCGATTATGTCTAACCCTTTCCGTTCCAAAGATAAGCACGCAGTTATATTGACAATTAGGAAAGCATTGTATGAGTGTTACAATTTAGGTTTTAGTACGGTTCTTGCCTGGATCCCGGGGCACTGTGGAATTTCGGGCAATGAAACTGTGGACTCCTGTGCCAAAGTTGCTATCCAGTCGGGTTCTTTGGATCATTATAGAATTTATGCAAGGGATTTATGCTTATTATCTAAATTAAGATTGTTTGATGCATGGCAAAAGAGTTGGGATTTGTCTCGGAAATTAAAGGGCAAGCATTATGGGTCTTTGCAAACTGATATCCCGCAAAAGCCATGGTTTTTTAAATTTAAAAATGTTAGTAAAAATGTTGTCTCTATTATTTGCCGCTTGCGCCTTGGGCACGTCAGCACTCCAGTACATTTGAATAAAATAAGGATCAGGGATCACTCTATTTGTGAATGTGGCTTAGAGGACGGATCACCGGATCACATATTTTTTAATTGCCCTAGAAACAGAGTCTCTCTCTATGATGTTCTACCTCCTTCTATTCCCCGTCCTACTAACATTATGTGTCTCTTAACCCTTGTTACGGATAATCATTTAATTCTAGAATGCCTGTCGAAATTTATTAATACTAACAAAATTAAACTTTAGATTTTAGTGTGATGCTCCTGTGTACGTCTGTATTCTAGCAATATGTTGTATGTTTAGTTTACATGTGCTTTCTTTGTGGTATCTGTTTGTAGATAGCCTGGTCTGGATATAAAGATAATCGTTTAATTGTCTGGCGCAACTTCCATTGTTTATGGCTCCATTCACTTGACATTGGCAAAATTGTGTGCGCACACATGTTGCCATTTTAAAAAGAAGAAGAAGAAGTGTTAACTCAGTAAACCGAGGATATTGTGAAATTGTGTATAACTATACATTTATTCCTATAATACAATCATTTATCGATTAGCGATTATTTTAATTAAAACGTACATTTTATTATTTATGATTTTATTAGTTGCCATATTGTGAATAATGGTTATCAAATCTACTTCTCATATTGGATGTATCGAAACAGCTGTTTATATGTAAAGGTAAATTACTTATTTCCCATTGCTTGATAATCTTATATGGACGTAATATAATTATTAGTATTTTAAAATATAGCATAGTTTCCCTTTTAAATAAGTTGATACTTGCGTAAAGTTATGCCTGCCGGTGTCACCTATCATTCGACCTTGAAGCGTTTTAGGATGAAAAGTATTTGCACACGATAAAATTTACTTTCATAGTAAAAAAAAAAAATACCTAAATATTAAAATGTGAATACAAAAAGTTTCATAACTTTGTATTTTGTTGTTAATTCTAATTTAGTTGAGACATTTAAAAAATCCCTAAAACTGTGTCACATAATAGATAGACTTAGTAAAATATGTTAGTAATATTATTACTTTATTTACCTAACCCACATGGATTAAAACAAAACTAAAAATTAGTTACATATTATTTCATCAGGTTTATAGAAAATAGATTATTTCTGACAAAAGAGTTTTACAGAGCTAAGTTTTTATTTCAAATCAATAATTTAGTTAACCAATAAACAAAACTGATTCCACTATGTTAATTGAACTGTTCTATGTTAATTATTTAGTTCTTACTTATATTCAATTAATTGTATTAAAACTTGTAATAAACCAAAATGTTGTATTTTGCTTTTTTTTCAGGTTGCCACAAAAACCATTATGTCCTGTTAAATACTGGCAGTAGCTCCTCCGGGGGCTACCTGAGCGCTTTAGCTCTATTCTGTACCTGTGTATTGCTCACCAACATGTCTGATATTCTAATTTCTTGGGTATTATACATATCACTGCTTATTATATATTTACTGGAATAAGCTAGTCATTAAAATAGTTATTTTATGAACTTTATTATTATTAAGCTGTATGTATCAGATAGTTTAGTACATTGAAAAGTACAAAACTTTACATAATAAAATAAGACTTAAAATAAATTTAGTGTAATCATTAAATCTGTCAGTGTCTCTACGTAATTTGATACTAAACATGAGTAAACACAAAGCTGAGGTAGACTGCACTCAGCGGTGTAGATCACGGAATCATGGACAAGTACTCACAAGTGCCATCACTAAGAGATCAATCACCGATGAAGCCTTGGCCGCTTTCATCAAGGCTACTTGTGCAAATTTTATCAAGGCTTTTGATTTTGAGGTAATGTATATTTCTATCACAATTTATATTATTGTATTATATCTTTTATGTACATGAGGAGTAAAAATAAAGCCAAAAACTCTATGGTTCACATGCCCAGAAATATAAATACTACATAAATTCAGTTAAATATAAATATCATTCAGTAATAATCATTCAGTTGGGGATTCATTTCTCTCAACCTGTTTTTTTTTAAAATAAAACCAATTGCATATTATGCATAAGTGTGTGTGTACTTATGTACACGCATTAAAAGTTATACTTACGTAACAATATAAAAATCTTTTCAAAAATTTCGTCTTTCGCCTTATTCTGTTTGTAGATAAAAGGACACTAACAATAGAAAAAAGGTATTTAACACATTGAAAGTTATAATACAAAAAAACAAAATGTTGATAATTGTAGCTATAGCTAACTTCAGGGTGTCGGTATTTCGTAATGGTGTGTGCTCCACATCCTATAAATTTTCCCCTAATGCGCCAAAAGAAGTATAACTTCAATAAATATGTTCTCTTAAGTAATTCTGCTTGATGAACGGTGTTACATTTTTGCTTTAATACTCATTATATATCATATCTGTATACCAAAGCAATATTGGCTTAAATTCATGTTAATTAAATAATAGTATTACTTTAATAAATAACCTGTTACCAATACCTTTGTAATGATATTTTTTCCTTATCATAAACAGAATTTATGAGACAATAGCTACATTTTGATTAATATATTAATTTTGGAGGTGGTAGAGCCACGCTGAAACTACTATTGGTTTCAACATGAATGGGTCGTCTCGCCCGGGATAGTACCACCCTCTCACAGAAAATCGACATGAAGTAACAGTGCTTGCATTGTTGCGTTTCGTTCGGTCAGTGAGAGCGCCGGAGGCCCATCTCCTCTTCCCCCACTCCTCCCTCCCTCCAAACACAGGCTGGTAACGCACTTGCAACTCCCCTGGTGTTGCTAGTGTCTATGAGCGTCGGTGATCACTTACCATCAGGTGACCCGTCTGTTAGTTTGCCTCCTATAATATATAAAAAAAATTTTTATAATTTAATGATTTATAAGAGCTATGTTATTGAATTTCTTTATTATTATGTAACCTGAAAACTGTATGAATATGACACAATACACAAGCTATCTATTGTCTGTTGATGGTTCTATGTGAGATCCTTTCAACCTTTCACAACTGTATAAATATCAGCTCAAGTGTGTGAACAATGGGCAGCACACATACACATAAAGATTATTTTTTATATATAAGATATAATTACAATTTTTAAATAAATAAATTACTTTTATCAATTTTTCAGGGTAGAACTGCATTGCATATGGCCGCATCTCGAGGTAGAATCAAACTCATGGAATGGTTAATCCGTCATTCTTCAGAGGCTTTCATAAATGCACGCGATCGCGAATCTGGTTACACACCACTACACAGAAGTATATTTTATGGCCAGATATATGCTGCAGTGATTCTACTGAAAAGAGGTAGTTAATAAAAAAATCTTTTTTTTTTTACTGTTACAAAATTATTAATAGTAAATAATTTATTTCATTAGTTTAAACTATAATCACATTATTAGAATAAATACGTATTTCTGTGATCCAATTTTTAATTAAGCAACAGTTGACATCTATGATTTAGCTGGGAATGTTTATTGTAGAAAACACTGATATATATATTTGCTGATTTCCGCGATTTCTATCTCTATTGTTTTGTTATATCTCAAAAGCTGCTTAACTTTTTCCGATTATATTTCAACCAATTTAACAAATTATATATCACTCTATCTATTAATGAAAACTGTATTGGAAATCGGTTCAGAACTTTTAAAGTTTTTCGTGTACAGTCAGACAGACAGACAGACAGAAAAGCAGTGGAGGACTTTGTTTTTAACCGACTTCGAAAAAAGATTCTTTTTTTCTTCCTATTTTTGGCGGTTTGCTCGAAAAATTAATAGAAAATATTTTTTTTTTTCAAAAACTGTACTTTGACGACTCCTACTGATAAACCAGTGCAAGTTATTACAAATTTGAAAAATAAAAAGGTTTTTTTTACGTGCATTTTGAATGGTAAAACTTTAAATTTAAATTGTAAGTACATAAAATTAATATTAAGAGCTCAAAGTTGGTGAGAATTTTTTTTTCTATATGTAGATTAATATTATGCATGAGCAATAAAAAAAAAATGTTTCCGGAAATGAACCGCCCTAATGTATAAGTGTTGTGAGATGAAAATATTTGTCTATTATATGGCTGAGTGTTAAAATCTATGTACACACTTACCTCAGCTATTAAATTAGCATAGTACAAACAATAATTAACTTGCTATTAAAAGTATCTGCGTGAAATTGTGTCCTCATATTTATTTACTAGCTTCTGCTCATGGCTTTGTCCGTGTGGAATAGTTACTTTGGGCTAATGTTAACGTGCAGCAGAAGCTCTCAAAATGAAAAAGAACTGCTATTGAAACATTCTTCATTGGTTCTCCACTCCTATTGGTCTTAGAGTGATGATATATAGCCTATATTCTTCCTAGATAAATGAGCTATCTATTATGAAAGAGTTTTTCAAACCAGACCAGTAGTTCCTGAGATTGACGCTTTCAACCAAACAATGAAATAATCCAGCTTTATAATATTAGTATACCTTCCTAGATAAATAAGTTATCTAACACTGAAATAATTTTTCAAACCGGACCAGTAGTTCCTGAGATTAGCGCTTTCAACCAAACAGACAAACCCTCCAGCCTTATAATCATTACATAGTACAAAGTCCCCTACCGCGTCTGTCTGTCTGTCTGTTCACGATAAACTCAAAAACGAATGAACGGATTTTCACGCGGCTTTCAACAGTAGATAGAGTGACTAATGAGGAAGATTTAGGTATATAATTTGTCTATATTTTTTTAATTATCAGGGCAGGACAACGTCAGCCGTGTCCACTAGTATTAGTATATAATATACTATCTTATCTTATTGAATAATTTTCAGGGGTCAACACAGATATAGTGGACAAAGACGATTACAAAGCTTTAGAACATATTATGTTGGACCGACAGTATATGTACAAACCAGACGGTAAGCAGCCAAGAGAAGTATATGTATGGGGAAGTAACTCGAACTATACTCTAGGCACTGGTATCCAACAACAACGAAACACGCCTGAGTTACTGACATGCTTCAGTAGGGCAAATATTTGGGTTAAACAGGTAAGAATAATAATGATTCTACAAATTAGTTAAATAAGATTAAAATAAGCAAACTCACTAATAATTTCGTAAAAGCACAAAAAAAAAAATTGTATCAATGGATAATTATAGGAATATTTTACTATAATTTTGGGTGAATTGTATGCAATTACAGTGGACCCAAATTAACAAAAAACATCTTGTCTACCACATATTTATCTCATTTTTACCAGCTTCTTTACTTTGTCACTTATTCTATATGACTGAGACATCATCAACCGGAACGAACAATTGTAAGGCTAAAGGAGCCCATCAGACTTCGTAACTATATAATAATAATCATAAATACAGTGGTACAACAAAATAATCCCAAGGAGGGTTGATGTCGGGCAGGCGGCCGATCGTAAAAATTAAGCCAAATCATATACCACAACATGAGAAACACGTTGTACCGACCCTACTTATGTATGTGGGATAAGGGTAAGAAGAAGATAGACTGAGACATCATCTGCTGCTTTTATGAGTAATGTGTATTATATAAATAACAATAATTGTGTTGAAAACTAGTGTCATTTTTTAATTTATGCCTTAAATAATTTGTATCAAAACTAGATGATACCCACGACTACGTCTGTGTTGTTTATTGTCTTAACAATATATCATATTTACAAAGGAAAAATTTCAAAAATAAATAAAAGTATAATTTGCTTACAACATTTTTTTAAATAAACAATGTATGAGTTTAAATCCCCTTTCCCGCTTAAAAGGGACGAAACCCCCGAATACCCACGACCGGGCCCAGTCACGGGTGCTAGGGGGGGTAGGAGACTAGGGAGAGGGGAAGGGTAAAGGGGAAAGGAACCGGGACGCTGGCGGGCAACACCAAACTGCACGTTTCACCGAAGGGGAATTTATTCGACAGACTTACAATAGTCCTTACAATTGACGCGAATCGCGGTTACAGCGGTCACTGTACACGGGTACAGGTCGCAGAACAGGCAGGCCAGTAGCCACGGATCAGACCGAAAACGCGGGTTCTTCCTGGCGTAGTAGCGCTTCGATGCGTAGCGACGGCTTGAATCTGATGACTCACGGCGAACGATGAATTTTCCACGATGAAACGATGCACGATGAATTACCGATGATCTTCTTACGATTGACAATCTGTTGTGGCAGGTTCTTAGCTAATCAGACCATCCGTGGCTACTGGCCTGCCTGTTCTGCGACCTGTACCCGTGTACAGTGACCGCTGTAACCGGTGCACTAATGTGCACTACATCGATTGCCCCACTTCATACATAGATGAATGTATAGTGCTTATAAAGACATAGTATCTTAAAATTTTAATAGCTTTATATTCAATGAACATATAGAAATACCTTTTTAAGTAAGGGTCAGGTATTTAAGGACTAAAACTAAAGAAATTTGATCAAAATCTATACAGTAGTTTTTGCGTAATGCCCACACATCAGCCAATCTCTATCGTTGTATTTATATGCATAGAAGATAGAAGCATAGATAGACAATTATAGCAAGAATTATAGAAGTTTTTTGGGGGTATGCAAGGGGCCTGATACTTAACTTTGCAAAAATTAAATACAAAAAGGTTTTTTAAATATAATTATTCTATATTTATTTAATTATCCGGTGCTGGCAGTTAATATGTGCACAAAAAAAATAATAATATCACAACTGTCAAATTGAAAATAACCTTGTTTAGTATATGTAACTATTTCAAAAATAATTATTCTACTCTTTAAAATGCATACTGTTGGATTACCACGGACATGTCTAGGTTTTACAAATGTGCTGTGTTTCGTTCTCGCTTTTATCGGTTTCGTAATTTGCGTTTGGTGCGCAATAAATACAGAGTTCTTCCGCGAAGTTAACTATACAGTCACCAAGAGCGCCTGGGTTGGGACCATTGCAAAATTTATGGGTTTAAAAGTGTGGTTAACCTCTATAACTTCAATTCTCATCCCAGTGACTGTCGTCGCCATGATGACGTCGTGCTGCGGCATTTTAGGCGCCGGTTGCAAGATGAAGTGTGCTATTAAATCTTACATATTCCTCGTAACGGTTATATCCTCAGTAGCTTTTTGGTTGTTCTTCATATCCGGCATGTACAATATATACACGAACAATGAAAAGACAAGAAAATACCTGCAGTCTTCCATAGAGAATTACTATGGAGTTGATGAAGATATTTTCACTCATATTTGGAATTATACCATGCTGAACTACGAATGCTGTGGAGCAATCAGTTACAGGGACTTTGCGACTTCAAAATGGCATAAAGCAAATCCTGACAAAATATTTCCAGTGCAATGTTGTATTGTAGTCAATAAATCAGAACTCATACCGATTTCCGACAATTGTACGAAAAATGAGAAAGAAGAACAGTCTTATAAAGAAATTGGTTGTGTGTATGCTTTAAGGGCCTCCATTATTAACAACAAGGGAGCTATAATATTTTATATTGTACTTATAACAATCACCTATACGATTTTAATATTATTTTCTTATTGTATCATAAGAGGAGAACCATTGCTGGGTGTGATGGCTGAAGGTATATTAAATTACTTCCCCTCAAAACTGAAGGAGGATGTTAATGTGATACCTTCGAATTCCTCTCTGGAAAATATGAAGTTTCTAGAAGAACCTCCACAGAGACTAGTAAAAGTTGTCTCGGCTATAAATCCATTTCAGTCGTACAAGTTTACTCCGAACGCTTACAGCAAGGATGGAATATTTCCGTATTAATGTATATCTTGGGTGTGACCATTTCAATATAACGTTTATTTTTGAGTTTGTTTTTTTATTATTTATTTTTCACATACCTGTAGAGGACTTATTAACGTTTTTAATAGTAGTTAAAACCATTTTTTCACATTGATTTATTAGTTTTTTTAAATTTTATCTTTTTAATCCTGGCAACCCAATGTTCAAGGACTTTTACTGTCACTTTATTTTGTTCATTTTACTTCATCATACTTTCTATATATGGTCTAGGCTAGATCATTTACCTTCGAATTCCTCTCTGGAAAATATGAAATTTCTAGAAGAACCTCCACAGAGACTAGTAAAAGTTGTCTCGGCTATAAATCCATTTCAGTCGTACAAGTTTACTCCGAACGCTTACAGCAAGGATGGAATATTTCCGTATTAATTTATATCTTGGGTGTGACCATTTGAATATAACGTTTATTTTTGAGTTTGTTTTTTTATTATTTATTTTTCACATACCTGTAGAGGACTTATTAACGTTTTTAATAGTAGTTAAAACCATTTTTTCACATTGATTTATTAGTTTTTTTAAATTTTATCTTTTTAATCCTGGCAACCCAATGTTCAAGGACTTTTTTTGTCTCTTTATTTTGTTCATTTTACTTCATCATACTTTCTATATATGGTCTAGGCTAGATCATTTCGTTTTTCCGTAGAGTTCAAGCGATAATAACAAAGTAACAAAAAAATGACAATCGAGATGAAACATGTAGTTTTTGACGGGATCTTGGAATGTCATGTAGTGGCCTTTATCTTTTATTCATAATTCTGTGTTATTTGGGTCTATATTATGTAATATTGGTGGTGTTTTACGTAATATAGTTTGGGTTATTCTGAAGAAGTGAAGTGGAATGAAAATAGTATCACGCAGCATTAATTCTGACTTGCCATAAAAACTCCCTGGGAAGTTCTAACAAGGCGGCCACCATCTTGTTAGTTAATTGAAATGATTGCAAGAACCTTGTAATAACATTACCTAGTCGACAATGGCAGCAATAATCTACTAGAAGATCGGTTGCCAAAAAAATAAATAAAAAAAGGTCATTTAATGAAAACAAAGTCGCGGGTATCGGCTAGTTTAATGATGGTAATTTTTAAATCGTATGTTTCTCTTACAGGTGTGCTTGGGTAAGTTTCATAGTATATGGTTGACATCGGGCGCTGGTGGTGATGAAGTATGGTGTTGTGGGCAATGCAGTCGTGCCGGGGGACCGCATACGACTGCATTGAGGCCGGCACCTCTACGACTGTCGGAGCCTTGCGTTGATGCCGCTATCACACTTACGTCCACTGTGTTTCTATTGGAGAGTGGAGCGGTTAGTACAGTTTAATTTGGTGATTAATGCCGGTGCGTTTCAAATAAGAAGATAATTATTAAACCGCCATCTTGTTTTATACTTCGCATACAACTTCAATAAAAATGTATGATAGGAAAAGCAATGACATATACAAACAATAATGAATACATATTTTAATGTCACATGGCCGTTCATAAAATAGAAGAGCCTAAATTTTTTAATAAACTTTATTTTTACTAGGAAGCGTATCTAGCGGCACGCTAAACTATAGTTCATACAAAAAGGCCGTTGCTTGTTTTGATAATGGGATTGTGAATAAAATAAAATATTGACAATTCGGAATAAAGTAATTAAATAGGTGTTTATGTATGCGCTTATCTAATTACAACGTTAATTTATCTATTACAGTATTTTAAAAGATTAATTCTGTGTTTCATGCTGGATTAAAGTATATCCCTACTAATATTATAAATTTGAATGTGAGTTTGTTTTGCATACATACTGCCAAAACAATCGAATATTGTACCATTGTTTTGCTATCCCAGGTGATCCAATATACGTTGAATAGCACCGATAATATAAGCCAATCGACGACTAAAACCCCGTCGTGCATTAAGTTACCGACAGTGAAACCGTTGATAAAGCTCTCGTCCCCTCTGGGGGTTAAGGCGGGACGATACCACGCTGTCGTATGGAACACACGCGCTGTGTACACATGGGGCACAAATTTCGGTCAACTGGGACACTCGCAGGACGATAAGGTCGTGCCTGCTCCTAAACGAGTAAGTTTAAAAAAAAGTTTATACGGGTGAAAGTTTGAACACTCACAGTATTCAAAGACATGATACTTCACATTTAACACATAAAATAATAATATCAAAACACTAATAAACAACAAAGAGAACCATACTTAAAGTTTATTCTAAGATTTTTATAAGTATGGATATAAACCTAGGTTCAATGACCAGTGTAACGCAACGTGCGAGAGGGACCCGGGTTTAATAACCTTCGATAATAATTTAAGCTATTGTCCCTTTGTTTCTTCATACTTATAAAAATTAACCTTGGGTTGGTAGTAGTTGTTGATCTCAAGTTCTTTCATGCTTCACTAAACATGAACCGTCGGTCACTGACACTGTCCTTTAACAAAGGCGCTTACGGGGTTGAATATAAATTTTGTATTTTCTAGATAATTAGGTCAAATATTAAGCACATATTGTTTAAAATGATAAAGAACGAGAATCCAGTACTGATTACCCTCTATCAATATTGTGAGTTTCCAACCAGTTCTTGTCCAGGTTTGGTTAGCTGGAATGTGTACGGTACCCGACTTGATCATTACCAACGGATATTATAAATAATATTTCGAATGCGAAGTAAAATCGATTACTAATCTTTTTCAGGTCGCTATATCGGTTAACAACAAAGAAGAAGCCGGACTACAGCTGGTCGACGCAGCGGACGCGGCCACCGTTATAACAACCAGTCGAGGCGATGTGTACCTTCTGCATAAATATATATGCAAGAAAATAGCTATCAAGTGAGTTATTTTAATTTTATTAACTACTTCAGTGTATTTGTAAAAAAACATCGACCACGTATCTGGTTAGACTCCTAATAATAACTTATTTAAAAGATAAAAACGTTCAAACGTTCAGTGTGTTTTCTTGCCGCAATGAACTGGAGTAAGCCGTGCGGTACGTCTGCGTAGGAGAGGCAAATATTGCTTTTGATTTTTTTTCGACTGAAATCAAGTTGTAATAATATTTTTCGGTGCTTACAAGTCAAGTATATGTAAACAAAATGTCGCAAGTGTTTGCGCCGTTTACGTGAAGTGGTTTGAACTTACACATATCGGAATTTATATGTTAAGGTATTGTTCAAGACAAGATTAAATTTATCTTATAATGTTTATCGTTAAGATATGGCACAACAGTAGAAATAGCTCGCACTTTCATGTGATCGCTGTCTTTAAATGACATGCGACTAATGGTCCGGCATAATCCAGTTAGCCAGGTATCCCCAATAATCAACTGCCCTCTTGTCCCTTCTTTGTCTTGTCACTGTGGTTGATTCTTCGCAAAAAAATAATCGTTTATTTAAATCGATCCAAATCGTGATCTGTAGAATCGGTTCATGAAAAAAGTGAGATCTAGAAAATTAATTATCGAAGAATCGATTTCGTAAATTTATTTTTTAACGATAAATTATAATATGGTTTTATTTTTATATACATAGAAAAAATCGTATTACGATTTTATATTACCAGAGATCGATCAATTCGATGTTTAATATCGATTAAAATAATTTGATTAATCAGTCTTAGGTCGCCATCCCTAGCCGTGTTGGTCAAAATCAAAGTGCTCGACAAAATTTCCGTAAACAGGTATACTACATATTATAAAACAAAATCGTCTGCCTCTTCACGATAAAGTCAAAAACTTTTTCACCAGTAGATAAAGTAACTCATGAGGAAGGTTGAGCTAAGGTTGTCAATGTTTTTTTTTTATTATCAACCCGGGACAACGTGCGCCGGATCCGCTAGTATAATATATTATATGTTTAATTTAAATTATCTGTATTTTCTTTCCGTTTAACAGACAGATAAATTTGCGTCAAGTTTGTGTGGAGGCGAAAGTGAGTGAACAAGGGGTGTTGTCGCGTGTCACCGTACTGCTTCTCACCAATGTTGGACAATTACTCATTTGGCAGGATGCAACTAATAAGCTCACTAGGTATGTCTACACTTTTAACCGACGATTACTTTAAAAACATGTAAATATATCCTACACTTGCCTTCTGTATGTAAATTCTTAACAAAAATGTATATCTTGAGTTTGGTAAACAAAAATATTGAAAATAATATAACATAAAATGAAAGTGTACTCGTAATAGTACAATAGCCTTACTTATAACATAACTGTCAAAATAAAAAAAAAAACTCACTAGTCCCTGGACAGTCCAAAACCATAATGGTGTTATTACAAAAAAGTTAAATACGTATTGAATACTTGCTTTAAAAAGGTTTCGTATTATATGAACTGCGGTCGCTGAATCTTAGTCATGTATTTAACTTTTTTGTAATACCACTGTAGGGTTTTAATTCCATAAAAGATAATATAAAGGAGGGGAGGGGAAGGTTGGGGAGGGGCGAAGGGAGGTGATCTTTCGGCCCTCTCACTGACCGAACGAAACGCAACAATGCAGACACTGTCACTTCACGCCGGTTTTCTGTGGGTCGGGGGTACTACCCCGGTCGACCCGACCCATTGATGCTTGTCTTTTGCTGTTATTTAAAAAAAGCTATAGTTCTCACCAAACTTTTTGACCGCTCTGAATATAGACGCGAAGACACAAATTTAGGTATGTATATACATTGTATTAAACCTATATCATCGAGGCAACTTAATGATAAATTAATACCAATTTTAGATTTCTATAATAATATTTTAACTTTGGTTTTGTATTAAAATCTTGACTGCATTATGTGGAAGCCCGATCTTACGGCTATATTCAGAGCGGCCAAAAAGATTGACGACTATTACAGGTGTGTATTCGGGCTTCAGCACCAGATAATCATAACAGACGTGACTTTAACCCACGACGCGATTTATTTCACGACGAAACACGGCGAAGCGTTCATTGGCTCGGTGTCGCGCAAGGCCACGCCCACAACGCCTCAACAGCCAATCAGAAACGAGAGGGATAACGACACAAAGAGTGCCCTAGTGAAGTTCCTCGAGAAGGACGATTGTACTAGCGTGAAGATTACAAAGATACCGAATATCTATAGGGCTGTGTCGCTCGCTGTGGACAGTGAAGGGCTTAATTTTGCCTGTTTGCAAGTACGTTACACTTTATTTGTTTTGTTTTTACCAACCAATCTTCTATGCCCGGTTTCTGAGGTACTCGGTTAAACTATCATTAGTTATTGACTCAATAAAGTTATCCATAACATAAACTGTCAATGCGTTTCTGAGTACGCAACGAGTTATAACTAGTTCTTTGATGTTCACTAGATGGCCCTTATTAAGAAAGTTACACTAGTAGATTATTACTGCCATTGTTAAGTAGATAATGATATTACAAGTTTCTTGAAATAACTGCAATGAAATAACAAGATGGTGGCCATCTTGTTAGAACTTTCTAGGGAGATTTTGTGGCAAGTCAGAATCCATGCTCCGTAGTATTATTTTCCATTATTGATTGTATCAGGAGAAGGACATTCAATAAATGTATAAATACAGTAATAGGAGTGTTTAATATTCGTAACATATGTCTTTACAATTTCAAGAGTAAAGATAGAATGAGTACACTTATTTGATTATATTACTTGAATTAGAAAAAACCCTTGCACCATACAAAATCACCTATTATGATCTCATAATACACTAAGAGCTAATGAGATTCTGTATGTACATTACTATCTTCTATAATATTCATTTCTGTATTGTATTGTGTGTATATTAGATGCGATAATCGACTGTAATTAGTAACATAAATAATTTTAACAAATTTCTTATATGTTATACTAATCATATCTTATTCCAGTTGTCGATTCATCTCTGATAAATAAATAAATATAGTGCTAAACAACTGCGAACAAAATTCTATAATAAAGCTTACAAAAACAATCATTTATAATTAAAGATAAAACCAACATGCGGACTAACATCGTTACCCGAACTGTCGCCATCGAGCTTGTCGAAACATATGGAATCATTACGTGAAACCGCTGCCGAAGAAGATATTCTCCATGACGTCGTATTTAAGGTAATGTTTAAAATAGAAGATCATGACAATTACTAAAACGTTTTGCTTATTATGACATTTACTGAAACCTTTTGCTTACTATGACAATTACTAAAACTTTTTGTTTATTATCAGGATTACTAAACCTTTCTGCTCACTATGACGATTACTAGAGCTTGTGCTTACTATGACGATGACTAAAACTTTGTGCATACTATGACAATTATTAAAACTTTTTGTTTATTATGAGGATTACTAAAACTTTCTGCTTACTATAACGATTACTAAAACTTTGTGCTTACTATGACGATTACTAAAACTTATTGCTTACTATGACGATTACTAGAACTTGTGGTTACTATGACGATGACTAAAACTTTGTGCATACTATGACAATTATTAAAACTTTTTGTTTATTATGAGGATTACTAAAACTTTCTGCTTACTATAAAGATTACTAAAACTTTGTGCTTACTATGACGATTACTAAAACTTTTTGCATACTATGACGATTACTAAAACTTTTTGTTTACTAAGACTTTCTAACTACTATGACAATGACTAAAACTTTGTGCTTACTATGAAGACGATTAATACTTTTTGCTTACTATGGCGATTACTAAAACTTTTAGCTTACTATGACGATTATTTGTTTTGTTTTTTTACATACAGGTTGGCGCAAAACATTTCGCCGCACACATCTACATAATCGCTTCAAGCAGCGAACATTTATACAAAGTGTATCAAGAGAAAGCGACAAATCCGGGTGAAAAACCAATCATCGCTTTAGACAACGTTCATCCGGAGGTTTTCGATAGGATAATGAAATACATGTACACGGGTACATGCGATGTGGCCGAATTGGGGCCTTGTTCCTTAAAGATAAGGAGGGAAGATCTTGTAGGCACGCTCAAGAAAGAGACGACGAATGTTGATGTCGACGTTGAATTTATTGGTAAGGATTTATTATAGTATTTTTCCAAGCGATTCGAAATAGAACTAGTTATGTGAAAATCTATTTTGCACAAATTAATTATAAGAATTCTGCCTGAAAATGATCACGAAACTAAAGGATGTCGTTAGCCGTTTAAATGTGTGACAGCATTTTATAAAGACTGTGGTGAAGACTGATATTATTTATACGTGTCAGTCAATTCGAATGCAATTTGACAATAAATAGGTTGTAGTTTGTTAAATAATCCATTAAAAAAAATGATATATATAGTGCATAAATAATTTATTGCCATGAATAAATTTCGCACACAATGATGAGGTTATGGATGTATGTTGTTTTTTTTTCTAAAACTCCTTTGTTTTTATTATTTTTTGTTATTGCCAATGATTTGGAGATATATATATTTTTTTTATTTGTTTATAGGGGCTTTTATTCCATTGAACATATCAGCCCCATTGTTCCCCAATCTTTTTAGCTCTATCATGAGAGTCGATGATGAGGTATCATAACCAGGTCATACAGCATCTTAGCTTCATCTTGATCTTCATCTACATGATTTGGAGTTTGTGATGAGGATTTTAGTTACACGGTGGTGAAATCTAAGGCCTGGCTGAAATAAAGTGTCACTTCTAGCTTTATTAATATTTAATTTATTGATGGAGCATGATGTGTTTATCTCTAAATATGACTACATTTATAACGAATCCCCATAGTGCTATTTCTTATATATTTACTCGTGTATTGTCATGTTGACGACCCTAAGATAAATAAATAAACTAGCGTCACTGGCAGCAACATGTCTTATTGTCGCGGATCTTGTTTTTTTTTTTAAATATTGTTCATCTTATTAAAGAAAACCCATCGGAAATATCAGCGTTCGAGGTCTATAAACACCAGGAAAAGAGTAAGAAAGGTCGAAATCGTCGCAATACTGTAACGCCTCCCCGGGTACATATCTATTGTGACCCCGTGAAACTGGTGCAGGCCGCCGCTAAACGTCTGCAGGTCATGACGCTACACAAACTACTCGATAAATTCTAGTAAGATTTTTTTTTGTCAATTAAATTACTGTGCTTAAGTCCTCTGAAAGATATAACGTTGATCATATTTCATACTATAGCTCAAGTCAAAGTTATCTCATATCACAGTCGTCCGGGGTAACTTTGACACAACTCGAAAGATAGTTTTTCTAATTTGTTGATGTATTCTGTACTTCATTTACTGAACAAAAAATAAATGTCATGATTGGATCAGAATGTAATTTTACCATTTGAAAACATTTTCGACAATAGTGTGGTACTGTGTCTAAGTTATTTGGAATTATGGGTAACTTTGTACCACTTCTACTACGGGGAATAAAGTTGTTTGTTAGGCTGTTTTTCTAGACAATTTTTAATTGATTTAGAAAGAGAATCGAGTGTAGTGTATCCTTCATAAATATTGCTACTGTCTAAACTTTCACCTGGTAGGGCAACATGCAATGTACGTAACCGTACTCTAACTCGATATACTAGCTGATAACAAAAAGTAACTAATCCCATTAAATTATCCAGTTACAGGGACGGCACAGTATATTTGAAAGAAAGTGCAACATTTACAAAGAATTCTCCGATGCACTGGAACCGAGATGCATATCCAGAATTAGTGGATACCAATGTCTGCTCCAAGGATGGTATTCTCATATCAGCTCATAAATGTATATTGGCAGCCAGGTTGGAATACTTTAACGGGATGTTTATGCATTCTTGGACAGAGGTAAGATTCCTTGGATAAATAACAGTCTTCTTATCAAAATTCCCGAAAAGAAAATAATTAAAATATATACATATAATAAGAATGTTAATCGAATGTGTCTGGACTTTTTAGATTTTTGTAAAAAAAATGATGCTGGCGTCTAGAAATAAGTAATTAAATACATTTCAATCAATTTTAGAAATGTCTGTCTGTCTGTCTGTTTGTATAAACACACATCATCGCTCATGATAAAACCTCTTCAAGACAATTATAAAACGTATCTTCAAGTACCATTTAGTCTTTGTCTCATTAAAATCGGTTCAGTCTATCAAAAGTTATTGTACTTTTAATGACGACGCGACTTATGTACGAGTGAAAAGAAAATGGAACTAATACATTTTTCATGAGGTTTACGCCCCGCCCGAAATCCTCTCCTAGGTGCCGTTACGGCAATACATAGGTTTCCAGCCATCGCGGCTACATTACAACGGCTCGCTCGCGCCGCCGTTCAAAATAAATAACTCATATAAGATAGAGTAAATCGCGTATTTACGTCTATCTTCCCTTAAAAACGACCGTTCAATAATAATAATTTTTGTTATGTCTATTTTTAGATTTCAGCGCCGTCGCCGCTATGTAAATTTAAATTCGATCTTATTAAATGCGTGTTGCGCCCGCGCTTTTGTAATCGATCCTTTTTAGCTCCCGCACACATCGCGGTTCTCAGTAATATCTCGAGCCTAGGTCGCCCCCGCGCGGAGCCCTCGAGATATTATTATCGCGATACAGTGACTCACCTACATCACTTGAACACACATATGAGATCATCTCTCTCACACACGTGCACATACATACACATGGTGGGAGGGTTTTGTTTTTTTTTCCCTCATCCAACTGAATCGAATAGTTTAGTTCGTTTCATTCAGATATACACGAATTCATTTGTGAATCATGCAATTTCGATTGTATGGCTCATAAATGTATATATGTATGAATAGCTTAGAATAGTTAGCTAGGTCAGACGCGACTTTTTCCAGGTAACAGCCCAAGCCGAGGTGTGCGTGCACCCTTGTGTATGTTACCTAAAACCCAAATCAGTTGAGTGCCTTAAGCGCCAACCTTAGTAGTCCGGTGAAGCTGTGAAGACCCTGCCAGATCAAACTGACTACGGTAGTCAGTTCGAGAAAAAAAAAAAAGGTTTACGCGTACGAAGTCGCGGGCACAGCTAGTATACATTTAAATTATAATATCCAAAATTAATTATTTTCAGCACCATCTATATATTTTACAGTCAAATATTTCTTCTTACAGAGTAAATTATTATCTAAAGTAACACTTCCCATCAACCATGGGATTCTCTTGCCCGTCATCAATTTCTTATACACGGACTCGTGCCCCGAAATACAAAACTGCGACAGCATCGATTTCATATGCAATTTGCTTATAGTCGCCGATCAACTGTTCATTACACGTCTCAGGGAAATGTGTGAGATCGCTCTAGCAAATATGATCACGTTGAAAAACTGCACAGAATTGTGTCAGTTCGCTCACACTTACAACGCTTCACAGCTAAAGCAATGCTGCATGGAATTCATCTGCCTAAACTTGGGCAGTGTACTTGAAAACAGGTACCTGGATCATATAGACGAATCCTTGCTTGAAAATATTACTAACTACTATTGCAAATTCAATTCTATAATGTCCTCCAGAGTCATCACACCGTTTTACAATGCTCCAAATGATGACATCATAAATGAATTCTTTGCCAACTATCCTTTAGATCTGAATATAACAGACGATGACGTCAGAAAAGACGATATTTTAGACTCTACTAAGAAAAAGAATAAGCAATCTAGAAAGATAGAGTACACAGAGAGCGAGAAAGAGAGGATGAGATATGAATCTGTCAGTTCTGTGACGTCATTGGACATGTCTAATGAAACGGGAGATATAACATTGTCGCTGTCAACAATTTCTAAAGGTGAGAAAGGCAGTCGGGATAAAAAGGAAAAATGGATCGAAGTGCCAACATCACAACATAAACAATCGAAACTTGTACAAGCGAGATTGAAAGCGATAACTAACGCAAGAGATATTTTAAATGAGACTCCTGTTGAATCGTTCACAAAACTCAATAGAAGCGGTTCTTTTAATGCTATGAATGTTGAGGCAACATCATCTCGTATGTCGGTCTCACCTAAAGAATCTCCAATTGCTGAAATGGCCTGGAGCCCTCAGAGTGGTAATTTCATCGTTAGCCACGTTGGACCCAAGCTGTCTCAGAAGCAAAGAAAAAAATTAGCGATGCAGGGAAATGACCCATCAACTAGTCTGGAGGATTATGTGTCAACTAAACTGAACTTAAGCAGCCCACCGGATAAACCGAAAAACCCATGGAAAATATGTGAAGTTCCTGTCGCTGATAACATTCCGAATGTATCAAAAACTGTAGAGTTTAATAAGATACTGACTGATCAAAGGAAGCAGAGGGAAGACTTTTCGAGGATTATGACAAAACCTTTGCTATTAACACAGGTATTCTAATAAGAGCCTTATAAAATTTTACATCTTTCACATTTTGAGAACAGAGTTTTAAAATTAAAAAACAAAATACCTCTCTCTTTGTATACTTTTAAAAACTAGCTGTTGCCTGCAATTTCATTTTTGGGAAAATTGTAATGTTGGCTTATGTAACAGAGTGTTCCATGCTAACTAATTATGGGCTGCCTTTACTTTTTTAATTATCATTATTATATGAACCCCAATAATTATTTGTACCAATTTTATGCCGCATTTTTAAATACACATAACTACTGTGTAAGCCCTAAAGAAATGCTTAATGATATATAGTGTAGATAAGGCTGAAATCTGCCAATAAGTCGCATCAAAATCAGTTCACTTATATCTAGGAATAACCCTGACAAACAAAAAACACTGCAATTGTATTTACATTTATATGATCTTTTCTAGAAGAGTTTGTGACAATTTTATTGAATCCACATAATTTTTATATATCAAAATGTTTATAATTGTCATAGATTAAATAATCCAATACAGTTTTTATCTACTAAACCATTCTTTTATATGGAACATAGTCTCTTACAAGTAGCATATGTTTTTTTTTTTTGTACTGACTACGCTATTAACATAGCAAGGTCTTAACAGCTTCACCGAACTACTCAAATGTTTTCTCTACTGCTTTCATACATTAACACAATTAGTCACTGTCTATTAATACATAGCATATAAAAAAGTGAACACAGACTTTTACAGGCCTTAGTATAGTTCTAGACTTTAAATAACCTTAATTGTTATGATTTTAGATGGAAGATAAAGCTATAGAACAGTTAGAAAAGTTCTATAATGCAAGTGAAATTGACGATGAGTGGATAACAGTTCGAAGGATCGAGCTTCAAGTGTCTTCACCGCAATGGATACATACTGTCCCAAAGTGATACCATATGTGCTATTTTATACATTTATATAGTTCATAATCTATATATCATGAGATTAAATAATATTTTCAAATAAATGCATTCTATTGACAATTATTGTTTCTCATTTAATACTTATACAAGGTTGTTATCTAATCCTTATCCAAGAACTGTTTTCTTTAACAGTCATACACAACAAATTAGTATAATCATTTGTAGGTGTCCCCTTGAATTAAAAAGCAAATAAACCTCAGTAACATAATAATGACACTTGTGTTAAATTGGATTCTGATCACAATACAACAGCTTTAACACTAATAGTACTGACAATATTAGACATATTGAATCTTGGTATATATTCTGTGCTCCCGTAGTAGAGTAATGTGTACCTGATTAGACAGTCAGCTGGCAGCTATATAGCAACCACTATGCACATGATAAAGCCTCAGATACACTAGGGGACAAATGGAGGGACATATTGCGGAAATCAACAGTTCTGTTTTCCCACATACAGTAGTACTACAAGAACATTTCTCAGGTTCAGGTTTCCTCACAATGTTTTCCTTCACCGTCAGCCGATAGTGTTACCAATTTAAATTAAATAACTAAAAAATACGTTGGTACATGCTGGGGTTCGAACCTGCGGACATCAAAATAATATTCCATTGGTCAAAACACTGTTTGTGGCGATTAGTACTGCGTACATACTTATTTTGGGAGAAATATGTAAGCGAAATAAAAGGCGGAGGATATGGCATTTCTTACTACAACGAGATAGAAGTAAAATTTAAATGATCTCAAGACGTTTTAAGGGAACATTTGCGAATTTATTCATTTTATTTTCTTTCTTTCACAAACAAAGGTGAGGTTATGCAGTTTGGTTTCTATTTCTTGTCTCAGTAAATTCGTCTTGGCAATATTCTCCCACGTGTCATTTTTTTAATTTTATTTCGGTAATACCGGTTTGAAGTATCCCACAACAAAACATGGCTGTAGTAAATCTCAAGAAGTTATAAGTACGGTTTCGTTTCCCCCCTCTATAGACATGTTGCACACACGTCTACACTCGGCAACAAATGCCACGACACGTGCGTCCACTATCGAGGCGGGAGCACTTAACGTGTCCTGAAACACATGAAGGTTTCGCAAATGTTGAGGGGCATGTTTCGGGACACTGAGGAATGTTGCAGCATCACATAGATTAAGTGTTGTGGGACATTTAGTCCCCTAGTATATCCCGGGCTTAAAGCCATCACAGTAACATTTTAATTTCTAGCCACAAAGAGACTTGCAGGCTGTATAACAAAAGATTGTAGATTTCTATGTTAACTGTTACTTATGAATTGCACTGTGCTTCCCTTCATGTGCAATGCAGTCTCTTTGTTGTGATCAGATAAAAAAATGTTTAAAAGCTTTCAAGTTACATCTTATTGTTCTACAACTTGGTACAGAAAGTTCAAAGAATTTGCTCCACAATAGTCCATACTGTATAGAAGTCATACAAATTCTATCCATTTAAACAACTCTTAAAATATAAATACCATTGCATTATGATAAAATATTTTAATGTAAAACTTGTTAATAGTCTCTAGAAATGAAGTAAAATTACTTAAATTAAATAAGGTGGAAGGAAAAAAAAGCAATATAGAATGAAGATGGCCTGTACTTAATATAAATTGATGGTAATAACAACACAACACTGAGCAAACTAGCCAGCCCATGACTTATTAGGAACTTCAGATAAAGAAAACCAATACAGGCAGTTCGTGCAATCTACAATATGGGACCTCGCGAATCCTTAAAGACCAAGCTCAAGGAATACAGTATCTTAACTCTGCCCTCCCAATACATTTTTGACAATTTAATGTATGTTCGTAAGAACCTTGAAAAGCGATATTTTTTGTAAAAAACTTGCACAATCTAAATACTAGAAACTGTGACAAACTGGTTGTCCCATGTTTTAGACTTAGTAAAGCCAGTAATAGTTTTTTGGGAAATATTGTTAGATTTTAGAACGAAGTTCCAAAGGATATTATAGATTTGTCGGATTGTCATGTCGAAGCTCCATGTCAAGCGGGTTTTGGTGTCAAAGGCTATTATAGAGTGGATCAATATGTGAACAATGGTGATGTTAGGAATTAACTCATCTCTGGACGCACCATTAAAAACGTTTGTGACATGTACCTAATATATCATATATATTTGTTAAAAAGATAAACCAGATTGAGTTTCTTGCCTGTTCTTCTCGATTAATGGGTTGTTTTCCGAACCGGTGGTAGTTTTGATGTTCATAAGTGCCTTCTTAGGGCCTAAATTGAATATAGTGTTTTTGATTTTGAATACAATCTGTTTACGAGTAATATATATTAAAAACATTTTCTTAAATATTGCTCTTTCTATAACACGCCATTGCTCAAACTTGTGGACATTATATTGACATTCTGGCAGTATAAACCAGTTTTTTCTAACATTAATCTCCTTCTTAGACAGATATGTTAGATTGATTGAGAAAATTTCATTAAGTTGTAACAAGTTATATTTATAATTTACCAATAACGAAACAATCACATTCAAATATAATTTATTGCAATAAAACTACACATATTCACATTTATTACACTAGTGACTAAAGCTTACTAACACTATTTTTGAGGAGGGAAGTTCTTCAGTAATTGATTCATTTGTCTATGTGTTAGATTTTTCTCTCCAGGAACCAGTATACCTTTCTTTCCTTGCTCTCTCTGTGTGGCCATCCTTTCAGCATAGTTTTTATAACAACCTTTAAACTCCGCAACTTCTTTTAAACATCTTTGCTGATCGAACTCATGTTTCTTAAAACAAGCAAACATTATACCTAATTCTTGCATACAAGCTGCTTCTTTTTGTTTGTCTCCTTTACCAGACACGGTCTTCTTCAACTCGAGAGGTAATAACATTTTGAAAGGAACAGGTTCTCTCTGCGGTCGCCGAGCATTGCTGCTAGAAGGTGGTGCACGAAGTAATGGATATAACCTCATTCTAATAATTTATGTATTATTTTAGATTATATCACTGTTATAATTGATGTAAATATTAGGTAAAATAAGGTTATAAAATAAAACAAATAGAAATTGTTCCAGATATCCAGGACTGAATTATGTTTCGGATATATCTAGAATAAAAGAGATGTAACTATAACAATGACTTGTGTGAAAGAGAGACACCCATTTTCACGCTAGTACACATATATTTCATTGATGGACAAGTGTCAAAGTAACAGTAGCTGTCACTACTTTCAACTCCTAATAGTTTTTTTATGTGATTTACACATTTGCCAGTGTCTAGTTTTACGAGTACGTCCTGTCCGCTTCGTAGGTACGAATTTGTAAAGTAAGATAAAACATCATATGTTAAAAAAGATACAACATTTTGAAAAGGATTTGTCACTATGTAATAAGTGAAGGAAAGGAAAGAAGAAAGTAAATTCCAATATTATTACTTGTAATATATTTTATAAAGCTAGTGTATATATAATAAGCGTTTATATTAAAAGTTTTAGGTATATAATTATATTAAAGGATTAGGGGACATGAAAGGACAATAACTGACTATACAATAGAGAGTGATCATAATTGCTACAAGAAATAATTAAGTGGTTGAAATAACCAACTTTGTAACCACAGCTAGTTGATCTCTCTATAATTCCAAGTTTAGCAAAATATATAGGAATACATACTTGGCCTTCCCTATTCATATCGGATTTCGCCAAGTCATGACAATATTTTTTATACGAGAATACGTCAACACAGCTATTCTTCTCGATAATTCATCTGCTCTTTCATTCCCCTTTATATCATAATGGCTTGGAATTCAAAGAAAAGAAATGCGGTTATTCATGTAATTAAGTAATGCAACGTAATATAATAAAGGGGTAATTAACATAAATTCTTAGGGGTCCTACAAGTATTACGTAAGCACTGATGGGGGGTGGGGTAGTCCTTGATTTGCTTATTTTTGATGACGTAGGGGATGGGCATTCCGGGTAGTGATTATGTCAGCAATATTTCTTTATTAAACCAGAACAGGGAAGAGGGAGGGACAGAGGGAGAAAAAGGGAGGGGGCGGTCAAAAATTACAAAAAATCTGCTTACATAATAATACTTGAACGGCCACTTAGAACGTATAACAATTATGGACGGAAAAATATATTTGTTTTGAAATGAAGATCTATTTAAGGAGATCTACTAAAGCGTATTTAGCATCCGTAAAGACAACTGTGCTTTGTAATTTCATAAGAAGAATATATACTACTGCATTAAATAGGTAATCGAAAACATTACTATTCAATTTAAATGACTCTGATAGGCATTTACTAAAGACTCTCAGTTCCGCACTCATTTCTATCCAGTTCTTATTTTATTATATAAAATATCAAGATCAGTGGAAAATAACTTTTTAGTCCGGCTTCATTATGATTTCAATGAAGGGCAATGAAACAAAAAATGACAAATTTATTAGATTTAACGTGCGATAACATGAGATAAATTACACGTTACAGTATCGTTTATATGAGCATGTTATAATTTTTTTAAGGTTTCTGAGTGCCTTAAGCGCTCGCTTTAATAGTCCGGTGAAGCTGTAAAGACTTTGCCAGGTTCGAAAAAATGCTCATCTTCATATACTTTATACGCGAGCGTTTAGTCACAACCCCATCTGACGTTACATGTCGCATGTCTAATATGGTAAACACGATTATCTAGAGGGCGACTGGTTTTCAAGTGCAGCAGCCGCAACGCACCAACAGGTGGAGATTCAAATGGAGGGTGGTAGCTAGCCAAGGGGGATTTAGAAAGAACCCTACCACCTTACTATGGTTTCATCACAGTTCCTTCACTGAAAGCTTCAACTCAATTGTAAGGATTCGAACCTACGTCGATAGACGCGGTATCCGACACCCTATCAACTATCATCGCTTCGAAATCGTACTGAGTTCCAGATTAGTCCATGCTTGTTATTTTTTTTTTATATTGTAGCACGGCAAAGTTACTGCACTATGCCTGATGGTAAGCATAGTACAATCCAAAAACAGGGGCGACCACCGAGTGACACATTATCTATCGCCCGTCGCCGCTGTCATGCCGGCCTGCGAAAAGCTGGATATGCACAGGCTGATCCCGAAACACGACCCACAGAAGCGAATCACTATGACGGGCTTTTTCGCCATATACATATTGGTTGCGACCCAGTCAGGCTGTAAAACCCTACCACCGCGCTTTCGCCATTGCCTCGTTCGTTATTCAGCAGGGTGCACCACGTGCAGGTGAGGTTGGCTTGGGTATCTCAAGTCTTATGATGTTATTCGACAACCCTTACACTCGGGGTCACTTACACTTGACACTACATCTGGAGTCCTTAGTCATTTTATTTATTTATAAGGCAAGGTATATTACCTTTACCTTATTATTTTTGCCGCAGCCACCTGGCAGGTTGTATTCACACGGTCGCATTAGCCTTTTCCAATGTACTTTATTTTAATTTATAGTTAAGCTACAAACGGTCATTTGCTAATTTTTCCCAAGTAATTTTTTTATATATATAATGCTTCTGTCCTTGTGTATGTTGTGGCTGAACTCCTATACGGCTGGGTAGATTTTGATTAAAAGAACGGTTTAGATTCAAAATTGGATCTATTAAGTGCCACTGCGTTTGAATTTTAGGATTTTTTTATTATCAAGGCAGGATATTATAATATTTAAAAAAAACTATAGTATCACATGTGTACTTTCAACTCTGCAAATCTAAAACTGCATAATACTAACTAAAATGTTACATTATTTTATATCATTAATTATATATTCATTTGAAACTTTATTCCCTATTCCAGTAAACATTACTTTTGGACATATTTTGGACGTAGGGTCCGTTAAAATATAAATATTTATTACACAAACCGGTAGGAAAAGATGTTTTTCAAATGAAACTTCTTATGGCGCTTGAAATTGTGATCCGCAATCTTTTTGTGTTACTAAAAATGGCGGGAGTAAACACAGTGTCGGGTAAAATGTTGAAAACACCGGTTCTCGTCCGGTCACCGAAGTTAAGCAACGTCGGGCGCGGTCAATACGATGGGTAACTGCTTGTGGAACTTATTTTACACTGCTTTTCGAAACGTTCTGTTTTTATCAAAGGGTAAATGATAGTAAAATTAGGTATTCATGTAATATATCCCTCGTATTTAATATATTAAAGCAATTCAAAACTATATCAGTTTATCATCTACTATCGGTATATTACTATTTGTCACGTATATTCCAATCGCTAAACCTTTAACAAAGAATCAACCTTATCGTCTTCTAAAATTTAAAATATGTTATTATACTATAGAAGTGGTAAAAGTTGCGTAAGATCACAGACGTATTTACTCTAGTTACATTGGCAGGTTATGAATCTTCTCCTTTTATACCCACATCTGATGTTCCTCGGGATCTAAATTAGGGCCCCTACTATTTTTAATTTTATAAATGATTTTTTAGACTCCCTGAACTGTAATTGCCTAGCCTATGCAGATGATATTAAAATATATAATCAGATAATAAAATTAAGTGACTTTGTTAAACTACAGGCTTATGTTAACACACTTGAATCATGGTGTATCAAGAAAAATGTCTCTTAATGTGAAGAAATGTCAATACATAATATTTACAAACAAATTAAACGTTTATTTATAATAAAGTTTTGTCGTTTATTAGATAGGTATTATCGCAAGAAATTCAGTAAATAAATAAATTTAATAAACTGGTCACGTCATATGATCTCTGAGCTAGTGCGCAATCATTTGAAAATTTTATTGTATCGTATTACAGTATTAGGTAACCTAATACTGTAATAAGTACTGTAATATTAAGGGCATGTGTAATATTAATTTGAAATTATCATATAAATGTGCCCGTGTATTTGTAATTTTGTTTTTGTTTGTTTGTTTGTTAATATACAGTAGGCTTTGTCTGAAAACCAGCGCTGCAACGCTTTCACATGGAAGCTTGCAGCTTGTGATGAGACAAAGACCTTTTCACCTCATGGAACTCTTGTCTCTCTTGTTTTTTTTAAATGTATATTCTTTCTTCCTTTATTCATAAGCAATTATTTTTGGAACAACACCAACCCTTAATGTGAATAGAGCAACAATTTGAATCCATTTCTTATTTCTTTACACTGACAGGTTGAAGCGATGACATAATAAAAGTGTGTTAAGTGTGTTCAAAAATAATATTCTGAGTAATATAGGCAACTTATGATTATCTAATCCTAGTTGAAAATGAAAACATTATGTATGCAATAATATCTATCAATGCATACTATTAATTTCAAAATATTGTAATGTTTACTAACAATAATTATATATATAAAATAGATAAAACTGCTATTAATAAGCGAATACTTATCTATCTACGTGTAATTTGTGTTTAGTTTAATCAGTCGTCAAACTTATCTGTAGCAATTCCTTCCAGACTGTAATAAAATATAACTTTTATGATCTTATTGCATTCTATAATTTCTAAAGCTCTTTAAACCTGATAATTGTATTATATGATAGTAGTTTTTATCATTTCTATTATTATTATTATTTTGTAGGTGCCTTTATAAATATTTATGATAAACTAGTTGCCAGCCCCGGCTTCATACAGGTGTACTTGTAGAGAGCTGGCCATTTAAAGGGTCTATGCACACTGGTATTTTTGAAAAGGACTAAAAAATTCCTTGTCACATTTTATTCCGCGACACCAAAAGGGTAGATATTAAAGTTTGCGTTGCGAAGTCAATGTTTGATATGAACATTTATATTACATCGAACACCCCTAAACGGGTGATCCCGACGTGATAGACAAAATAAGTGCGCCCGACGTGATCTAGAAAACTGGTGAGCCCGACATGATCCACAAAACTGGTGACTCCAACGTGATACCCAACCTACTAATGAAAAACATGACATCAAATCTTCCTTTTACAATACAATAATATAATTATATTTGCACAATGTCATCCTCCCATCGCTTATTTGGTCTACCTATTTAATTTACAAATATTATTTTTTGTACAAATAGCGGGCAAAAACTGGATTACTATTGCAAGGGACAAAATAAAATGGAGAAATATGGAGGAGGCTTATACCCTAACAGGGGGCCATACAAAATAAATAAATAAAACATAATCAACACTAATACACATAACATTAATATAAAGCATTAATATTAACCAAATAACTCAAAATATTTAGCTTTTAAGATAAATTTGTATGGGCAATTAAAGCTAAATAAATAAATATAATTATATAAAAGGGCAACGTAACAACTGAACGATTATTTGTCAAATCTGTCAATATTTTCGAAGGTCTCCATACTGTATATCTCAGACACTTTTTTATTTAAAGATTTTTTAAGTCAATTTTTTTCTTTTGTCCATGCGATTTTTCAAATATTTTATACAGACATACAACATTACACACAATACTAACAACAAAAAAAGAATTAGACAAATAGGTACAACTGTTCTGAAGTGACACGCTTACATATAAAACAATTTTTATTTATATAAATTTCTTAATTATTATCATAACTTATATGGGACCGATTTTAGAAGTGAGAACCGATTGTCATTTATTTATTTCTCAGGACATGGTATGTCAAAGGAAGGAATTTTGGGTGAGATCTTGGAATGTACATTTAGTAGATTTATTTATTTATCCATAATTTTGTGTAATTTGGCTCTATATTTGGTAGGTGGTAGAGCCACGCTGAAGCTATAACTTTCGCTTATAGCATTAATGGGTCAGCTCGTCCGGGGTAGTATCACCCTGTCACAGAAAACCGATGCGAATTAACAGTGCTCGCATTGTTGCGTTTCGTTCGGTCAGTGAGAGCGCCAGCGACCCACCTCCCCCTCTCCCTTCCCTCCCTCCTGTTAATCGATCGCCCTTCCCCACCAACAAAGGCTGGCAACACACTTGCGACTCCTCTTGCTAGTGTTTATGGACGGTGGTGATCACTTAACATCAGGTGACCCACGTATTCATTTACCTCCTATGATATAAAAAAGAAAGAATTGTAATAATTGGTGGTGTTTTACGTAATATAGATTGGTTATTTGTGAGTGAAGTGGATTGGATAATGTTACTAAACATGGATAAAACTCCCTGGAAAGTTCTAACAAGACGGCCACCATATTGTTAGTTCAAATAAATTATAGCAAAAATCTTGTAATTCATTACTTACTCGACAATGGCAGTAATAATGTACTAGAAGATTGGTTGCCAAAAATAAATACATTAGAGAATGATAAAGGAATTGCATAGTATTTAAGGGTTAAACCCAGCCACCGCTTTCAAACGGTAGTCCAGTGAAACTGTAAAGCCTTGCTTGGTCAATAGCGTAGTCAGATCGAAAAAGATAAAAGCGCTTTCAAATGTATGTACATACAATACAATATAAAATACATAAAATACAATATACATATTCGTTATACAGATGTATTGTTGTGTATATTTTCAATTATATTTTGAATATAATCTAGAGACGAAATTCCTAAACTTTTATAATTAACGTACGACTTAGCAATAGCATTTTATAAAACCTTGTTATAGATGTTGGCGAATGGAAGAGTGCAATCTGAGATGAAAAATATTATCTGTAACAGTTATTTAACTGTCTAATTAAAAATAATCAATGTTTCGCGAAACACTAGGAATTTTACAAAAATCCCTATCATATACTATAATCGCTTACCTACTAAAAAAACTGTTAATAACGTAAATTTGATATTCTAACTAGATTCAAATATTGATTAAATTCGACTAAATGGTACAAAAAGGATAGTGTAATAAATTCGTACTTTCATGAAATTTATATAAGTAATAAAACGATGTCTGCGGTTTTGCACGCATCACGTAAAAGCTATTGGATAGGTTATGATAAAAATTTTATAGTTTTATTTCTTAGACACTTTATCCTTATACCAGGTGACTGTTTAGACAGTAGCAATATTTCTGGAGGACACTCAACACTCGATTCTCGTTCTAAATCGATTTAAAAAATAGGTGTTTAATATTTGACCTAATTATCTACGCGTCTATTTTAAAGCAGTGTCAATGACCGTCGCGTGATTTCACTTTCACCTGAAAGGGAACGTCAATAACAAAACAAAAGGGTTTTGTGGCCGTTTTATTATCGAAAGTTATTAAATCCGGTTCGCCCATTATAGCTTTTGGCATTGGTCAATGCAGTTAGGCTTATTACTTTATTTAAACTTTGTAGTTATACTTTTAAAAGTCTTAGAACAAACTTTAACTTAGGTTTTTTCGGTTGTTTATTAGTATTTGTTTAATATTATTATTTTATATGTTAAATGTGACCATGAAGTGTCATATTCTAGAATATTCCGAGTGTCTAAACAGTCACCTGGTATAAAAAGAAAAAAACATTTATTACAATATTCTAATTGAATATTGGAGATTTAAGACACTAGGATTTTTATTAACACTATGCGTTCAGTAATCTGTCTTTTTATACGCAGGAAAAGGGAAGTAAACGGATACATTTGTTTACAAAGAAATATTGTAAGCAGAGTACATTTTTGCTTCCACTTACGTTTATATTTTTTTTCTCTATAAATAAATATATTAAGAGAAGTCTATAAATCACATGGAAATGTTACTCTGAAATCTTCTACGATGTTTTTTTACCAACTATAAGCACTATTATTTTCATCGTTTTTATCACGGGATGTTACTGCATAAGATTCTTAGGACTAATATAGAGGAATCACGATAAACCTCACAGTACTTCGATCCACTTCATTTATGAAGTTAGCTGTACCATATTTAATAATATATTAACTAAAATACATTGAAATTTAAATGTGTAGCTACCGAGTATGTCATCCTCTTTGGCCGATTGGCTGAAAGGTTTAAATACACTCATCAAAAAAGTCTAAGCAACTTGTACTAATTTAAATTTTAGGATGGTTCTTCACATTATAACGTTGTATTTTATTTTTAAAATAATATCTTTAGGGTTCTATGATGTAAAAATAACAGCAGTTGTCTTTATAAGTTCTTTTAATAATAGAAATGAACAATATTAGAATATACTGTAGAAACTAAGATACATAAGAAACTAAACTTTTTTCTTACAAAATGAAATTTCTAAAGAAAATGTATTTATTGTGAAAGAATAGAACAATTTAATACAAAGTATGGTCTCCTCTGCTATTCAGAACTTGTCGGCAACGATTATTCATTGAATTAATGAGACTGTTTATGTCATCTTGCGGTATTCGCTCCCAATGGAATTGTAGCAAATCCTTCAGCTGTTGGGTTGTTGTCGCTCCGTCCAAGTCCTACAAAACACGCCTCTGAAGCATGTCCCGTGCGTGCTCGATGGGGTTGAGATCTGGCGATTGTGCAGGTCAGGGCAATACCCGGATGTTCTCCGTTGCAAAGTATTCACTGGTTCGCCGAGCTGTATGTGAACGCGCATTGTCATGCATTAACCTAAAATCGGAGCCAAAGGTTTGTGCAAATGGGTAGACATAAGGTCTGAGAATATCCTCAATGTAATTTTCAGCATTCATGTTTCCATTTACAAAAACGAGCTCAGTTCGCCTGTTCTTCATAATACCCGCCCATAACATAACTGTTGAGCCGCTGTATGGATGAACTTCCTGAACGCACCTGAGCCTTTCAGTATTTCCGGGCCGACGATACACTCGCACCCTTCTTGTATCAGGCTTAAACCCGAATCGCGACTCATCGGAAAACATAATTTTATCCCATTGTTCCTGGGTCCATGTTATGCGTTCTCTACACCATTCATATCGACGAGCGCGATTCCCGTGACGTATCGGTGGGCACCTGATTGGGCGTCGAGCTCGTAGGCCGTACTCATGCAGTCGATTTCGCACAGTTTGAGGACTTACATCAACACCACTTGAAATTTGTAGCCTCAAACTTATCTCTCGAGCGGTTAACATCGGCTGGCGTCTTGCAGTCAGTTGTATGTACCGGTCTTGCCGAGTGGTTGTACTCCTTTTACGGCCTGGATGCTGTTCAGCGGGTTCTCCTGTATTATTGTAGCGCTGCCAAAGACGACAAATAACACTTCTATGAATGCCAAAATGTCGAGATACCTGAGATTGATTACTTCCCGCTTGCAACATCCCTACAGCTCTTTGCATTTCATCTGCCATCAAATGACGTCACTTCATGACGTAAAGAATATCTAACAATTCAATTTTGTCGCTAACTTTAGTTAAATGGTTGGTAAAATTATAAAACCAAGACTAAACGTAGCAATTAAAACGCACTTAAATTAAAAAAAAATCGCAGTCATTTAAATTTTATGAAAAAACAAAACATAATCAAATTTTTTTTTACAACCAGCCAGTATGTCATCAATAAAAAAAAACTTTACTTACCTACGCACTTTGTTTGAGTAAATACTTAGAAATTAATTAATATAAATGGTAAAATTTGTAATATCACGCATGTTGCTTAGACTTTTTTGATGTGTGTATATTGTAAATAGAATTTCGTTCAAACAAATGAACGATCGCGTCTCTGTATAAATATCTACTATATATGGACTTAGAAATAAAAAGTTTATTTTACGCTTTCCAAGTCTTAGGGCGCTTTCAATTTAAGCGATTGATATCGGAATGCTGCCGCGCACTGCACACGACCGGTTATGTTTTTCATACAAAATATGTCGAACCGAGAACGGGCGGGAGCAGTCCGGCGCATGTTCTTTAGCAGCATGAAAACTCAGCGATTGCGATGTGCCTCTTTTTTGATTTGCTAGTGAAGAGGGCACATCGAGTTTTGAATGTTGTAAAATAAATAACATCGCCTACTTTCTTACTATGGATGAAACAAAAAAAAAAAAACAGACGAATTGATAACCTCCTCCTTTTTTTGAAGTCTGTTAAAAAATATAGACGAAATGCAGGTCCGGCCCGCTGTATGAAACTCAAAATACGATGATTACTTTAATGTTATACAGAATAAAAGACTAGGGAAGATATGTGTAAAAAAAAGTATACAAATTTTAAAAATAAAAATACGAATGGAAAGAATTATCCAAGTAATCATATAATTATTTCTGTAATCATTTTTTTTTAAATAAGAGCAGACCCAACAATAACCCACTCTCGTCTGAATCCATGGCTTGACTGAATACAAGTATGGACATTGGTGGACATCATTGAAATACAGTCGGACTGCCCTGGAAATAAAAAAAAAACTTAAATTCGTGAATGCAGATCTTTATTTAGTCACAATCTTCTTTTAAGCGTTTCTAGGTATTATTAGAAAGTCCTATTTACAAGTTGACATATTAATTCAGTACATGCAACAGCATCGCACTCCGAATTAGACGTTTTAGGTCGTACTACTGTAGTCCGGCCGTCATACCACACCCGCTCATAAATCGGTGTATCGACCGTACGGCAGCAGTCCGACATAAATCGCCTAAACTGAAATCGCCCTTATTGCTATACTGTCCAAGTCAGTCTAGGCTCCTACAGTAGTGAGCTTAGGCTGCTACAAATGTATTATAATGAGAAAACTAGTTTTGATTTCTTCATTTCATTATCTTTCATTTACTCACCTACATACATTTTTTCTTCCTATTTTTATTTCAAAATTTTCACACGTAAATTTTCATTACATAAGTAAGTAAATAATCATACTGGTTTGTTTATTTTGCAAATGTATATTTAATATACATTTATCTACTAAACAGACATTGAAGACTACTTATCATTTTTATGTTGTATGAGTAATAACAGTAGTAACAAATATGTTTAATTTTCTTCTCTTAGCAAAAGTAACTAATATTCATTATAATCAGCTAATCTATACTATAAATTATACTTCGGATCGCAAAAGATCTTGTTGACTCATTTTATTATAATTCGTTATCGTGTTCAATCTCTGATAATATCCAATATATAAACTAAACAAATTTCGAGATGAGCATAGTCGTGTACGATACGGATTGAAAAAGTAAGTAAGAAAATCCTATTAATTACATTATCTGTAACATATTTTACAATTAGTAAAATTGTTTTAATTTTTATTTGTTTATAGGAACATCAAGATGAAATTCTTAATAACTATCGCTCTTATTGCCGCCGTGGCTTCGGCTGCCGTTATTAAACCTACCCAGCTGACCGGTGAGCTAGCCGTAATCCAGGAAGTGATCGCTGCCATCAACAGTCCCAGCACCGACCCGGCCACCGCTGCTGCTCTTGAACAGATGGTTCTCGATCTCCTCGGAATCAACCCCGAGCCCGTTGCCGTTGGCCCCGCCATAGTCGACACCGAACCCATCTCTGTTGGACCCGCTATCATCGATGCCCACCCTATCGCCATCGGGCCTGAAATCATCGACTTCCCTCTCCCTGATGATGGTGCTGTGTCCGCTCCCGTCGATGTTGCCCCCGTTATTGTTGCACCCCCTCCCGTCCCAACTCAGAGCTCTCCTCTCGTTCAAATCATCGTGAACGTAAACGCCGCCAGCTCCGATGCCGTTGTCGCTGCCCCCGCTGTTGTTCCTGAGGTTGCGCAGCCTGAACCTGTGATCATCGTCGACCAGTCTCCCGTTGCCCCTGAACCCGTGATAATTGTCGAGTCTCCCACAGTTGTGCAGCCCGTGCAGGTCGTCGAGACTCCCACGGTTGTGGAGCCCGTGCTGGTCGTCGATACCCCCATCGTGTCCCCCGAGCCCGTCATCATCGGTACCCCTGTGCTACCTTCCCCCGCCATCGTACTCCCCGATACTCTTAACTAAATTTATTGTTTAGGGTAAATATTGTATTTTTAATATACTAACATGTGATACAATATATTTGCAATAAAAATACTTATTATAATTCATTGTTTACTTTTACATAATCTAAATGGATATGAGTTTATGAATAAAAAAATGATGTACATATAATTGAAATAAATAATTTTAACAAAAACCAACTATTTTCTTGATTTATATATCCCTAAGTAGGGTCGGCAGAATGTGTATTTCTGTTCCATTTTCCTCTGTCACATATCATCTCAGTATTCACATCTTTTATACACATCATACTTCACACAGTCTATCCACCCACACCTTTCCTATCTTCCGCTATATGTTTAAAACTTTTCTGGTTACATATCTCTCATCTCTCCTCGTGACATGCCCATACCAAGCTATTACTCTTTAAGTTGTCTGTCACTGGTGATATTTTCAACCTTACTTGGAACGTTTTCCTCATTAAACATGGAAAACGTAAAGGGAAGATTATATGTCATGTTTTACGTTAGTATACCCGTGCGAAGCCGGGGCAGGTAGCTAGTTCATCATAAATATCTATAACCAACAATATATTAATGTATCTTTAAGACGCCTTTCGAGCACTATCCGCCGGCAAGTTTTGCATGTTTAATGAGGAAAGCGGAATCTCCCAACTGCGATGTATGTAGGATATTTGAGAATGTGCATCACTTGATGACCAAGTATGCCAAGAATAGCATCGAAAGAGAGTGGTTGGTAGGCAGTGTTAGAAGTAGTTGCCAGGACATAGATATTTGTCACAGCATCTTGACTGAACCCTATTCGGGTGAAGCTAAAATGCTGCATGACTTGGTAATGATACCTCATCAGCAACTCTCCCGATGGAGCTACAAAGTTTGGAGAACAATGGGGCTGACATGTCCGGTGGAATAAAAGGCCTAAAAATAAAATAAATTAAAAAAACCATCCTTTTACAGTACGACTATCATCATCTTTTTACCCTTATCCCACTTAAGTAGGGTCGGCACAAGATGTTTTCCTTTTCCAATCTCGCCTATCAGATGTCATCTCAGTATTCACACCTTTTACACAAATATCATTTTTCACACAGTCTATCCATACCTTTTTCGATCTTCCTACAGTACGACCATGTAACGAAATAAAATGGCAACTGAACAATTGATTGTGAATTCTGTCAATATTTTTGAGGATATCTTTATTAATTTTTATCTTGCTCACTTTTTTATTTAGAGAATTTTTCAGTAAATTTTTTCATTTTTCCGCACGAAAAAAAGAATTAGCCAAATAGATGCAGCCTTTCTATAATGACACGCTTACATACATTAACTAATTTTAATAGGTGATAGAGCCACGCTGAAGCTTGGCTATTACTATTATTGGTTATTACTGGTTTCAGCATGAATAGGTCGGCTCGCTCGGGGTGGTAACACAATCTTATAGAAAACCGACGTGAAGTAACAGTGCTTGCATTGTTGCGTTTCGTTCGGTCAGTGAGATCGCCGGAGGCTCACCTCCCCTCACCTCTCCTCTCCCCCTCCCGTCCCTTCTCCCCAAAGGCTGTCAACGCACTTGCGACTCCCCTGGTGTTGTTAATGTCTATGGACGGTGGTGATCATTTAACATCAGGAGACCCACCTGTTCGTTTGCCTCCTTTGAAATAAAATAAATAAATAATTGATGTATGTTTAACAGGTGAATGTTTAGACAGTAGCAATATATATGGAGGACACTCTGCACATAATTCTGAAGGAGAGGTGGTGGGCAATTCCACCAAAGGCCACCCTGAAGGGCGTCCCAGGTAAAGTATGGGAGGGAGGTTGTAGGGTTAGGTAGGTAAGGTTAGGGCTAGGAGTAGGTCTGTAGGGATAGGTTTAGATTAGAGTGAGGTAGGATAGAGGGTGGGATGTAGGGGGAGGGGGTGGTGTTGGGTAGGCTAGTTTAGGCTGGAAGGCCCTTCAGGAAGGCTGAGGCGGATGAGGAGTAAACCTCGACAAAAAATCAACCGCGGGACGGCGGCGGAACGGCTTAGCCTCTCCGCTGCCGGTCGAACCCAGGGGAAAAGGTACGGGGGCCCTAGACTCCCATTGTACGGTTTCGGCGGGTTGGGAGGAAGTCTCGCAACCGGGTTGCCTCAGTCGGGTGAGGCTTGGGAAACGCCTGCCGCCGGGGGTGTAGCGGAGCTTGCTCACGCAACCCCGAGACACACCCATAGTGCGGCGTAGGTTGTCGTGTAGTTTTAGTCGGTTAAAATCGCCGAAAGGCACCGGCAGCTGCGTCCCAGCACGCAGGTGGCGGTCGACTCAGCTCAAGTCCTCCCCCGAGGGCCTGACAGTCCATGATGGATTCTGACTCCACGTGAAAAGAAAAAAACAGGTTTATTTAAGTTAATATCCATACTTTTGAAATTCTTAGAACACACTTTACCTAAGGTTCTCTTTGTTGCCTATTAGTATTTGTTTGATATATTTTATGTGTTAAATGTGACCATGAAGTATCATAACCTAGAATACTGCGAGAGTCTAACCTTTCACCTGATATATATTTCTTACTAATTTTCATTTTAGTATCAGTATAGGGAACTGATTTTATAGGTGAGAACAGAATGACCTTTTTTCGGGACATGGTAGACGAAGGAGTTCCGAGAACCCGATGTATTCTATATTCGTCACAATATATTCGGATACAATTATTATTGTGTATATATTCAATTATATTTTGAAAATACTCCAGAGTCGAGATTTCTGAACTTTTGTAA
Organism: Antheraea pernyi; assembly: GCA_015888305.1. Classification (NCBI taxonomy): domain Eukaryota; kingdom Metazoa; phylum Arthropoda; class Insecta; order Lepidoptera; family Saturniidae; genus Antheraea; species Antheraea pernyi. The sequence goes on along the minus strand of MU158805.1, from coordinate 2,744,256 downwards.
TGACGCAAGACTTCCTAGTTGTCTTAGACTTTTTGTACAGATGATGGCGAATGTAAGACTACGATTTGAGAAAGCTCTAAAATATTATTTGTATCCGTATAATTATTTAACGGTTACAACTATTCAACTGTTCAATTATAAATATAGATGATTCGCGGAATCCTAGGAAGTTTTGAAGAAATCTTTGAATTTCACTGAACCTGTTTTAAAAAAAATTGAGTCGTCGCTGGACGCCTGGCAGATGTGAAACATCAAAATTGTTCGGATCGAACGTATCTTAAATTCTCAAATTACACTGTAGGAGCGACGGGCTCACTACTATAAGATTCTAGACTGACGTGGATAGCGTAATAATAATATATACAAAAGTTTAAGCCAGTCTGCCAAAGAGGATGACATACTCGGTAGCTACAACACTATAGGTATGCGAGCTCAGTACGGCATGAAAGATTGCGCACAGTCACTTGCGCGTGGCATCGCGTCGCCACGTCTCACACACTCGCCACGCCAACAATCAGATTTACCAGCGCCTATAGATGTTTCACATCAATAATTGATTATGTTAATTTCTTTTCTCGAATGTTCAAAATCTTTCAATATTAAAATTACGTGTGTCTTTTGAAATTAACGCCATCTATTAATAATATGAAGAACTAAAGAAAAACTAAAGGGTGTGTATTGCTGTTGTGGATAGTTAAAGGTTTTAATAAGACGAGTCATAAACAATAGGGAGGCTGTCATTGTATTTAGAATAAGAATGAATGTTGATATGTTGGAAGTTGGAAATATTAAAATAAACAGGTTACTGTACAATGCTTTATTATTACATACATAACATGGCGCTGCGGAAAGTCGAACTATAAAAATACTATGAAAATGAACCGGTTCTGAAAATTTTATAAAATAACAGAATCAATGAAAAGAAGTCAAAATGGCGGAAAGTACCAAGAAAATTGTAATACACGGAGAACAAGGCGTTTCGGGCTTAAAAACCCCGCAAACCCTCAATAACCTCACGTCAGAAAGTTATAAAAAATGGATGCAATTTTTTGATATATATAGAAAAGCATCAGGATTGGCGCATAAGCCGGAAGATATTCAGGTTGCGGTTCTTTTGCACACAATGGGTGAGGCTTGTGTTGAAATATATAATACATTTAACTTAACAGAAGAAGAAAAAGATAAGTATGATATAGTGCTGCGTAGATTCAATGAGTATTTTATTCCAAAAAGAAATGAATGTTTAAATTCCCACATTTTTTTTACAAGAAACCAGATAATAGGTGAGACATTTGATCACTATGTAACCAAATTGAGAAAGTTAGCCAGTGAGTGCAATTTCGCAGATTTAAAAGATAGATTAATAAGAGACAGAATAGTGGCAGGAA
>MU158805.1:2721719-2736657 GCA_015888305.1 Antheraea pernyi | reverse complement strand
AGGAGTCGGCGGCGTAGGCATCACCTTCTTCTCATTTGCCTCACGTCGCCAGGCTTTAACCTCCACCTTGAGGTGCTCCACCTGGTTCCGGAGGTTACGGGTCTCCCGCTGCAGCCGCCTGGTCTCCTCCGCTTCCGTGCGGTAGACCAGGATCTCCACTACCTCTTGGAGGGACTGGGCTGCCGCCTTCAGGGCCTTGATATAGGGCCCCTTCAGGCGGCTCGATTTAGAAGCTAACTCCAAGATGGCGTTGATCTGCCCATCAGCCAGCGCTTTTAGGCGGTCCGCAGGAAGAGCATCGGGGTTCAAGGGGACGAGTGCCGGTTCAACGGCTGGCGCCGACCCGTTATCCTTCCCCTCCACCTCCACCCTGGACTGGTCTTCCTTCTGTGACGGCTCCTGTGCCACAGTAGTAGTGACGTTGGCGTCTTTATTGGGGGCCGGTTCCTCGCTTTCTTTGCGACTCGGCCCTGGCAACACCTCGACTAACACCGTTGCAGTTTTCGCCCTGGCTATGGCCTCCTCTGCGGCATCCGCTGTACGTACTACCGCATTAGCGGTGTCCGCCATAGCCGCTTTCACCTCCACTGCTTTGGCAGCTGAACGGGTGGTAACACCAGTCCCATCCTTGCTCCTACCTCCAATCTTACAAGCAGAATCTGTAGCCGTTGTGTTCGCCATGGTCGTTGTTTTCTCAGGGTTTCGCAAAATTTTGCCCCCCCCAGAAGACGTGGGGCAGCCTGGACCCGAGGGCCCAGGGAGGGATTCTCCGACGCCGGAGGCGCCGGTACCCTCCTGGGGTAGTACCATTTTTAATTTTGCTATATCCATCTTTGCTAATATCAGTATCCAGTAAACAAGCCAGGTCATCAAGGTAAGAAGAATCAGCATAGTCCATTTAGCAAGCCAGGGTCATCATGAGAGGAGAAAACAGAGTCCGTATAACAAGCCAAGGTCGTCAAGTTCAGAGTTCAGAATCGGAGTCCGTGTGAAAAGCCAAGTCGCGTCAGGTATCAGCCGCCGGTCAGAGGGACCGACGTTGCCCGGGGTGCACCACGAGGAGGTTCCTGACATCGCACCCCAAGAGAGGTTAGAAGACCTGCGTATTTGTTAGATTATTGTTAATTTAATATTAGTTAAGAAGTTCAGTATATTTGTTTGTTTTCTTTAGTTATAATATGTATTGTTATTGTTTTAAAAGAGAGAAGATGTTGTGGATAGTTAAAGGTTTTAATAAGACGAGTCATAAACAATAGGGAGGCTGTCATTGTATTTAGAATAAGAATGAATGTTGATATGTTGGAAGTTGGAAATATTAAAATAAACAGGTTACTGTACAATGCTTTATTATTACATACATAACAATTGCTTCGATTACGCAAAGCCCCCATGGCCGCTAGCGAATCACAGTATATGGAAAGATGTAAACTCGGATGATTAGAGTTAGCCCAAGAACAAGTTTTGTATATAGCAAAGAGTTCAGCCTGAAAGACTGAACATGAGTTATGTAGTTATTTATTGATTGAAATTTGTTGGAAACTAGGATAAGATAACACAACGTTGAGAACCACGACTATTGTAATAAAAAAAAATAAAAAAAACATATACAATATTACTGAGACGAAATAAAAATAAAGATTGAGATCATGACTACAGAAGAGGAAAAAAAAACCGAGAAACAAAAAACTATAGAATAAGAGACTTTAGGATGTAACCAGATTATCGTATAGATGTCTATGAAGTAATTTAACTAAAATTAATTATGGAAAGAATTATAACTCAAAATTGTAAACCAATAAGTAACATAGTATGGAGAAGTGTAATAATTCATTAAGGAAAATGAAAATGTTACCCAAAAATACACACGCACGAAAAGACACCACAAAACCAGGACACATCATACAATAAAGAAACAGGGTACACAGCATAAAAAAACAAAGGTATCGGATCACGTCCGAGGAAAAAGGGGAGACTTCACAAATAAAAAAAAATTTAAAAAAATTGTTGTACCTCCACATAGGCGACAAAAGCTGCTCCAACGGAGAAATCTTTTAACTTGCTGCCATCAGTGTAGATATTGAGAATGGTGCCAGGGTGATCGAGAGAGGTATTGCCGCTATTTTGAGGTATGTAGGGGGTGATGGAGATTCTACACGCAGGGTGTAATAGATATTCAAAATTCCTATTAAAACACATTTTACTGAGAATACTAGTTTTGATTTAATTTCATTATCTTTCATTGACTCGCCTACAAATATGTTTTATAATTGTCACTAGCAAATCTTAATTAAATAAGTAATTAAATAATCATACTGGTCTGCTGGTTTACAAATATATGGTATATATTTAATACAAGTTTATGTACTAAACAGAAATTGAAGACTACTTATAATTTACATTTTGCATAAGTAATTACTGTACCCAATATATCTAATTGACTTCTCTTAGCAAAAGTAACTAATAATTATGATTATCAGTAGTTTCAACTAATCAAAACTATAAATTATACTTGTGATCGCAGACAATCTTGTTGACTCATTTTATTACAATTCTAATCGTTATCGTGTTCAGTCTCTGATAATATCCAATATAAAAACTAAACAAATTTCGAGATGAGCATAGTCGTGTACGACGCGGGTTGAAAAAGTAAGTAGAAATACTATTTATTCCATCACATAATAAATACATTACCTGTAATATTTTACAATTGGTAATATTGTTTTATTTCTAAATGTTTACAGGAACATCAAGATGAAATTCTTAATAACCATCGCTCTTATCGCCGCCGTGGCTTCGGCTGCCGTTATTAAACCTACCCAGCTGACCGGTGAGCTAGCCGTAATCCAGGAAGTGATCGCTGCCATCAACAGTCCCAGCACCGACCCGGCCACCGCTGCTGCTCTTGAACAGATGGTTCTCGATCTCCTCGGAATCAACCCCGAGCCCGTTGCCGTTGGCCCCGCCATAGTCGACACCGAACCCATCTCTGTTGGACCCGCTATCATCGATGCCCACCCTATCGCCATCGGGCCTGAAATCATCGACTTCCCTCTCCCTGATGATGGTGCTGTGTCCGCTCCCGTCGATGTTGCCCCCGTCATTGTTGCACCCACTCCCGTCCCAACTCAGAGCTCTCCTCTCGTTCAAATCATCGTGAACGTGAACGCCGCCAGCTCTGATGCCGTCGTCGCAGCCCCCGCTGTCGTTCCTGAGGTTGCGCAGCCCGAGCCTATTATCATCGTAGACCAGGCCCCTATCGCCCCTGAACCTGTGATCATCGTCGACCAGGCCCCTATCGCCCCTGAGCCTGTGATCATCGTCGACCAGTCTCCCGTCGCCCCTGAACCCGTAATCATCGTTGAGACTCCCACGGTTGTGGAGCCCGTGCAGGTCGTCGATACCCCAATCATCTCCCCCGAGCCCGTCATCATCGGTACCCCCGTGCTCCCTTCGCCCGCCGTCGTACTCCCCGAAACTCTTAACTAAATTTATTGTTTGGAGTAAATATTGTATTTTTAAATGTACTAACATGTGATACAATATATTTGCTATAAAAAATACTAATTATTGTTTTATTTACACAATCTAAATGGACATTAGTTTAAGAATAAGATATTGATATACATAAAATTGAAATAAATACTTTTAACCAAATACTACTATTTTCTTGATATTGTGTTAACTCACGAAGGTATATTTATTTTAATATTTTTAGTATTAAATATATATTATCAAACGCATATACTATTATATTATTGGGTTGTGAAGTACCATACAATTTACTTGATGTTAAGGTATCATTACAGCTTTTAATTATTTAAAACAAACCCCAAAGTGGTCGCTCATCTGATTTGAAATAAGTCTAGGACTCGGATAATAGTCATGACACTTGACACACTTGCGACAGGCATAAGGTGCTTCCACCGCCGAACTTTATAAAAATTCTATCAATTTTACCGAGTTTATAATCCGTAGATTACCGTACGTACGTACCGTAGTATTACCGTAATACTCCCTCATTATCTACAAAATAAATATACATATATAAATATATATCTATACAGTTTTTATTTTAATAAGGAAAATTATAACACTAATAAACATATTTGCCACGGCAAAATTTGATAAGATCGGTTAATCTTTGTTTATTATAATTAAATTATGGGTATAAACACAAGTTTATACCCATAATTTAAGTATAAAAAACAAATTGTATACAAATAATTTTATAAACTTTTTACTCTTAGCCCATCTAAGTAGGGTCGTCACAAAATGTTTTTCTCTTCCATTTTCCACTGTCAGATGTCATCTTAGTATTCACACCTTTTATACACATCATAACTTCACACAATCCATCTATACCTTTTTCGATTTTCTTCTACTCATATATCAATCCACATTCATGCTTAAACCTTTTCTGGATACATATTTCTTATATCACCTCATGACATGCCCATACCATGCTAACCTATTACTCTTTAACTTTTCTGTAACTAGTGATATTAGGTCTTTACCTATGAAATTGCCGTTTTGCATGAAAAAATATAAACGAATTGTTTTCATGTATTTTTTATTTGTATTAATCGAAGTATAAACCCATGCAATCAATGCATCGTTGCCAACGCAGTGGCAGTTTATTGATGCCCTTCTTAAAGAAATCAGCTGGACGGGAGGAAACAAATTCTTCAAATGCATTTTGTACTGCCTCTCGGGTATTGAATCTTTTTCCCGCCAAGGAGTTATCCAAATTCTGGAAAAAGTAGTAGTCTGTAGGCGCAAAGTCTGGTGAGTAGGGCGGATGACGGAGAACTTCCAACCCCAGTTCTTGCAACTTGGAGACCGTCTGCTGTACAGTGAAGGTCGTGCGTTGTCGTGCAGGAGCAGCGAAGACGAGCAATTGACCAATGCTGGTTGGAGATGTGCCAGCTTCTCCATCATTGTGTTCAGTTCTTCACAGTACACATCTGCAGTAATGCTCACCCCCTTTGGTAAGAAGCTGTGATGAATCACACCGGCGCTAGACCACCAAACAGTGACCATCACTTTTCTAGGGATAAGTTTTCGTTTAGGGCATTGTTTAGGTGCTGAACCAGGATCCAACCAACTTGCTGAGCACTTGTGGTTATAAAACAGAATGCATTTTTCATCGCAGGTAACAATGCGGTTCAAAATTCCTTCATTTGTGTGTCTGTTGAGCAGTGCAAGGCACGTCTCGACGCGTACTTCGCGCTGGCGATCATTGAGTTTGTGGGGCACCCATTTGTCAAGCTTTTTTACCTTGCCAATTTGACGCAAATGGACCAATATTGTTTTGACGCTAACGTCGAAAGCTGCTGCTAATTCAGCCGTAGATTGTGTATCATCAGCTTCCACAATCGCCTTTAATTCGTCATTGTCGACCAAAGTCTTCGGACGACCGCGAGGTTCATTTTTCAGGTCGAAATTCCCAGAACGGAAGCGAGCAAACCAATAACAGGTGGTGCGTTGGTTTGTAGTGTTAGCTCCGTAAACGTCGTTGATGTTGCGTGCCGCTTGTGCCGCGTTGCTGCCACGACGGTACTCATATTCCATAATTACTCGAATTTTTAACGTATCCATGATGACAAAAAAGATTGAAATGCGATGAAAATGTAACACTAATCAATAAACAAATGACTACTTTTGGAAAAAGAATTCCATGTTTTTAAAATAAAATTAATTTGAAATTAGAATTCTTAGCCAAACAAAAATTATTTTGATTTGAAATGGCCAGTACTGGAGAACGGCAATTTCATAGGTAAAGACCTATTATTTACAAACTTGTGGTGTAAGATAGGTTAACATGCTAGACCTTGAGAGGGGCTAGCTCTCAAGTAAAGCTGCCGGAATACACCAACAGGTGCCTGGCGATAGATTTTCGATTAGAGACTGGTTGAAGAAACCGCCGTGATTTTTTTCATCATCATTTCCTTCACCGGAACCTTCTACACAACGCAAGAATTCAAATCTACATCGAGTAACGCGGTGCCGGAATACTTCAACCACTAAACCATCATCGCTTCAAAATTACCATTTTATTACATACACCACTACAGTCACATCAAGATACGTTTGTCTGTCTGTCTGTTCGCGATAAACTCAAAAACTACCCGACGGATTTGCATGCGACTTTTACCAATAGATAAAGTGATTCGTGAGGAAACTTTAGCTATACTCTTACAATTTACTGTAAGATAATGGAATCCTGCATCAACCGCCAGCTCCTGAAGTATCTAGAAGATAACCAGCTCATTAATGATCGCCAATACGGTTTCCGTCAAGGCCGCTCAGCTGGTGATCTTCTAGCCTTTCTGACTCACAGATGGGCGGAAGCAGTTGAAAATAAGGGGGAGGCCCTAGCCGTTAGTTTGGATGTTGCTAAGGCCTTCGATCGAGTGTGGCACAATGCGCTCCTCACGAAGCTGATTTCGTATGGACTCCCCGAGAAACTATGCAATTGGGTGTCTAGTTTTCTCACGGATCGGAGCATAAAAGTCGTCGTTGACGGAGCATGCTCGGATCTTAGGTCTGTGAGTGCTGGTGTCCCGCAAGGCTGTGTTCTATCTCCCACCCTATTTCTCCTGCATATCAATGATTTGTTGCAAATCAGTAACATTCATTGCTATGCAGATGACAGTACTGTGGATTCTTTTTATACCAGTCGTGCAGGTGTTTCTCGAGAACGCGTTTATGAGAGCCGTAATAGACTTGTATATGAGATAGAGACGTCTCTCGAGTGTGTCTCAGATTGGGGAAAACAAAATCTGGTCGAGTTCAACCCCACTAAAACGCAAGTCTGTATCTTCACCGCAAAAAAGACCCTCTTTGACGCAGTTCCTATCTTTCAGGGAGTCCCCTTAGTCGCCAAGCCTAAAATCAGTATCCTGGGTGTCGATATATCAAGCAACGTTCAGTTTGGTGGTCATTTGGAAGGCAGAGCAAAACTGGCCTCAAAAAAATTAGGTGTTCTTAACAGAGCAGGACGGTATTTCACACCGGATCACCGCCTTCAGCTTTATAAGGCGCAAGTCCGTCCACACATGGAATATTGTTCCCACCTCTGGGCCGGAGCACCTCAATGTCACCTACTTCCTTTTGACCGAATCCAACGTCGAGCGGCTCGAATCATCGGCAACCAGGTGCTCTCCTTAAGGCTAGACACTCTGGCGCTTCGTAGGGACGTTGCGTCGCTTTGCGTCCTCTATAAGATCTACCACGGAGAATGCTCTGAAGAACTGTTTGGATTGATACCTGCTGCTGAGTTCCGTTACAGAACGACTCGTCAGGGACTGAAATTCCATCAGTGTCATCTCGATGGTTGGAAGTCGTGCACTGTGCGCTTCTCACGTGCGTTTTTTCCGCGTACGACAGTTCTCTGGAATGAACTCCCAGCGGCAGCGTTTCCAGAACAATACAATCTGCCTTTTTTCAAAAAACGAGCCTATTCCTTTCTCAAAGGCCGGCAACGCATCTGAGATTCTTCTCGTGTCGCAGGTGTCCATGGACGGTGGTGATCACTTACCATCAGGTGACCCGCATGTTCGTTTGCTGCCAATAGTATAAAAAAAAATTTGTCGTTTTCAAAGTTTTTTTTTAATATCAGGGCGGGACAACGTCCTCCTGGCCCGCTAGTACAAGATAAAAAATAATCACAAAAATATGTTTTTCACAAATACCTCCCTTCCTATATACTTCCAATAACATTCGTATGTAATAAATAATGTCTCTACATTACTACATTACATTATATTCTAACTTTTGTCGAAAACACATTTTATGTGCTTCACCATTTTTCAAATAAAGGGCAAAGTGGTCGACATTCGACCATAGTTCATTGATTTTTTAAAGTTTGGACTTTATTAGGGTTCTTTTGTCAACTTACTTCTATAATCAAAGGTTTTTATAATGGTTACTCAGTTATTATAATAATAGTTGTATGTTATAATATCATTGTTGAATGTAGAATGAAAAAGGGTAATTGGAACGTAAGAGTAAAATAATACATACAGTCGAGCATAGCAACCTCCTTCACAACCTTTTTTGAAGTCCTTTATTGACAGATGTCAAAATGTCTTTTTTATTTACATGTGTGTATATGTTGTGTAAAATTGAAGCAGTAGTGTGAGTAATGCATATTTTAATTAATTTAATGTACTTCTAATGCATTTTATATAAAATAAATAGCTTTCTGCACTTCTCTTCCATATAAACTTTAACTATGCCAAATTTCACGTTCATCCGTTCGCCCAATTCCGTTAAAAAGGGATACAAAGTTTAGGCTTCACGTATTAATATATATGATATGCAAATATCTTCTAAAGTGTATATGTAGGTAGATCTATATAAAGTAATATTTTAGCGTATGTAGTTTAAGGTTGTCATTGACAAGGTCAAAATGTCCTATCTTACTCATGTCAATTATTTGTAAAACTATTCACAAAATGTGTAAATATTAATCCGGGAAACGCTTACATAACACTACATTAACGTAAGTAATGTATCCACCTCGTCGCCAGTTATGTAAATGTACCAAAGGGGCTTAAAAAACTCAACCATACGTCTATTACTGGAGAGACTCAAGGACGACAACTTAAAAATACTTATGCTAACATATATTTATTTTTTTAACTTTATTTTAGGCAACCAATCTTTTAGGTTATTACTGCCATCGTCGAGTAGTTAATAGTATTACAAGTTCTTCTCCTATTTTATTTTTGGCAACCAGTCTTCTAGTAGACTATTACTGCCATTGTCAAGTGAGTATCGATATTACAAGTTTCTTGATATAATTACAATGAACTAACAAGATGGTGGCCATCTTGTTAGAACATTCCATGGAGTTTTTGTGGCATCTCAGAATTCGTGGTCCGTGGTATTATTTTCCATTCACTTCACTTATGCACAATAAACAAACTATATTACATAAAACACCACCAATTTTGCACAATATAGAGTTAAGTAACACAACCCTGCTGGAAAAAACTCGTACATTCTCATAAAAAAAAAATAGGAAAATATTCTATAAGATTCGATAGGTGTATTTATCCGAGAAATTAATGTCTCATAGAATCTTACCATATTTTAAGTAAAAATCTAGAATCTTATGAGTTATAATGGATGTAATGTAAAAGTTATAAGAATTAATGAGCTCATGTTTGGATAATCAATATTCATGAGATTTAACGAGTGGATTAAAAAATCGTAAATATTTGTGGTTTGAGATACAATAACCGGTTTTTCCTAAATATCTTGCTTCGTATGATTTATGTAATATATACAGAGTGGAATTTTTACTATGCCACCTGGAGGGAAAGTACTCTAAATAAAAGACATAGCAAATTTTACTCCAAAGAAACATTTCTTTATATTTGAAAATAAATAAAACTGCATTTATAGATTTTCGAAGATTCTCTTGCTTCACCCGGGAATCGACCCGACTAAAATCTGTATAAATTACACCCTGTAATTTTATTGCACCGATCGGTAGGGTCAATCACAAGGATTCCTAATTTCACTATGCTAGGGAAGATTCAGCAACGATTAAAACACGTTTAACTATACTAAATATTATCAAATAGGTCATCTAAAAAGTGCCTTTAAATTCAATTTCAATTTTATTTACAAACAAAATTCAAAAAGAAGCAAAACGATTAAAAGAGGTTTACGATTTGCGTTCCTTCATAGAGCTACTAGTTTGTTTGAAAATTTTGTAAATCTGTGAAGCCTTTAAACTCTAAAGTTAAATAAAGAATAATAGAAGTTAAATAAATAATAAATAAAGACAACTCAAGTCAGTTGATGATTTCATAATATTAGGAGTATTATAAATAAGTAACATATTTAAAAGATATTATAAACCTACTTCTGCGTCTGATTTTAAATAATTACATCATCTAATCTTTTATGACAGGATTATAGAACTAAGGTTATCTCTTCGATCAACAATAACTAAATAAAGGGTCACATACAAAATCGAAGCAAAAGCCGTCCGCGTAAATATATACTTATGTGTAGCTATTTGTTTACTAAGAAAGGGGGAAAAAAAATATTAAAACAGTTTTAAGTTCAACCTAATTACAACCATGACACCTAGTAATAAAGTCACAAATGTTCAAAATATTATCTAATACTTACGATAAAACGAGCAAAGCAATAAATTCCCCTCACAAATGAAAAGACACATTAACAACATTTAGTGTGAATTCAACCTTAACTCCCAATGAATAAAGTACTTTTTCCCGTTATTGTGCGTGGTTGGAGGGCCTACGCCAAACATTTGTACCACAGGTATAAAATCAGTAATTTCGTCCAAAATTTGATATTATTTGTTAGTTTAAAGCTTAAAATTTAACTTATTCAACAAGTATTTAGTGAAAGTAAGATACTCCGGCCGTTAAATTGCTTTTTCGTGTATTATTTTTGCATCTTTTGAATACACTGCGGCATATGAAACGTGCTCATATTGGCTGTGTTTCAAACAAACTAAACAATTTTGTCTACCCGATATCTAGTTATTGTTGATCGAAGGTTAAAAAAAACCTATTTGTTGGCCCCAAAGATCACAATTTACTTAAGAGTATAAACAATGAATTATAAGTTTTCAATGAATATTATCACGTAGATGTAAATAGTCTAGACAATTAGATTTCACTAAACGTATGTACGAACCATACAAAAATGTAGATGTGTTATATGCTGTATTTAGCGTACGAGTAGCGTATGAGTATTCTTGAACAGACTTCGACTGTATGGTCACCTCAGTATAATTTTTATATATAAATTTCTTCTGTACGTGTGTATGTTACTGAATTCCTCCTAAACGACTGGATCGATTTGATGAAATTTTCTGTACGCGTTCCAGTGGATCCGAGAACGGTTTAGATTCACAATTGGACCCGGTAGGTGGCGCTGCGGTTGACTTTTAGGATTTTTTTAAATTATCAAAACAGGACAACGTCCGCACGGACCGCTAGTAAGTAGTAGATTATTAAGTATAGATTTCAACTATTAAAGCGATATGTCAAATCCTAAACGATTTTAGACGGATTTTGAGATATCAACCGTCAACCGAGGACGCGTTTTTAATTTTTCTTGATTTGGTTACTAATATTTCGCTCTTTGTAATACTAATATCAGATTAAATTTTTTCAGTTACATCTCGCACAAATAAAATCAAATGTTTTGTGTTGGAGTGTGGTAGCGGCCGATCAATTGCAGGCGGAAATGCTGAGTAACATCCACTATAATAATTAATTATGGATGTCCGAAAAGTAATGCCCTCCTCAATCAAACATCCGATAGACGTGCTTCTGCCAAATAGAATAATGAAAAAGGTACATACGAACATATAAGTAATAAAGGTCACTATAAACTTCAAACATTATAATGCACATATATGGTATTCGTTGTGTAAATTAGAATTTAATGAAGTCTACGTTATAGGATGATGCTGGGTCGAACGTGTTAATAATAATATTTATTCAATCAATTTACAGCAAGCGGATGCACTGGATTAGAGCGTGATCTAGCGGTAACGTCTTTGCGGACAAAATGACAAATCTCCGTCCCCTTTTAAATAATGATTTATATTTAAAAAGCAACATTTAGCATTAACTAAAACTATTCATCGAGCAGTAAAAATTAATACAGCTTAATTATCTACAAGCTATTAAGCATATAATTTTTATGATCCCACAAACAATATACCGAAATATTTGGATTCCAGCATAAAGGTCCAATTTGGCCGCGCTAAGAGCGGGCGCAGCCAAGATCGACTGAGTGCCTTAAGCGCTCGCCTTAGTATTTTTAATATTATTATAATGGTTTATAGTATATAATATTATATTTTTATTACTGAGAAAATTCTGAAACCACGAATCCTGAAAAAAAAAACAGAAAATGCAGTCCTCGGGAATAGTCTAAACTTGACTAATTTTCTGTTACATAAAAATGGCAATATATGTAGCAAGCAGACCATAATCTTGAAAAACTTTGTTTTTAACCGGAACGGTGGTGCCGCTCAAAGTGACACTATAAATATAGAGCCTACCAAGGCTAAAGCCTACAGAAAATTTGTAAGGCTAAGGATCCCATCAGATTTCGTAACTATATAATAATAATCATAAATACAGTGGTACAACAAAATAATCCCAAGGAGGGTTGATGTCAGGTAGGCGGCCGATCGTAAAAATTAAGCCAAATCATATACCACAACATGACAAACATGTTGTACCGACCCTACTTATGTGGGATAAGGAGAAGAAGAAGAAGTATATATAGTTACCAAAGAACGTATGCTTAGTTTAGAATTAAACATATCGTTTTTTAAATAGTTCCCCATATTTATTTGTATTATTAAGATTGTATTCATTATATTGGTACTTGTCTGATAAAAAAACCGTATTGAAATAATTTGTATAATTTCGATCTTATCTAGAAATGCAATAAACACGTCGTAATAATTCAGCGTCATTGCTTTTTAAAATAGCCGCACCAATAAATCTTTTATTTAGTCGTTAGTGTAATAAATAATGCACAAATATAATTAAACGCCGCGTATGTACTCATATGTATTAAAATACAAAAAAGTGGAAATAATTTCACACAAGACCATATAATTCCAAAGTAAGTATATTCGATGCAAAATCCTAGTCGAATAACGTCATCATCATGTTCTTACCTTTATCTTACCTAAGTAGGGTCGGTACAATATGTTTTCCTTCTCCACTCTCATCTATTAGATGTCATCTCAGTATTCACACCTTTTATGCATATATTATTTTTCACACTGTCCATCCATACTTTTTTCGCTCTCCCTCTACTTCTAAATCCATCCACCAACAAACTCAAAACTTTTCTGGTGACATGGTTTTCATCTCACCTCGTGACATGCCCATACCATACTAACCTATTAATCCTCAACTTCTCAGTCACTGGTGCTATTTTCTAACTTCCTCTGATATACTCATTCTTAATCTTATCCATTCTAGTTACACCACACATCCACCTTAACATTCGCATCTCTGCCACTTGTAGTTTTCTCTCATCCGTCTCTTTCATAGCCCAGCACTCAGATGCAAACAACATGACAGGTCTTATAGTTTTATACACCTTCCCCTTGAATTTGGATAACGTCATATAGCGCCAAAATTTTGAGTAGAAGAGAAAACATAGTATAGAAGTAGAATTTCGATTTAGTAAAAGACCGACATAATTTAAATACTAAAGACAATGAGAAATTGATCATTCCATGTTTCAAACTCACTAAGATCAGTAACATTTTTTTAGGTTAGGTTAGGTCTTATAACAAAATCCCAAAACACATTATACCGATTTGCCGGATAGTAAGTTCAAGCAGGTGTTAATGTCTAAAGGTTATTATAGAGTGGATTAATATATGAACGCTAGGAATGGCTGCAAATTACGTCCCTGTTTGTGCATCGGCCGAAAACGAATTTAACAATAATATATTCTTATAAAAATATATACGATAACAAGACAAACCAAATCGAGTTTCTTACCGATTATTCTCGATGATTGGGTTGTTGTACGAACCGGTGGTATTTTTGACGTTCGTAAGTGCACAATCTGAATAAAGTATTTTTGATTTTGTACAAGATATGACAGGGCCAGTATCACAGGCATATTTGCTCCTGTCGTATAACTGTAATTCTCACTCTGTTAAGGGGTGTAGTTAGCATAGGGGAAATGTAGGTAATGGGGATCACTTAAGCGAGAATGAAGAAAAATGGAAATATATTAATCAACTATTTATTGCTCTGTTCTTATTATAAACTTTACTCTCTTAACTATCAATTGAGATCAAATTTAATCATTTTGGTTTGATAATTTTGGTACAATTAAACTTTAAAAAAAAATTAAGTTTGATCACAATTGCCAACACCGGTTGGCAATGGTGATCAGCATGTAGACAATGGTGATCAACATATATCGCACACATAATTGTACGCAGAATCCCATCCAGTACAGCCGGCATGAGCCCAGAGGCCACAAGAAATGCACCAGTACCATGTTTCTTTGTTTCGTCCGAATTCACCACATATAAGACACAAGTTGCTTGCATCTTCTGCATCGTCATTTTCGTCATCCTGGCGTAACTCATCCGTTATCACGTTTGAAGTGGATGTATCATTGGAGCCCTGCAGAATTTTCTTCTTAACCTTCTCACGACTGACCTTTTGTGGCTTGCTTTTATTTCTATTCATTTTCCTTAGTTTTTCGCAGCTTTGGCCTTCCTTTTATTGTCTTTTTCAACTATCTTTGGCATTTTGAGCAACTTTGATTGGTGTGGATTTTAAAATCGTTGCGTGCTGTTTTTTTCTTCCTTGTCTTGTCTTGACAGCAGGTACTTTCTTAGGTATCTGAATTAAATTTTGAACACTTGGCAGATCCTTAGATGTTGTTGGTATATCAAATTGAGACGAGACGAGATGTATTTTTTTTGTATCTTTTGTGAAGACTGGCAAATGTAATATTCATGGTCTTCGCGAGTTCTCTTAATTAACAATTCTGTTCATCAATGAGCTTTACAGCTTATTAGTCTTTCTAAAATAAACTTTCAGCATCTACAAACAAAAAAATACACTGTCTTACCGAGATTAGATAGTTAGGGTAATTGGGATCACCCGACTCCGATTACCTACATTCGCAAAGAGACGGAAAAAAAAATCCTGACAAGAAATTATAGGTTATATTAACAATATGGCTGTTTAATTTCACGCTACAGTGCTACGATTATTACAGATTACAAGTACAGGCATAAGTATTCGTTATTATGTGACTTACCTTCACATTTATCAACTCGAAAAATTAGATGAAAATGGCGCAAAACTTTCAAACACCTGCTACTCTCCGACTCGTCGCGCGAACTGAGTCAGTCACCGGTCTCGCACGAGAATGA
>MU158805.1:2698452-2714258 GCA_015888305.1 Antheraea pernyi | reverse complement strand
CCGACTTCAATATCAATCAAAAACCCATGAGGCACTAAAAAGCGGAAAATAAATAGTTTATCAAATTAACCAAATTAAATAAAACATGAAAAATGATGAATATGTGTGCTACCTAGAGATGTACTGGAAGTCGGTACCATCCAAAATTTTTGTATTACAGAGACACGAGAGTGGACTTAAACTTTGTACCTATGTAGATGATATGATTTTCGGTTTAGTTGGCACCGACTGCCAATACATCTCTAGGTAGCACACATATTCATATGTTTTATTTAATTTGGTTAATTTGATAAACTATTTATTTTCCGCTTTTTAGTGCCTCATGTGTTTTTGATTGATATTGAAGTCGGTTAATACTTTTTTTTGAAAATTTACTTTATAGTATATATACCGGTATAATATATAGGATTTCACATATATATGTATATCTTACTTATAACAAAATACAGAAGAGAAGGCATTTATGCGAGAACTACTGGATGGGTTTTCACGAAAGTTCGTAAGATTCGCCAACTTACAGATATTGCCACTACTTGGTTGGCCTACTTCGCTTTCTTCCATAACTCAATATCATATGGTATTTTATTGTGGGCCATAGCCGCTTAGGTACATACAGTATTCCTACTGCAAAACCAACACACTTATGGGTGCTTGGTGACAGATTTTTAACTTGAGAATGGTAGCTAGCCAGGCGGGATTAGGAAAGGTCATGCTATGGGTTTAGCACAATGTCTCGCTCACCGAATTCTCCTTCTCATTCACAAGGATTTGAACCTATGTCAACCAACACGGTGATCGAACACACTAACCACTGAGCTATCATCGCTTCTAGCTTCAACTTCTTACTTGGTGGAACGTCACACAGATATCGACACATATACACACATACACATCCACATACAGATAGGCATACATATACGAGCACACACACGCAATACTGCTACAAAGACGCATAGACAAAAATATAAACACACAGAGACGATGTCCAGAAGGTTAGTGGTCCGAACGGAATCCCAGCGTTTGTACTAAAAAAAATTGCAGCCGAGTTGGCTCCAGTACTTACTCGCCTATACAACCTGTCTTATCTTTCTGGTATTGTGCCTTGGTCTAAGAGAGAGGTCAACATGCAACCGATTCCCAAGAAGAGGGATCGGTCTGATCCCAATGCTCGCAATACGAGACAGCCTCAATCTCATAGGTATAGATATTCGCAGCGACCTCAATCTCAGGGAGTACATCTGGATCTCGGAGTCTCGGAATCCTAAACAGGGTGCGACAGTTTTCACGCTTGATCAGCTATACCTCCCTTATAAGGCACAAGTTCCGCATTACGTGGAATACTGTTCGCACATCTAGGACAGTTCCGCCAAATACCTACTAGATGCCCTGAACAGGTTGCAGAGACGGGCCGTCCGCTTTGTTAATGATGCAGACGATATACAGTTTATAGAGCCGCTTCATTTGCGCAGAGACACTGCCTCACTGAGTTTGTTTTACCGTCTGTATCAAGGCGAGTATTCTGAAGAGCTATTTAATTTAATCCCTTCCTCTCCTTTGCATAACCGAACCACGCGCGCTGGGCTTCGGAGCCATAGTTTTACGGTAAATCCTATCTGGGCACGAACGTATCCAACTTGTGGTTGTAATACGGAAAGAAGAAAATGAAACTAATAAATTTAAAAAAAATGCTCTAAAACACGTACGATCGAAGCGAATAACTATAAAATGTTTTCATGATATCGAATCATAACTAAAAAATAATTAAATTCATATCTCAGTAGTATATTTATTCAACATTGGCTTTCACTGACAGCTTCACTCGTATTCATATAAATTTTGAATAAAGAGAATGAAGACCGCGTGTAAAAAATAATTCTCTGATAAAATAGCTTTCTATTGATGAAATAATTTTTAGAATCGGTTAAGTATTTTTAGAGTTTATTGGATACAAACAAAAAATCAAATCTTTCCATTTTAGAACAGTAATATAAAAAACATAAATAGTACAATTTTAATTACGTAATAACTACCGTAAAATATGTAAGTATATTAATGCGGATGTGATGGCATTTGTCTTTTTGTCAGGGTGGAGGAACCGCTGAACCAGGCGCTGTTAATAAATAATCATTATTGTGCCATAGTATTAAAATAGACAGAAAACTGGTTAGCATCCCAACTATAATACTAATTTTACTAGTTTAGTGGTAAAATGGCTTATATTTTACTGAAAGTATTTCACGTTCCCTAAACATTAAATTATTTGTTGCATCAGTTTTCGTTCGGGTAAAAAACTATTATCTGTATTGGTGTCGCCGGTTTAGCTTAAAGTCTTAATGCGTTATCAAATTTAATATTACACTGACGTCAACTTTTATTACATAGATATTACGATACGATCTACGTACAATTATTTGAGATATAGGTAATAATAACTTTTATTGTAAAATGAAATAACATTTATTGTTTTGTCTACTGCATGAAATCACATTAAATTTTACAACAATGTTTAATACAACGTTCATATTTAAATTACATATCCAATGTTTGAAATGTAACCAAGAATATTATACAAACATATCAATTGCGGCTTAAATTATCAGTCACTCAGTATTTAGTTGAGAGTTTCAGGGAGCACGACGGCGGGGGAGGGAAGGATAGGAGTGCCAACAACGACGGGCTCCACGGAGATAGGTGCTTGGTCGACGATGATCACAGGTTCGGGGATGATAGGAGCCTGGTCAACGATGATTACGGGTTCAGGGGCAATAGGAGATTGGTCGACAATGATAACTGGCTCAGGAGCGATAGGGGCCTGTTCCACAACCTGGATGGGCTCAGGCTGCACTTGCTCTGGGACGACAGCGGGAGCAGCGACGACAGGGTTGGAGCTCGCAGCATTCACGTTTATGATGATTTGAACCATGGGAGTGCTGTCAGCGGCGGCTTCAGGAACGACGATTACGGGCGACACCTCAACAGGGGCTGACACATCATCAACGGGGAAATCGATAAGTGCGGGTCCAACAGAAATGGGCTCGTTGGAGTCAACGATTGCAGGGCCAACTGCGATGGGTTCGAAAGAGTCGACGATGGCAGGGCCGACGGCGATTGGCTCAAATTCAAGGATGGCGGGTCCGACGGCGATTGGCTCAAATTCAAGGATGGCGGGTCCGACAGCAATAGGCTCATTATCCACAAGGACAGGAGCGGGACCAGCAGCACCAGGGGCGACAAGGCCACGTTGTGTGGGCAGAGCCACAGCAACAGCGACTAAAGCGGCGAGTGTTATGAAGAATTTCATGTTTACTGCAATAAAAATATCTGTTAAGTAACATACTTGTATAAAGCGAAAAAACTTGGAATTTTCATCTTTATATAAACGTGTATATACATTTATTATTTGCTAAATGCGCCTGAAAAACAAATTACTACTATATTGGTTATTCTCCTCACAATTTGGTATAAAAGTTTAAAATCTAAATACCAGGAAAGAAACATTACAACACGGAAAAAAACATAAGAACATTTGTAACTTACCAATCAATTAAGTGATTTTAACAAAGTATGTTCTTGTTTGGAAAATATATGATTATATATACAAAATATTATCTTTTGAACCACATTAAGTATTAGTATCTATAGATAAGTTAATTTTTAATAATCCCTCTAAGATCAATCACTTAATTCTGTAATAATATAGGAGATTGTCTAATTTATGATACCTACTAAGTCACATAAGTATCGCGCACGTGACTATTATCTACAATGCATCGTAGAAACATTAGAAATATATGAAAATTTAAAATACTAGCTTTTCCTGCTGAGAATCACTCAGGTTGTATACTAATCCTCCCCATTTCGTTCGGTTTGAGGGAAACTGTTCACTCTTATAAGTACCAATACCAGAAAGTACCAGTTGTTTAAATGAAGTCTTTACAAGATTGTTTTAAAATTGCCATTTTCAATACAAGTTTGGTGAATATCGACATCTTTTTTTATATCATAGGAGGCAAACGAACAGGTGGGTCACCTGAAGTTAAGTGATCACCACCGTCCATAGACACTAGCAACACCAGTGCAGTCGCAAGTGCGTTGCCAGCCTGCGTTTGGGGGAGAGGAGGAGAGGGGAGGGGAGGTTTGGGGAAGGGAGGAGGAGAGTTGCTCCTCCAGCGCTCTCACTGACCGAACGAAACGCAATACGTTACTTCACGTCAGTATTTCTGTGAGAGGGTTGATGGTTGTGACGTCATGCTGAAACCAGTATAGCTTCAATGTGGCTTGACCATCTACAAAATTAATGATTTTGCAATTAATACCGTTTAAAATTTCAAATACAAATTAATGTTAATGTGACATTTGTTAAAGAAAATCAGTTGTTCATTTATTTTCTCGCCGCTTGATCTTTTTATGGATACGAGTTCTGTCGTGGCATCACTTTAAGTGAACTCCATCATAATCTTTGACCAAGTAAAACGATGATGAACATGTTGTAGTTCTTTTTTTTAACTCCCAAGTTGATCATCTGTCGTGAAGCAACTACGAGCGTATTAAGGTATCCGCACTTGAGAGCCAGTCCCTCTTTAATTAGGCCGTAGGCTACATCTACATTCAAAATTAAGAGAGATAACTTCTATAAAGAAGGGCACTATCGTTCATTCAAAGACACACACAAGGGATAGATCAGCGTCCATCATCCAATGAACCAAATGATGTGTCATTTTTAATTTGCCTTATTTCAAAATCGACTGTTCTGTGTGGAACGGTCCGCTTAAACAATTACCACATTTATTTCTACAAGTGCAACAACACTACCATGTGTATATCTACTATAATGCTTGTGTTCCTTGTTTATCTTTTGACACATTTTTGAGACATTCCAACATAATTCTCAGGAGTAGCAAACTATTATGATTGGCCTCAGGATTGCAGTGCTTCTGAGATTTGCTTTATATATTTAACCATAGACTGGTAACCTTTGGTAACTATTGCAGGAGGTAGAACCACGCTGAAGCTATTACTGGTTTCAGCATGCATGGGTTGTACCACTCGACCCACAGAAACACCGACGTGAAGTAACAGTGCTTGCATTTTTGCGTTTCGTTCGGTCAGTGAGAGCGCCGGAGGACAACCTCCCCTTCTTTCTCTTCTCAAGACCCCTCCCCACTCCCCCTACCCCTTCCTCCCAAGGAACACAGGCTGGGAACGCACTTGCGACTTCCCTGGTATTGCTAGTGTCTGTGGACGGCGATGATCACTTAACATCAGATGACCCGTCTGCTCCTTTGCCTCCTATGATATATAAAAGAAAATTAAAGATTAACTGAACTGCATACCTGTTTACTACTTTGTTATTGTAAAAAACCCAAAAACTTTAGTGATTACCGGCATCATATAAGTGAAAAAAAAACTGAATTATCGTAAAAAGTGCGGCAAGTCTTTCGTCACATATATATCCCTATACCAGCTATGCCTTAGTACGTTGAAGACTACATTACCAATTGTTTGGGGTCGTTCTCTTAAAAAAATACTATATTATGACTTCGTACGTTTGAAACAAAACTTTAGGTGTTTTTTAGACCTGTATAGGATTACATCCTGCAAATTTTAATTCCAAAGATGGCAAACTATTATAGACACACTTACAGAATTTCTCTTGTTATCTCTTTCAATTACTGTTTCACGCAATGGTAATTATGTAGTATTAAAGCGGATATTGATAAACATAACCCGTGTTAGTCCAAAATTAAATACGCATTTAACACTTACTTAAAAAAGTTTCATCACAAAAGAGTGTTTTACTCTTGTTTACAGATGGGCATTATTAAAATTTAAATATTCTCTAACACTTGTCTAAGTTGACAGTTGTTATGGTTGTGATTTATTGTTTTTTTTTATTAGCCGGCAAAAGACATGTCGTAATAAATTATGCATTTCGTAGGTATAATTATTTTGGAAGAAATAAATAAATTAAATTTAGAGATTGACAAGTAAATCATAATTACTACTATTTGACACTATTAGCATCTGACAGTGTATTTAATCTGTCATTATACTGTTGGTCCACTTTACGCACTTTGATGTAATATATAAATCTTATAAATTGCTTATTTTCTTTATTTTATACATCATTTTCTTTTAACCAAAATATCACAATAATGATAATTATATTGGATAATAAATTGGATAATTATTAACCAATTTATCGTATAATAAGTAAATTTTCTTAATGAAGATCTGAACAAAAATATTATTCATAGATTAAAATTGTATGCAAAATATCTGTATGTAATGGAACGTTTTTGAAGAATGACTTCGAATTTAACGAATGCTACCAGACAAATCAGAGAATTGCTTGCATAAAAAACTTAACTGAGATGTTTAACTAGAGACCGCTTGGACACGCTTTTGTAATAAAGTAATTTCAACATGACTTCAACTAGATTTAAAATTTTAGACACTGCTTAGGAGGAGTTTTGAACTCCTGTTATACCCTTGTTCATTGTTGTTTTTGTAATAAGACCGTCAGTTTTAAAATATGCACAGATACCAAATTTCATGATAATCAGTTAGACAATGTTTACATTTGTTTTTAAACATGTTAATTATTGTTCAACACATAAACATCAGATCAGTATATGGAATTTTTTTTTTCTATACGTATTACTCAATAGTTATCATTTGCCAGACTATTATAGATAATTAGCTAACGGTAAACATCATAAATCACAAACAATCAGCTTCCTCATATTATCGACTCATTAATCTTAGGCACCTTAATCCACTTCAATGGATTAACGAAAATGAGAAGTAAAAAAGTTAACTTATCTAAAAAAGTTTTCTATTGAGATAACAATTTTCGTATATATAACAGTAAAACTATCAGAACAGTCACAGTTTGAAATACACAATTAAACTAAAAGGTAAATCGAGTTTCTAAATACCTTGTTATTATTTTTATATTTTATAAACTTTAATAAAATTTTCTTTGTTATAGTAAACATGAAATTCTTCGCAACTTTCGCCGCCCTGGTTGCCGTTGCCGTGGCTCTGCCCACTCAACGCGCCCTCGTCTCTCCTGGCATCGCTGGTCCCGCTCCCGTCTTAGTGGACAACGAGCCTATCTCCGTCGGACCCGCCATCCTGGAATTTGAGCCAATCGCCGTTGGCCCTGCCGTCATCGACTCTTTCGAACCCATTGCAGTTGGCCCTGCAATAATTGACTCCAGTGAGCCCATCTCTGTCGGACCCGCACTCATCGATTTCCCAGTTGAAGATGTGTCTGCCCCTGTTGAGGTGTCTCCTGTCATTGTCGTTCCCGAAGCCGCCGCTGACAGCACTCCCATGGTTCAGATCATCATAAACGTGAATGCCGCGAGCTCCAACCCTATCGTCGCTGCTCCCGCCGTCGTCCCAGAGCAAGTACAGCCCGAGCCCGTCCAGGTTGTGGAACAGGCCCCTATCGCTCCTGAGCCAGTCATCATCGTCGACCAAGCCCCCATCGCTCCTGAACCCGTAATCATTGTTGACCAGGCTCCTATCGCTCCTGAACCAGTTATCGTTGTTGAGCAAGCCCCAATCGTCCCTGAACCTGTGATCATCGTTGAGACTCCTATCGCCGTGGAGCCCGTCGTCATCGGAACCCCCGTGCTCCCCTCCCCCGCTGTCGTGCTCCCCGAAACGCTCAACTAAATGTATAATCTAAACGAGTTTAAGCTCGAATAAGCTTAAGTTGTACACAAATAAAAATCGCAATTATCTTCAATATTAATTATCATCAACACAACAATTGTAATGTTCAATAAAGATCTGTTTCTGTACATAGGTTTATATTTAATCCACATCTACAATTATTTTGAAATGATTTTGTCTATTCTGAATGTGAGTTGAAAGTTACCTTTTTTTTTTAAAGTGGGGAAATCCCTTATGGATACGCCACCCACCCGGAGGAGAGGGTGGGTTATGTCCGACTCGCACAGACTAAAACCCCACGGTGTACCGACAGACCGTCTAATCTACTAATCTACCTTGTAGAGCCGCCCCAACGGTCCGGCCGGTGGAAGGTGACCGCCGGGCTCCTACCTATAGAGAGACAGACTGGGTACACATAAGCTGCCTCCCCTCGTCCGCCCCGTACCCCTTACAACAGCACAACGTCACAAACTGACAAAATCACAAACTTTACCTCTTTATAATATTAGTGTAGATATAAAATATGTTTTTGAAGTGAAACTTCTTTAGGCGCATGAGGGTAAAATTTTTACAGATGTAACGTCACGCAGGTATGCAACGGAAGTGACGTCATTTGCAGTAAACGCAGATTTTTCATCTATTTTTCGAGTCTCGAAAATCTAAAGTTTTAGATTTGTATAAATATAAACAAGACTTATAAATTAGTTCGCCAAAGAAGTTTCACTTCTGACATGTGTATTTTGTACGGACGCACTTTTTTTTTAATCACAGCCTATATCAAGAGTGTCTACGGAAATATGTCAGTCAAGTAATAATTCCATAAATTGCCACAATGGGGCTGTTGTAGATAGTGGGTATTACTTGAAACTAATATTGTGTATTTAAAAGTTGTCGAAATGGTAGTAAAAAAGTACCAAAAACAAATTCAGTGTTTTTTTACATTACACACAAAATTAATTTCAAGGAATATCCTGTAGCTCCAGCAGCTACATCTAGATTTAATACATTTAGATAGACACATTTTATATACAAAGTATGGAGGATAGAGGTAAGGAGAACCATCTAGTATGGGTATCAGTTGAAAAGTGTCCACCTGTAAACATCAAATTATGGTTCGAAGACTCGTCAAAATAGCGCTAGTGTAGGAAAAGGAACAGTTATAAACGAAGTGAAGTGTGCCGGGTTGAAAAACTTAATATTTTTATTAATTATTTAATAATAGCGAAGTTAACGGATACATAAAAGTTTTTGATTTTTATAATATATTTGTGGCGCTATTTTTAAACACTTTCCACCTGCTATTGTGGCGACATCTTAATTTGCTGCCTTTCAGTGGACACTTTTTAATATACTGAGATGGTTCTCCTT
The DNA here is from genome assembly GCA_015888305.1 of Antheraea pernyi. Lineage (NCBI taxonomy): Eukaryota > Metazoa > Arthropoda > Insecta > Lepidoptera > Saturniidae > Antheraea > Antheraea pernyi. The sequence continues at coordinate 2,705,201 of MU158805.1, read as the reverse complement.
ACCTCTACCCTCCATAATACAAAGATACCATTCATTACCTCTACTCTCTATGGTTCTAATGTTTCTTTACATGATGACGGGTCTATAACGGATTTTGTTATAGAAGAGCTATGCCCATGTCTCCATTGGCGATAACCCAAAAATTACGGTATTTTTTTGCTTGAATTGCAGAAGTTTTTTTATCTACATGTTTATTCTAAGGTGTCTTTCGCGGTGTGCGCGTTTTTAAAATTCAATTATTTTCGACTGGCAAGATGTTTTATTATTTCTAAAACTCTTATAGAATTAAAATAAAAATTTTCATAAACTATCAATTTCGTAATGACGTATAATTCCTGTGTACAAAATTCCATCAAATTATTTTATAGAAAAAACATTTATGAAAGAAAAATACTTTTTTAATTTGTACCTATTATTTTTATACAAATCTAGCAGACCCGGCGGCCGTTGTCCCGCCCTGATAATAAAAAAAACATTATATACCTAAACCTTCCTCATGAATAACTTTATCTACTGGTGGAAACTGCATGAAAATCCGATCAGTTTTTTTTGACTACGCTATTGACCTGGCAAGGTCTTTACAGCTTTACCGGACTATCCGATCAGTAGTTTTTGAGTTTATTGCGAACAGACAGACGCGGTAGGGAACTTTGTTTTATACTATGTACTCTAAAATCTAAAAGAAACTTTGATAACATTTATACCGTTTTTTAATAGTATATACTTACCTATTATTTAGTATTTATTCTTAATAATCTGTATACAACAAACAATGTCCTACTAGATATGTCCGCATAATGTTAAGTTTAGGCAAACTGGTTCAGAGGACATTAAAATTCAAACCAGCCAACGCATTTTTTAATCGACTCCATAAAAAGGGATAGTTAGTATATTCGACTGCGTGTATTTTTTTAATTAAATTATATTCTAAATTGTAGCCATTTATTTATCTAGTTATTCAAGTTTTAGGTTTGATTAACCTATTATAGAGAATTTATAGATCGTTTTAGGTATTAGTAAGACATCAATAAAGAATGATATCACTACTTTGACCTTTAAAATCAGTTTTTATGTATAACATACACATAAAGTTCATGCATATTGAGGCGGATTTTTCTCCGAGCATTACAAGATAGCTGCACTGTAACTGATGGTAGGCCTAGCCTAATGCAATCCAAAATGCCACCACTGAAAAATGTATAATCGAGCGTCAGCTGCCACAGTCATCCCAACATGCAAACATCTCGGCAGGAAAATTACTCTGGCTGACCTCAAACGTGAACTGTAAAACAATCTCTGTGAAGGGTATATGACCATATGAATACTGGTGACAGTAGTCGGGTAGAGGGATCCCGCCACTATTGTATACTAGATACCTATTTACTAACTCGAAGCGATGATGGCTTAGTTCATTGGTAGATCAACTGGTCATTCAAAAGAGCCAAATATAAACAATACAAAACTGAAATTCAATCAAGGCGCCTCTCCTAAACTTAGTTTTGCTTTAGTATATATAATTTTATGGAAAATAGTTACGTTTGAAAGTACTCGAACTCGAAGTCGTCGAACTTGCCTTTGTTCAATATTTATTTTTTGTGAGCAACAAGCTGTTCTATCGTTGCTTTCCAAAAATGTGCCTCTCTTCTAGAGGCTTACTTTTCATAAAAATTCATTCCTCTCCTTCTTCTTCTTCTTCTTACCCTTATCCTACCTAAGTAGGGTCGGTACAACATGTTTGTCATGTTGTGGTGTATGATTTCGCTTAATTTTTACGATCGGCCGCCTGCCTGTACATCAATCCTCCTTGGGATTATTCTGTTGTACCACTATATGTGAAAGGTTTTTCTGTAGACTTTAGCTTTGGTAGGCTATTTATATTTTCTGTTTGAGCGGCACTGTTTGAATTTATTCCTCACCTTAATAGATAATATTCCATGTATATACTAGATACACTTTTTCGAAGAGCCGTAAGTAAGGAGTGAAAGAGCCGTCCGCAGCCAACCACTGGCTTAGTTGATAACGTATTCGGTAGCTTCATCGACAGACGTAGGTTCGAATCCTTTCAAGTTAGTCTGAGTTTCGTGACCGTGATGAAACCATAGCTCAGTGGTAAAGTTTTTTTTAAGTCCGCCTGGCTAACTACCACCCTGGAGCTCAAAATCTATCACCAAATACCTGTTGGTGTGTTCCGGCAGCTGCAATTAAGAGCTAGTCACCTTTAGGTTTAGCGTGATTCACGTCATAGTCATTTCATATCAGACGAGATTGTGGTCAATCGCTAAAACCTTTACGGTGTTATTACAAAAAAGCTAAATAGGTATTGAATACTTGCTTTAAAAAGGTTTCGAATTAAATGCACCGCGGTCGTCCGAGGCAAGTTTGCGTTATCCTTATTCGCAAGTCTAACCTAACGTAACCGAAGCGAGACAAAAGAACAAGATGGCGAATATTCAGAAACCGCGGTGCATTTCATTCAACAAGCTGGCGAACATTCAGCGACCGCGGTGCATTTAATTCGAAACCTTTTTAAAGCAAGTATTCAATACATATTTAACCCTATTTTAATAAGACCGATAAAATATAAACAAAAATTTATTCCGGTATGCAAGACGCCTATGCTTGCCAGTATTGTGGGTGCTAGAACAAGATGGTAGGCGCTTTCCATTCGACAAAATGGAAAATTAATTATACTGAAAATGCAAACGATTTTTATCAATAGTCGGAAGTACTACTACATTAGATGTCAAAATTGCAGTACTTTTAAGTTAGTAATAATAGGTAGCTACAAAAACCACTCCATATTAAGTGAACCGTATTACTGTTTTTACAGATACTAACGGACTTAGTCTACTACTACTATCTAGCGTACGTATAAACCAAATAGTTGCATCGTTGCATCGATAGAAAGCATCGCAACATCCTAAGTACGCATACGTCACTGGAAGACTAATTTATTTATCTATACTTCTATACTAATATTATAAAGAGGTAAAGTTTGTGACGTCGCGTCGTGAGTTTGTGACGTTGTGGCGTTGTAAGGAGTAATCTCAGGAACTACTGGTTCGATTTGAATAATTCATTCATTGTTATATAGCTCATTCATCGAGAATGGTTATATGCTATATATAATCACGCTAAGGCCAATAGGAGCGGAGCACAGGTGAAAAATGTTTGAAAATCGAGATGTTTTTTTCTTTTTGAGAGCTTCTGCTGTGTGTCAGCGTTAGCCCAGAGTAGTAACTATTACTACGCGGACGAAGTCGCGGGCAGAGGCTATAGTCTATATACTAATATTATAAAGAGGTAAAGTTTGTGACATTGTGACGTTGTAGGGGGTAATCTCAGGAACTAATAAACCGATTTTGAAAATTCCTTTACCAATATAAAGCCACGTTATTTATGAGTGTCATGAGCTATATATGATCACGCTTGGGGCAATAGGAGTAGAGCAACAATGAAAAATGTTTTAAAATCGGGGCTTTTTTTCCTTTTGAGAGCTTCCACTGCGTCTTAGTTCAAAATAACTATTTCACGCGTACGAAGTCGCGGGCAGAAGCTATTAACTAATTATATTATCTATAATCTCTGCTAATATTATAAAGAGGTAAAGTTTGTGAGGTTGTAGGGGGTCTGGGGAGTCGGAGTAAAATGGTCCAACGAAAACGTTTCTTACGAACGCTGCCTTAATTATGAGATATATATGATTGAGTTCTAGAGAAAAGTTGTAGCTTGATAATGCCTATTACCGCCCAACACAGTGGGCACGGGTCGGCTAGTCTTTTATAAAATATGTACTTAAAAAACTACAAAAATTTAGAAATACTTCAGCACATTATTGACTTATTTGTTTTCTTTAAAATATTATATCTGTCAGAGTATATATGTAGAGCCTTTAGAGAGCCGAGCACACGGATGGCATTATCCTCCATTTGTATGTATTTTCACAACACGACCGACACTTTGAAATGAAACGACGACTTCTTCGATTCTTTGTCTTTTAATACTTTTACAATAATCTCAGAGACAAACCCTCGGAGACAATAATTATCACTTAGCGACAATAACGATAGATCTCACGATCTCACAAACAGTAATGAATAAATGAACCTTGTACAAACTCTTGCAAGCACTTATAAAGGAATCGCCTACCTTCACCTACCGACAATCCAAGTGAAGGAAGTCGTAGTTTAACGAAGTACTTAATCTATGATGTTGTACATAGTTACACTTGATGTTCGCTAATAATTCTAATTATAAATAAATAACTATTTTAACACCATACATTGAATAATTACGTTGTCATTAATTATTTCAAAGTAATTCACCGTTGTAACAACCGAAGTACTTACAAATCCTTATTTACTATAAAACTCATTTTAGATCGACAATTATTCTAGTAATTACAAAGTAATACTAATAACATAGTACAATGCCAATATGTTTTAATTACATTGTTATTCATTCTAAATAGCAACTTTACTATTCTATCTCGACTGCACATAGAATGGATTTCCGGTTTTAATAAATAACAAAAGGTTCCAAATGTTACTTAAATCTAGAATAATTCTATTACAATTTCACATGTCCGATTTTAATTATCGTGACACTAATTTAGGTCTACTTTAAATCAAGAATCAAATCAAGTTAGAAATGTTATTGCACGACGCCACTATTTCTTAAGATGGTGTCTCGCGTCGTATGGCGTGACACCGTCTTATTTAGTTACTTCTATCAGTGCTTATATGAATAAACATGTGGAATGCTTAGAAGTTATGAACAGTTTAATCAATCTAAATTACTCAATAATTTACAAGAATCCACATTAACAATAATTAAATAGCAAATAGCATAACAATAATTAAGAAAAACTAATAGAAGAACATATATTGATTAACATAGAAAGTAATAGATGGCGGTTTTATCAAACTTTCGACTGCTGGATGCTCCCACTATGACATATCATATATTAAAAACAAAAATAAAATTCCAAAAATGAATTTATTAAATACTTGTTACATGTCTTCATTTTGAATATTGTTGGTTGTAGCCAAAAGTATTTCACTTAAATTAGTAGTTTTAATCGAGGGTATCGGGGAGACTTGTTAAGGTTGTTGGGATTTCCGATGATGACGGACTAGTCTGGGCTACTGGGCTTGGGTAGTTACGGCCATGACGGAGTCGTCGAGGTCAGTGGAAGTGACGATGATAATGTAGTCATCGGGGTAAAAGGAGTGGAGACGGTAATGGAACCACCGTTGTAACAAGGAGTGGTCACGATGGCTGACTCATCGGGGTCAGTGGGAGGAAGTGACGATGATAATGTAGTCATCGGGGTAAAAGGAGTGGAGACGATGGGCGAAATACCAGGGTAACAAGGAGTGATCACGATGACGGAGTCATCGGGGTCTGTGGGATTAATTATGATGACGGAGTCATCGGGGTCAGTGGGACTGATGACGATGGTGGAATTGTCGGGGTTGGTTGGATTGCAGATGATGACTGGCTTGGCAGGGATAACGTCAACAACCTGAAGAGTTTCAGGCACAATCGCGGTCTGCTCAATATCGCTGATGGGCTCAGGAACAACTAAAAGCTGATCAACAACTATCACTGGTTGAGGCTCAATTTGCTCGCTGGGTAAGATGATAGGAGTAGACGCATCATTGTTAACGTTCACAATGATCTGAACGAGGGGTTTGCTGTTTGTGAGAGGATTCATAACATCAGGGTGATCAATAGCAGTTTGACGTCTCGTAGGTTGGGCTGCAACCACGGTGACCAGAGCAACAATAGTCAAGAGGAATTCCATGTTTTCTGCAATAAAAAAACAGAATGATTGAATCAATGTCAAGTAGGTGACTAAGTTCCAATTTTTAAAACAAGTTATAAGACTTTTTGGTTGTATTACTTGCTTTTATACATTTTTTTATCTTTTACGAAGGACGTTGGATAACAGGGCAATCCCCGAAGTATGTCTCTGTCTTCGAACATGATTAATATAATCCTCGGTTCACACGTAGCGATACGTATTACATCAGATTAATAGAGTGCACAAACTAATGCAATTATACCTATCAGGTTGTTTAGTCGGTGATATATCTATATATGGTAGTTTTTTTTAATTACCTAATAGGCTGTTCCCTTAACTTCGTGTGCGTCGTACTAATTTTTAACTTAAAACACTTCTTATTGTGTACAACATTTCGTGTTATACTTGTGGACATGTACAAGCAATTTGTTTCACCATCACGGCAGAACCACGAAGAGCAGATTGTGCGAAAAATAATGGTCTATTCTTGCAACACGTAGGATCTGGAAATGTTTCATGAATTCATTTACTAATTGTTGAGAATAACACGCTCCAACGGACATATAGGCAGATAAAAATTTGAAAATTAAACTTACGAGTATTATACTTTGCTACCTTAACTACAACAAGTGCAATTCATTTTTGGCAAAGATTTTCAATATACAGACATGATCATTCCACTGTTTTATTATTATTATTGTTTTTTATTGTAAGCACAGTACAATCCAAAAACAATGGCGACCACCGAGTGACACACTATCCATCGCCGGTCGCCTCTGTCATACCGGCCTGCGAAAAGCTGGATATGCACAGGCTGATCCCGAAACGCGACCCACAGAAGCGAATCACTATGACGGGCTTTTTCGCCATATACATGGTGGTTGCGACCCAATCAGGCCTACCACTCCGATTTCACCATTGCCTCGTTAGTTGTTCAGCA
>MU158805.1:2663793-2698342 GCA_015888305.1 Antheraea pernyi | reverse complement strand
CGCTTTCATCATTGCCTCGTTCGTTATTCAGCAGGGTGCACCACGTGCAGGTGAGGTTGGCTTGGATGTCTCAAGTCTTAGGATGTTATTTGACATCCCTTACACCCCTATAGTATACTGTAATGGAGGTATATGTGGTGATGTACCAGGTCCCTACCTTCGCGATATGATCTCGTCGTTGGTCCAGTCAAGGCACCATGGACATGCAGATGTGTCGATCCGTATACCAGACACTAAATTCCAAAGGTGCTGGGACCTTGTTTCGTGTTAACTGTGAGGTACGTGCGTTCTGTGTTTTCGCGTACTACTGCCATTGTTTCGCTTTTACCAATAGCAGTGCGACGTGAGGACTCGTGTTTAAGAGCCAATGAACCGACAATGGTCCGCCAACCAAATTTCCGTTTAAAAAAACCTGAAACAGATTACGCTCCCGTGTTATCATGTACATTACATACCAATAGAAAAAAATGAAGGCAGACAAAAAAAGGAAAAAAAACTACGACCATTACGGCGGGTATATAACATATATTTTTTTATTATAGTATATCTCACAGGTTTTTTTCTTATTATAGATACTATATTATTTACTACTAGATACAAAGGAATTCGTACTTTATTTATAAAATACATCATTCGCTTCCTTTTCCGATCGTTTCTAAGTGTACCGCTTGAGTGCATCTGCGTGCGGCGGTGTGTCCAGCGGGGCGTCCAGCGTCCAAGAACGACGCTCGCGCGCCTCTCAGGACACTCACGTATTAATGAATACGTTTGAAACGAACGCCGGACGCGACGCCACGCTCGACGCTCGATTATAGCGTCCACTCTGGACGTACACTTGGTTTCCTTACATCCAGACACCAGTGAGAAAATAAATGTGATTGTAAAATATATATTATTTTATCTACGAATACTATGATAGCTCATTTAATAAATTTGTAATTATTCTCGAAATTAAACGTATTTCTTATTAATAATATAAAAATTATAACACTGCTATTAACAGATCTTAAATAAATGAACGAAACAAAACGAATTTGTAGTTATATATTTTACTAACAGTGCCCGCGACTCCATCTGCGTGGAACCTAATGTAAAGAAACAGTGACTTATAAAATCAACTGAATGTATTAAGTTCATTTACTTATTTACTTTTCTCTCGTACTTAAGTCGCGTTGTCATTAAAATTACAATAACTTTTGATAGAGTGAACCGATTTTCATGAAACTAAGACTAAATGTTGCTCGAGGATTTGTTTTATGATTTAGTTTATCGTGAACGCAATACTTTATCAGTAATTCACGTTCAAACAGACAAATAGATGGACAGACATATCTAAAAATGATTGAAATGTATTTTATTACTTATTCTAAAACACTGGCAACAATTTTTCTCACAATAATCTAATAAGTATAGATACGTTAGATTTACATTCTTATAATGTATATATGGATTAATATTTATTATGAAGTCATTTACATACTATCAATCTACAAGGTGTTACCAGACGTCCGAAAACATGGATACCCTTGTTGGTGTGTTCCGATTAACGTCTGCCAGCCAGTGGCTTACTCCTCTGGCATTCCTCTCGGTATACTTCTGATCATTAGAGGAGACACAGTATGGAACAAGGGTGAGCACGGCATGCAAATATATGGGAAAAAGCATTTTCATATACTTGATACATTGTTATTATTTATAACACCTTCTTTATATACCATTCACTATTTTCTTGTCGCTCTGTTGAAGTTATACTTCTTTTGGCGCGTTAGGGAAAAATGATGAGTCAATTTTTACGATGCGCTCGTACACCGTCACGAAAAACCGACACCCTTTTTTTACGTGGGGAAATCCCTTATGGATACACCACACTCTCGGGGGAGAGGGTGGGTTATGTCCGTCTCGCACGGACTAAAACCCCACGGTGTACGTTAAGATGGGGCGGCACGAGATCTCTATAGACTTCATCGTGCCGCCCCAACAGTTGGCCCAGCAGCGATATCGCTGCCGCCGGGCCTCGTCCTGTTAGGAGACAGCCGGGTACACACCGGCCGTCTCCTCCGTCCGCTGGACCTGTGCACTAGGAAGATGGGCCCCCTGACCCATCTTCCCTAGGTCCGGCTACGGTGGGAGGAGGTGGTCAAACTGCCGCCTCCTCCTGCCTGTCCTCCTTTGAAAAAAAAAAACCTGAAGTTAGCTATAGTTAATATTTTGTTTCTTTGTATTTGTTGTTTGTATTTCTTTGTATTAAAACTTTCAATGTATTAAATACCTTTTTTCTATTGTTAGTATTTTCTACAAACGTAGAATAAGGCGAAAGATAAAATTTTTGAAAAGATTTTTATCTTATTACGCCAAAGAAGTATAATTTCTAACGCATATACATACACACTTTTTTTTTTGTGCAATGGAAAAAACTACATTTAAATCGACTATAGGTGCGATATAAAATGACTGAGATACAGTGCAATCGTCGCCTCTTACGCTTCGTAACACTAGTGTGAACCAAAGAGAAACATATTAAGGAATGCCTAGAAAAGGTGAGGAGAATAGTAGAAAATATAAAAAACATATTTTAATTTTGATTTGAGCTATCGGGGCTTTTATTATACAGTGGCAAATTTTGGAGTATCTACATAAAAAAAGAAATGAAAATGTTTATATACTACAGATTGATTTGATAAATCTTCAAATTTATTAAAAATACAGCTTCCTAAATTTAAATGACGTTATATAGAATTTGGGAGTAAAATTATTTTTGTATAAAAATGTATACTCCAGTTTTAAATTTAAAGCCCAAGGAAAGTTGACAAAGTTAATTTAAAAAGATAGCACAATACATACAATCTTCTAGTAGGTGCTTAGATTAGTTTTTTTACATGCTGATTGTCTATGCTATTCCTTATTTACCAGATTACTCTTTCGTTAGCGTCATATGTAAGAAAAAACAAATTTGTTTCGAAAGATGAATTTATTTAATACCTCTTAGTCCATTTCATGATGCATATCGTTCAACATTAGCATGCGTTATTAACCAACAGATTCTTTCACTAATATGTTAATACATTAGTTGAGGATTTCGGGGAGAACGACAGCAGGGGAGGGGATGATTGGAGTGCCGACGATAACAGGCTCGACAGGAATGACATCGATGACTTGTACAGGCTCAACTTCGGGCTGCTCAACAACGATTACGGGCTCGGGAACAACTTCTGGCTGCTCAACAATGATCACGGGCTGGGGGGCAATCTCGGCCTGTTCGACGACAATGACTGGGTGGTAGGCCGGGATTTCCTCGGTGGGGACGACAACGGGAGCAGGGGAGATAGGGTTGGATGCAGGCTGGTTGACGTTCACGATGAGTTGGACTAGAGGTGCAGGCTGGCCAGGAGAGAGAGGTCCAAAGACGACAGGAGATGGAGCAACGGAGAAGTCACCAACGCCCTGGGTCGGGCGCTTTATAGGCTGGGCAACCGCCACGGCGACCAAGGCAACGAAAGGGAATTTCATTTTTACTATGAACAAGAAAAGAAATAGTGCATAAGATATTCAATAGTCATAAAATTAAAAATTACATTTGTAAATGGTTAAAATCTCAAAGTTATTAAAATACAGATTTACTATTAACGGGACATTTTAAAATACTCGTTGTTTTTATAGTACTTTTAAATATACTTACGAGGTGGTTGCGTTTCGTAACACAAACTATGCCCATACCGAAATAGAACCCAGTTTATATACATAGCCGTTATCAGTGGTGCATGAAACTTATTTTGGACAATATTACGTTTATCGGCGACAAAGCTTTATTTTTATTAGCAACTAATTTGATTTCAATCTTTTAACAAGGTGACATAAATTACAATTGAAAACTTTATAGCATAAACCTAATAATTATAATAATAATTGTTAATAACTAATAATTTGTGACCGTGAATGCAGGTAATTAGCTGTATATTACCATTAATTTATGCAATAATTATCCCTCGGGAACAGTTTAATTCTTTTTCTACATGAACCCTAACAGCGAATATACAAAATGTCATGAGAATCAGCTGAACAGTTAGTAGTTCTTGTTATCCGATCTTAAGAATTAGCTTTGATAAATAATTTTACTTCATACTAAGCACATTTCATTCCTTCAGAACAAAATAAATTCTTTGTTGAATTGAGTTTGGAAACATTGAAGATGTTTTCATAAGATTAGATATTTTACTATCGAATATTGCATTGACATACCACATTATATAAGTAAAAGCTATTTAATCAATACACATGAAGTTAATAATGAACTGACTTAGACTATATTTGTAACATTCTATAGAAGTTTACTAAAGAAAGATTTGCTGGTATTCATTTTTAAAGTTATGAAATTAAAAAGAAACTGCGTTTTACAATTATCCATCAGAATTCATGTTAAGAAGCTAAAAGATATTGTGGAGACTCTTTTAGTGACAATCTTTACCATTTTTTTGGAAAGTTCACCTATCAAATTTTCGTAATTGGTTAAAAAAATATAATCTTAAACTAAATTTCAAAAATCTGTTGACTGTAATATTTTGTGATGTCATCTGATTGTTTGTGTAATTGTGTAAGTTGTTCGAGGATAGTAAAACACTGTTTAGAATAGCGTTTGGTTCTTAAATACAACTGAAACATATCACCATATGCTTAGCAACTGATTTGGAAATATAGATAGTAAGATGACTAAATAAGCGAGCACTTGGAAAAAGTTCTACAACAGTACACTACATGCATTACGATGTTTTAAAGATAATTAAGCAACAGGTAAGTCCACGTCTTTCAACGCGACAGTATAAGAGAGCCTTACTGCGGAACTTTTTTCCTAAGTTGTATATGTATTGTATATAATAAAAGCATATATAATATAAGCAATCTCTAAAAGTGATAAGGCCTTACTTCTGTCATTAAAATGTTTTAAAAAATATATTGTTACAACTGTGTAACGGTTTTTACTTGTTCTTGTAAGGGTTGTCGAATAACATCATAAGACTTGAGACACCCAAGCCAACCTCACCTGCGCATGTTGCACCCTGCTGAATAACGAACGACATACTCAGCGTTTCAATATAAAAACACCCAAAGTTAACACTGTTTTCGCTCAACGCTTTAGTGAGTTTGCCCTCCCATTCATATATAGACAAGTGAACAAACACTGTGAGTTAATTATCCTAGTGCGCGAATCTACAGTTATTTTTATGCCATGTAACATCATTTTGTTAAATAAATACTTACTACTTTACCTTACTATTTACTTTACCCTTGGGGAAAAGGTTAGAGGAGGGAGAGGAGAGAGGGGATGGGAGAGGAGGTGGGCCTCTGGCGCTCTAACTAACCAAACGAAACGCAGCAATGCAAGCACGGTTACTTCACGTCGGTTTTCTGTGAGAGGGTGGTACTACCCCGGCGAGCCGACCCATTCATCCTAAAACCAGTAACAGCTTCAGCGTGACTCTACCACCTTTTTTTTATTTATTTTTTAACGTGGGGAAGTCTCTTTTGGATACGCCACCCTCCCGGGGGAGAGGGTGGGTTATGTCCGAGTCGCACGGACTAAAACCCCACGGTGTACCGACAGACCGTTTTGTGGGGGCGGCAAGGGATCGTACAAGCTAATCAACCTTGTAGAGCCGCCCCCACGGTCCGCCCGGCGGAAGGTGACCGCCGGGTTCCTACCTATAGAGGGACAGACCGGGTACACACCGGCTGCCCCCCCTCGTCCGCCGGACCCGTGCAATGAGGAGATGGGCCCCCCGGCCCATCCCCTCAGGTCCGGCTACGGTGGCAGGAGGAGTTGGGCGAAGCGCCTTCTCCTCCTGCCTGTCCTCCTTTGGCGGAGACGGCCACTTTGAGGGTCTGCCTCGCGGGCCCTCTCCGCCTCCTCCTTCTGCGAGACGACCTCCTCGCAGAAGGAGGCCATCGCTCGCCAAGCCTGTTCGCTGCCGAGCATGGCCGAAACCACGCTCGGCAGCGATAAGTCCGTTCCCACTGCCGCCGCCAGAATGCGGCGCTGCTCCCCCCACGCAGCACACTCAGACAGAGTGTGCTGCGCGGTATCTTCGACAGCGCCGCACTCGTGGCAGGCGGCGGTCGGCTCCCTGCGTGCGATCCGGTACAGGTACCACCCGAAACAACCGTGTCCGGTGAGTACCTGCACCAGTCGGAACGTCAGGGAGCCCCAGCCCCTGGACATCCACTCCCGCAGGACCGGGCGGACGGCGTCTACGGTAAACCGTCCGAACCGCTCGTCCGCCAGGCCCTGCTGCCACCTTTCGACGGCGTCTCCTCTGAGACGCCGTCTCTCCGCCTCTACCTCCCTGGGAGCCGGAGGCTCCCCCCTTCTTTTCCTCGCCGCCGTGAACTCGTACACGGCGGCGAGAACTCCTGCCTCCAGCTCCCAGGGCAGGGAGCCGGCGAGCACACAGGCCGCCGCCGAGGACACCGTCCGGTACGCCCGGATCGCCCTCAGTGCCACCGTGCGCTGCGCACTTCGCAGCGCACGCACGTTGGCGGCACCGAGGGCGTCGGCCCAGACCGGAGCCCCGTAGGCGGCCATCGCTCGCACGACTCCCATATAGAGTCTGCGGCACCCGGCACCCGGTCCCCCTACGTTGGGGAGCAACCGGCCGAGTGCCGCAGCCGCCCCAGCAATTCGCGGTCCGAGCCCCGTAAAATGGGGCCCGAACCGCCAGCGCCCGTCCAGGGTGAGGCCCAGATATTTCATCCGGGTCCCCACCCTGATCCGGGCGCCCTCCACCACTATGTGGGCCCCAGGTGGTGGCCCTCGCCGAGGCCCATGAAAGAGTAGGGCCTCGGTCTTCTCGAGGGCCACCCTGAGGCCCAACCTCCTTATGCGCCTGACCACGAGGGTTGTGGCCATCGTGGCCAGGCGCTCCACCTCCCTCCAGTCTCCCCCCCGGGCTACGACTAGGGTGTCGTCCGCGTAACAGATGAGGCGTGCTCCATATGGGAGCACGCCGCGGAGCACCCAGTCGTAGCCCATGTTCCACAGGAGCGGTCCCAGGGCCGACCCCTGTGGAACCCCCCGCCCTGTGGCCCGCTGGACCATCCGCCCGTCGCCGTCCACATAGGCGACCTCTCTACCATTGAGGTACGCCTCCAGCACCCGCCGCAGGTACGGGGGCACTCCGAAATATAGGAGCGCCTCCCGTATGACCCCATGCGGCAGGGTGTTGAAGGCGTTGGCAATGTCAAGTGACACCGCCAAAACCCTCTCCCCCTGGGAGGTCGCCTCTGCAGACAGCGACTTCAGGAGGCACAGGGCGTCCACAGTGGAACGCCCTGTCCGGAAGCCATACTGCGCGTCCGCCAGGTTCGGCCCCACACCCTCTAGGTGCTGGACTACCCGGGAGGAGATAACCCTCTCCAGCACCTTACCGGCGTCGTCCAGCAGAACGAGGGGCCGATACGCGGACGCGCAGTCCAGAGGGCGGCCCGCCTTTTCTATGAGGCAAAGCCGCCCAAGTTTCCAGGGCTTCGGGAACTGTCCGACCGTAAGGCACTGGTCGAACAGCTCCCGAAGCCACCCCCCTATGTGACCCAAGGCAAGGCCGAGCACCCGACCCGGGACCCCATCAGGGCCGGGCGCTCTTCGCCGGTTGAGGAGGCGTTCCACGGCTCTCCCCATCTCCTCCTCCGTTATTGGAGGGGGAGGCCCGCCGAGCACCTCCTCGACTACCTCCCGAGGCGGAGGCATGGGAGGAGCTGGTAGCATCGGAGGGTCGGGGAAAAGTTCTCCCACGACCCTCGCCACCACCTCCGGCCGGAGGTTCTCCGTCGCCGGGGGCGCCCAGGACCGTAACTTCTTTCGTACGACCCTGTACGGGTTCGGGATCAGCCTGTGCATATCCAGCTTTTCGCAGGCCGGCATGACAACGGCGACCGGCGATGGATAGTGTGTCTCTCGGTGGTCGCCATTGTTTTTGGATTGTACTGTGCTTACCATCAGGCATAGAACAGTCATTTTACCGTGCTACAATAAAGAAAAGTGGTAACCACAGTTTATTATTACATATTATTATAACTTTATAACTAATCTTAAAACGATTACAATTCTGATATCGACGTATCTTGAATAAAGATCGTTTCTAGCTCCAGCACAATTAATTTTCTTTGGTGTCCAATGAAACGCGACCACCATCTAGAGTAACAATAATGAGAGTATTAGTAATGGCAGCGATGAGGAACTCATGGGAGGACCTGATCGTGAATACTGGAATGTCAATGAAGAGGGACTCTTCGGAATTACTGGGAGGGGCGACGATGAGGAACTAGTAGGGGTTACTAGACTTTCGACGATGAGATACTCATTGAAGTTGATGGGTAGTCTGCGATGACGAACTCGACAGGGATGATATCAACGACCTCGAGTGGTTCAGGCACAATCTCGGGTTGCTCGACATCGCTGACGAGCTTGGGAACAACGGAAGGTCACTCAACAACTCGGTACTGTTCTCATCATCACAGAAGACATGGGACGGGACAAAGGTACCCAGAACGTTCTTCCAAGTACCCAGTTGGTCATAAAAGAGGACATAGGATGTGACAAGGGTGAATGTAGCTTGCAAGTATTAAAAGAAAACATGTTCGTGCCCTTGACATACTGCTATTATTATTTATATCGAATTATATACCAGTCACTATTTTCTTGTAACGTTTTTATTTTAGTTCGCAACATAAAAACTACATTTGTATAGACTACTGGTGGGATATAAAATGACGTCTCAGTAAATGAGCTATAAGTCGCTAATATAAACGTACAAAGTGAGGAAAAATATAGCGAAAATGAATGGAAAAATCTAATAATAACAGTAGAAGATATAAAAATTACAATGTATTTTATTTTTTTATATCATAGGAGGTAAAAGAACAGATAGGTCACCTAATAATAAGTGATCATCGCCGTCTTTAGACACTAGCAACACCAGGGGTGTCGCAAGTACGTTGCCAGCCTGTGTTTCGGGGAGGGGAGATAGGAAAGAAGGAAAGGGAGGTAGGCCTCTGGCGCTCTCACTGACCAAACGAAATGCAACACTTGCAAGCACTGTTACTTCACGTCGGTGTTCCTATGCTAAAATCAGTTATAGCTTCAGCGTGGCTCTACCACCTTCAAACACACATTAGAATTATCAGGACTTTTATTGAGTGCTAGCTGACATACGTGACTTCGTCTGTGATATCCTATTCATGCACATACATAAAAGAACACATATACAAATTCTGATTAATATTTATATGAGATTTATAATTATATATGAGATGAAGCTATTTTTGTTTTAATAAGGACCAGGTGTATAATAATTCACAACGGCAGACCTACGTCGTGTTGTTTATGTAGAGGCATATCTACACACCATCAAATTTAGGGGTGTATAAAAAATATTTAGAAGTGGTTCAAAAATTTGATTTCCGTAATGTTATATGTAATAAATATAACTGTTTTCAAAATTAAAGCGACGTCTAATAGATTATGTAAATAAAATTATTTTTGAATAAAATGTATATACCTAACGTATTAAGTACTTACTCAAGAAAAGTTAAAAGTTGGGCTCTTACTAAAATTTCCACCTACCAAGACTTGCTGAGATCAATATTAGCTATTCTGTACGTTTATAGTCTCTGCTATTGGTTATTTAATAAATTAGCCTTGCATTAAATTTATCATTATTACATAGTATAAAACAAAGTCGTCTACCGCGTCTGTCTGTCTGTTCGCGATAAACTCAAAAACTACTGAACGGATCTTTATGCGGTTCATCAGTGGATAAAGTGATTCACGAGGAACGTTTTGGTATATAATTTGTCCAGGATTTTTTTATAATCAGTGCGGGACAGCGTCTGCCGGGCCCGCTAGTATGTAATAAAAAACACATAGTTCTTTCGAAAAGTCCATTTATTTAGTCGAGTTCATTATGACTATAGTTTACTGTTCGCGTGCGTTATTAACAGATTCTTTTCACTAATCGTTTAGTTGAGGGTGTCGGGGAGAACGACAGCGGGGGAGGGGATAATTGGGGTGCCGACAATAACAGGCTCGACAGCAATAACATCAACGACTTGTACAGGCTCAACTTCGGGCTGCTCAACAACGATTACGGGCTCGGGAACAACTTCTGGCTGCTCAACAATGATCACGGGCTCAGGAACAACTTCTGGCTGCTCAACAATGATCACGGGCTGGGGGGCAATCTCGGGCTGTTCGACGACAATGACTGGGTGGTAGGCCGGGATTTCCTCGGTGGGGACGACAACGGGAGCAGGGGAGATAGGGTTGGATGCAGGCTGGTTGACGTTCACGATGAGTTGGACTAGAGGTGCAGGCTGGTCAGAGGAGATAGGTCCAAAGACGACAGGGGAAGGACCAACGGAAAAATCATCAGCGCCTTGGGTAGGACGCTTTGTAGGCTGGGCAACTGCCACGGCAACCAAAGCAACGAAAGCCAACAGGAATTTCATGTTTACTATAAAAAAAAAGAAAATAATATATATTTCAACATACAAAAAAGATCAGTATTTTAATAAAATCTACTTACTTGGTAGTCGTGTTTCTTAAGACAAATAATGTCCATGCCGAAATAGAAACCAGTTTATATACATTACCGTTATCAATGGTGCATGATACTATTTTGGATAATATTACGTTTATCGGCAACAAACTTTTATTTTTATTGGCATTTAAATTGATCTGAGACTTTATAACAAGGTAAAATAAATTTCAATTGACAAATTTATAACATAGACCTAATAAATACATAAACTGTGGCCGTGGATGCGGGAAATCAACTTTACTGCTTCTCTACAAACAAGTCGTTTGAATAAATAATTTCACCTTGAGAAGTAAACAGATCGTCCTTATAGGTTTGTCGTCTGAAGACATTAATTAACAGATCCAAAATTAACAGTATGTATCTAATGAATTTTATAGTAGGTAACGTTTTTATAGGTATATTTATAGGTAATATTTTTAAGGTGGTAGAGCCACGCTGAAGCTATTACTAGTTTCGGCATGAATGGGTCGGCTCGTCCGGGGTAGTACCTCCCTCTCATAGAAAACTGACGTGAACTAACAGTGCTTGCATTTTTGCGTTTCGTTCGGCCAGTGAGAGCGCCGGAGGCTTACCTCCCCTCCCCTCTCCCCCCCTTCCTCCCTTTCTCCAAAACACAGGCCGGCAACGCACTTTCAACTCCCCTGGTGTTGTTAGTGCCTATGGACAGTGGTGATGACTTAACATCAGGTGACCCACCTGTTCGTTTCTTCGTTCGTTCGGTGTCTTTACTGACCCCTCCAAAAAATCTAGCTTGCATATATGTATAGTTTTCAAATATTACATAATTATTTAAAGATATAAATTAGTTAAATTAATCATATTTATTTACAATACAATTGAAAATGTATTTAATTAAATATAAACAAAAACATAATTTATATACACAAAACGATGTCATTGTAACTTATATGTCAGTGTGAGTAGTTTCTGAACAAAAATAATTAACTATAAAAAAACATGCTTTTATAGGTAACCGCAATAAAAAGTAGAAAATAATTTTTAAATATGGATTGTTCCTATTACAGAGATGTAAAGTTCACAGGTCTATAATAAATAAAAAAATCGAATGGTTTTAAAATAAGAATTAACTTATCAACAAAATAATTTGATAGTAAAAAAAGTGTGGGGAAATGACACTCCTCTCTAAAAACTCGCTAAAAACGATTGTAAAAACAATTACCTACTTGTATAGTTTTAATAAAGCAGATCCGAGTATCTTTGTTATC
Source organism: Antheraea pernyi (assembly GCA_015888305.1). Classification (NCBI taxonomy): domain Eukaryota; kingdom Metazoa; phylum Arthropoda; class Insecta; order Lepidoptera; family Saturniidae; genus Antheraea; species Antheraea pernyi. Next base: position 2,686,530 of record MU158805.1, on the reverse strand, counting down.
TCTTCGCTATGACTGGATGACTGGGTTGTATTCTAATCCATTAGTAGTCGTTTGACGTCTATGGGCGTCTTCTCAAGGTCAAAACTAAATAAAGAATTTTTTTAATTTTGACTGAATGTTAATAATAACAAAAATAGTTTTATTAATGAGACAGGTAACCTTTTGCTGAAAACAACGTGTGCTATTTATTATATTGCTTGTATTCAAATACTGGCCAGTTATCTCTCTAGATCTGGAAATGAAAACTAAATATTAATTTGTAGTACCGGATTATTTTTGGTTATAATCGTTAATTACCTATTATTTATATACTAATACCCGCGACTCCGTCTGCGACGTTTATTGTCGTCATTTTTTTGTTTTATTACAAAGTAGTAGTAGTCTTTGACGTTCATGAGTGCCTTATTAGGGCCTAAACTGAATAAAGTATTTTTGATTTGATTTGATTTGAAAGAGATTAGGCAGGGTTTTCGACGAAGGCCCCCAGGCGGCTTGACTTTTCCGACTCTTCCAATAATTATCGTTATATTTCAACCGATTTACACAACATTTTGACAAATCATATACCTACAAATCCCTATATACCTTCCTCATGAATCACTCTATTTATTAATGAAAACCGCATGAAAATATATTTAGTAGTTTTTGAGTTTATTGCGAATACACAGGCTTTGTTTTATAATATCTAGTGATCGCTGTCTTTCTTTTCTTACAAAATTATGTCATAGTTTGGGAATTTCTTAACGCTCGCTAGGCGAACATAACCTCGTCTTAAAAACCTGTTCGCGAATGTCTATCGCATACAAAACGATGCAACAGTATGTCCAGAAAATGCAGCGAAATGTGATTCGCACGTTTAAATTCTATGAATCAATACGATAGCGACTTTTATAATAAAGGCTTGATTATTATAGCCACACAGGGAAGACATCGATTTGGAAAAAATTACTTGAGTTTTAGACGTGTTTGTGTAACGTATTTTATTTTTATATCATAGGAGGCAAACGAACGTGACAAAAAGTGACATTGGCATGTCATTTTATTTGAATCTATTTTTGTATTATAGTTTTCATATTTTGTATTTTTATAATGGTTTATTATATCTAATATTACATTATTATTATTGTGAAGAATCTGAAACCACGAATCCTGAAAAAATAATGGCAATATAGCATGCAAACCATAATCTGGAAGAACTTCGTTTTTAACCGGAACGAAAAATTTTAAGGTTAAAAGAGCCCATCAGACTTCATAAGTATATAATAATAATCATAGATACAGTGGTACAACAAAATAATCCCAAGGAGGGTTGATGTCAGGCAGGCGGCCGATCGTAAAAATGAAGCCAAGTCATATACCACAACATGACAAACATGTTGTACCGACCCTACTTATGTGGGATAAGGGTAAGAAGAAGAGGAGGCAAACGAACAGGTCGGTCGCCTGATGTTAAATGATCACCACCGTCCATAGACACTACACCAGGGTAGACGCAAGTGCGTTGCCAGCTTGCGTTTGGGGCAGGGAGAAGTGAGGGAGGTATAGGAGGAGAGGGGAGATGGATATCCGACGCTCTCACTGACCGAACGAAATGCAACAATGTAAACACTAACTAAGGCGGGTGGTACTAACCCGGACGAGCCGACTCATGTTGAAATTAGTAACAGCTTCAGCATTGCTCTACCGCCTACAAAATAGATTTTCATATTCGATTTTCGACCTACATATTTTCATCGACGATCGAACAGGGCATATTTTATAGCTAAATGCCTAATTTTTATATAGTTGATAACATTATATATCACTAGAAAGGACCGTCCACTTCGTCCATGTTATGTCAGAATATAAGAATTAATAACAATAGGCAAAACATAGCTTATCGTCACTTAGTGACGATTTATAATGTCATAGATAGCAAATAATCATTCTCAGTACATAAACGTTTAGGTTTGCTAAGCGGTATTCGTGTTTATTGATATCTGATATACCGAGCTCTTATTTATGTATGTATATAAAAGATATTAAACCTGTATTAAATAATCTGTAGTTCTTTTTGTACGTTTAATTATTTTTATTTTCAAAATTATGTTATAGACATCGTTTATAAAGGTGACTAAATACGAATATCAGTATTAAAAATGTTGGTCGGTCTGTTTACATGTCCGGTTATAATTTAAAAGAGGTTTATCATAATATTACGATATTTTGTTCACGGAAAGTCTATAAACAATATCATATCTCGATCCTAATTAATTTCTCAACCGATATTAATTAAATCTTGTACTGGAGAAGTATACCTATGTAATCGAGAAAATGATTAGTTATAATTTTTTTATTTTATTATTAAGCAAAATTATACTTATATTTCGATCCCAACAGTTTTTAAAGAAATTTAGTACATAAGAATTATATATTATTTTAAAATCAATTAGCTATAAAAATGTCAATAATAGTTTTATATTTTGTGATTAAATTTTTTTTTTGTAATTTCTAATCGATTTATATGAATTTTGAAAACGGAAATATGGCATGACAACATTGCTATAAAATATTATATGTAATTATATTTTAAAGTCAATCGATTTTAAGTGTACTTAAAAAAAATAGTGCGTGGAGTCCCTCCGCCCGGAAGAAGTGAAACTTCATAATGTGCAAATGAAAATAGGAAGGGGTAGAAATTGTGTTTTTGTGAAATCATATTGTTTCGTTAAGACAAACTTTATTAACATTGCTTACAATTCACAATTGATCGCACCTTTTAATTATCATTTTCGACTGGAGAAATACCTAAATCTATAACATTTACAATGGAATTATGATAACTAAAGTAAAATATGAAATGTTTGATTATTTTTCTCGCTTTGTCTCTTTCTCTTTGTCGCTTTGTCCCTCTTTTTTTTCTTGTCGCTTTCAAAGAGCGTTGAACGTTTAATGCAATAGTGCTTTCATACCCCCTCCATAGTAGCGTTAAACGTTTAACACAACCTTGTTTGAAGTCGCATTAGAAGTGTCACTTCAAAATTTCTCATGTAACATTTTAAAACAACTAAACGAAAATAATTACTGCATAAAAAATGCCTGCAGATACACGGTTAATTGCTAATATTACATTACAATATTATACAATGTTGTCATAAAATATATTAAATAATTAAAATATTTTTGTTCGGTGCTTTATGATACGAATTTATTTATAAAAGTGAGTATATAAATATAGAATATGATAAGTAACAGTCTGTTACTTTAATATTTTGGAATCGCATTATAGCTGGAGATAATATTTTATCTGATTGGTTTGCATAATAAAGGCATAATATTGTCGTTCACTTTAAATAAAATTAGGTTGCAATAAATATAATTTTAGTAATCTATATACATATAATAATAATGTAATTGTAATGTGTCCGTACTTTAATATTTGTGTAAAAAAATGTTGCAGTAATAAATAAGTAATAAAACACATGCTAATTTTAGTAATGTCTGTCTGTTTGTATGAACATGCATCACTTCTAAAATACTCCATTCATGATATTACCTCTTCAAGAAAATTATAAATATATCTTCGAGTAACATTTGGTATTGGTTTCATTAAAATCGGTTCACTCTATCAAAAGTTATTGTAATTTAAATGACGACGCGACTTAAGTACGAGAGAAAAGGAGTAAATGGATTTAATACATTCAGATGATTTTATTAATGCCTTTTTTTTACATTAGGTTTCTCGCGGACGAAGTCGCGGGCACAGATAGTATTACATAATGTTGCCTCGGTAAAGTCGACAATGACAGTGTTCAAAGTCAATATGGGAATGAAGTCAAACACATTCCTACAAACAATTACCGACAGTGTGAATTATATGAACAAACACATTTTTTACCGTCATGCATTAATTTACGATTTATTTTAATAATTCGATATAATATATAAATGTTATCTTTCTGTACTACATCTCTATATGAACTTTAATGCTTAGAGAAGGGAAAAAGTTTTTTCTACACATATTAAATACATTCAATCTTTAAGACTTTTAATTTAACTTTTTTTAAAATTAAATTATCAATATTATTACATTTGCACAGGCCGCTGTAATACGCGCAAGGAATTTATACGTAAACAGCATAAATTCCTTGAATACGCGTTGCCTGACGCCAGTACAATACGTCACAAACATGTCGGTGACGCTTCACTAGCATATAGGTCATCGGTGACGAGAACCCATAAGTTTTTTTCCGACCAAAAATCGCTCAACGCAGCTAAGTAAGCTTTCATTTCAAAAATAATAATATAGCTTTTACAAATTACTATATCAGGAAGTATGCGTCAAATCTATTCCAATGGGTTGCTTTTTTATTGTATTTTTTATTTCAATTTTAACTAAGTCCCTAGAGACGAGCGTGTATCTTAGTTCCATCCTTAGCTGCTATGGGTCAGTTCTATATTTATTAGTAAACGACATTCAAAACGCCAGAATCTCTATGAATTTTCTTGAAACAATTGTCATACTATGTACGTTGTTGGTACTATGGAAATTTCACAACATAATAGTAACAAAATACAAGGTAGCACCTTTAGCAGGGCTGTAACTAGAGTCGAATTTGAGGTAGGGCAGCATTGGTTACAGGTAGGGCGGAAGTAAAAAAATTATCATAATTAATCTGCCCTCGAATGTCATAAACTGGTATGTTCGGAAAAGTTTAGATACCTATCGCTATAATTTTTTTATCTAAAACTATTACTATTAATAAACAATTAAATCATAATAATTTATCTTAGTTTTTGGTATTTTTAAGTTAGGGCATTGTGATTTCAAGGTTGGACATTGCCACACAATACCGCCCCCTCCCCCTTAGCTACGGCCGTGGCCCTTAGTGATTATTTATAGTGAAATTGATAGCATAAACCTTTGTGATGATGATTTTCGTGATGATCGGTCAAATGGTATTGGAGTTTATTGATTTCACATTAACATCCGGGTTTATCTTTATATTGATCTTTATCTTTTTATTATCTTTATATAAATTATTACTATAGAAAGATCAGTCGGCGAGGGCCGTCTCTTGGGGCCCACATTTATGTGGAGGGAGTCCGGGTCAGGGTACCCAGATGAAATATCTGTGCCTCACCTTGGTCAGACGTTAGCGGTTCGAGACCCACTTTAAGGGGCTCAACAAGGAGGGACGGGTCCCGCCTGCCACCGCCTCTATATGGGGATCGTACGGTCCATGGCCACCTATGGGGCGCCGTTATGGACGGACGCCCTCAATGCCACCAATATTCGCGCGCTGCGAAATGCGCAGCGCACCGTGGCATTGAGGGTGATATGCGGCTACCGGACGTAGACTTCGGCGGCGGCCATGGTACTCCGTTCCCTGGGAGCTAGAGGCGGAGCTGCTTGCCGCCGTATATAAAAATACACGGCAGCTAATAAATGGATGGGTGAGCCTCTAGCTACCAGGGAAATAGAGGCAAGGAGAAGAACGATGAGGGGGGCAGGACCTAGTGGACGCGCGTTACGGCCGATACACGATCGACGCAGTCCGCCCGGTCCTGCTAAAATGGTGTCAGAGGAAGTGGGGCTTCCTGACGTTCCGTCTGGTGCAGGTGCTGATCGGGCACAGGTGCTTTGGTTGGTTCCTTCACCAGATAACACGCAGGGAGCCAACCGCCGTATGCCACGCCTACGGCGTTGAACCGGACACTTTCTGAGTTTGCTGCGTGGGAGGCGCAGCACCGCACCCTGGCTGCGGCGGTAGAACAGGATCTCTCGCTGTCGAGCGTCGTGAAAGCCATGCGAGACAACCTCCTCACAGAAGGAGGCGACGGAGAGGGTCTGCGAATCCACCGTAGCCGAGCACAGGGAGGATGGGTCCGGGGGCTCATCTTCCCATTGCACAGGTCCAGAGGACGGAGGAGACGACTGGTGTGTACCTGGTCGTCTCCTGACAAGGACGGGGCCCGGCGGTGGCGTGTTCAGCTGTCAGGACAGGGAGGATGGGTCCGGGGGCTCATCTTCCCATTGCACAGGTCCAGAGGACGGAGGAGACGACTGGTGTGTACCTGGTCGTCTCCTGACAAGGACGGGGCCCGGCGGTGGCGTGTTCAGCTGTCAGGCCACCCGCTGGGGCGGCACGATGAAGTCTATAGAGATTTCGTGTCGCCCCAACCATAGCGGCAGACGTACGCCGTAGTGTTTTAGTCCGTGCGAGTCGGACATAACCCACTGTCTCCCTCGAGAGGGTGGCCTATCCATAAGGGATTTCCCCACGTTAAAAAAAAGATCAACATAATGAAAGTCACTTTTGTGAGTTCCGTAAGAAACAGAAATTCAATAACATATATATTACGCCTCAAATTCCTTTCAAAAATGTATAAAGTGCTGTCAGCAACTTAATTAAATCATAATAATTTATCTTAGTTTTTGGTATTTTTAAGTTAGGGCATTGTGATTTCAAGGTTGGACATTGCCACACAATACCGCCCCCTCCCCCTTAGCTACGGCCGTGGCCCTTAGTGATTATTTATAGTGAAATTGATAGCATAAACCTTTGTGATGATGATTTTCGTGATGATCGGTCAAATGGTATTGGAGTTTATTGATTTCACATTAACATCCGGGTTTATCTTTATATTGATCTTTATCTTTTTATTATCTTTATATAAATTATTACTATAGAAAGATCAGTCGGCGAGGGCCGTCTCTTGGGGCCCACATTTATGTGGAGGGAGTCCGGGTCAGGGTACCCAGATGAAATATCTGTGCCTCACCTTGGTCAGACGTTAGCGGTTCGAGACCCACTTTAAGGGGCTCAACAAGGAGGGACGGGTCCCGCCTGCCACCGCCTCTATATGGGGATCGTACGGTCCATGGCCACCTATGGGGCGCCGTTATGGACGGACGCCCTCAATGCCACCAATATTCGCGCGCTGCGAAATGCGCAGCGCACCGTGGCATTGAGGGTGATATGCGGCTACCGGACGTAGACTTCGGCGGCGGCCATGGTACTCCGTTCCCTGGGAGCTAGAGGCGGAGCTGCTTGCCGCCGTATATAAAAATACACGGCAGCTAATAAATGGATGGGTGAGCCTCTAGCTACCAGGGAAATAGAGGCAAGGAGAAGAACGATGAGGGGGGCAGGACCTAGTGGACGCGCGTTACGGCCGATACACGATCGACGCAGTCCGCCCGGTCCTGCTAAAATGGTGTCAGAGGAAGTGGGGCTTCCTGACGTTCCGTCTGGTGCAGGTGCTGATCGGGCACAGGTGCTTTGGTTGGTTCCTTCACCAGATAACACGCAGGGAGCCAACCGCCGTATGCCACGCCTACGGCGTTGAACCGGACACTTTCTGAGTTTGCTGCGTGGGAGGCGCAGCACCGCACCCTGGCTGCGGCGGTAGAACAGGATCTCTCGCTGTCGAGCGTCGTGAAAGCCATGCGAGACAACCTCCTCACAGAAGGAGGCGACGGAGAGGGTCTGCGAATCCACCGTAGCCGAGCACAGGGAGGATGGGTCCGGGGGCTCATCTTCCCATTGCACAGGTCCAGAGGACGGAGGAGACGACTGGTGTGTACCTGGTCGTCTCCTGACAAGGACGGGGCCCGGCGGTGGCGTGTTCAGCTGTCAGGCCACCCGCTGGGGCGGCACGATGAAGTCTATAGAGATTTCGTGTCGCCCCAACCATAGCGGCAGACGTACGCCGTAGTGTTTTAGTCCGTGCGAGTCGGACATAACCCACTGTCTCCCTCGAGAGGGTGGCCTATCCATAAGGGATTTCCCCACGTTAAAAAAAAGATCAACATAATGAAAGTCACTTTTGTGAGTTCGGTAAGAAACAGAAATTCAATAACATATATATTACGCCTCAAATTCCTTTCAAAAATGTATAAAGTGCTGTCAGCAACTTCCAGTTTTTTGTACTAATCATGAAATAAAATATATAAAACTAGATATTACAATAGTAGTGAACGATAATAGTGCTTAATAAATAAATAATGCGATATCTCTATCAAATTCTGTTTAATATTATTAACAATATTTTTAAAAGAAACGGTTATATATGAATATATTTTTTGTAAATATACATTTACGCATCAGTGATAAAATAACGAGTAAATACAATGAAAAAAAAATCGTTTTCTAATGGCTTATATTGATTTTTCCTTGAATAAAGTTTTTATGTTTAAAAAAATAAAAAAGTAGTTTGATAAAAAATATTTTATTTACATTAAGCTAATCTGAAAGTCCATTGCCATCAGGTGTAATGGATGACAGTTTATACATCAAGTTAGTTGAGGATGTCGGGGAGGACGACAGCGGGGGCAGGAATTATGGGTGTGCCGACCTGGACGGGTTCGACGGGGGCAACTTCGACGACCTGGATGGGCTCGACGGGAGCAACATCAACGATTTGGACGGGCTCAGGTACAACTGAGGGCTGCCCGATGATGACGGGTTCAGGAACAATCTCAGGTTGCTCAACAACGATGACGGGATGAGGAACGATCTCGGGCTGCTCAACGACGATCACTGGGTGGGCTGGGATTTCCTCGGTGGGAACGAGGACGGGAGCGGGAGCCACGGGGGCGGACTCAGCGTTGTTTACATTAACGATGATCTGGACGAGGGGAGCGGGCTGGCCGGGGGCAATGTCTCCGATCACAACAGGGGAGGGGGCGACGGGGAAGTCAACAAGAGCGGGTCCGACGGCAATAGGCTCGAAGGTATCGACTAGAGCGGGTCCAACGGCAATAGGCTCGAAGGCGTCGACTAGAGCGGGTCCAACGGCAATAGGCTCGAAGGCGTCGACAAGAGCGGGTCCGACGGAAATAGGCTCAGATTCGATGATAGCGGGGCCAACAGCGATGGGTTCGGGCGAGATAGATCCAATGATGGACGCGAGTTGTTGTTCCAGTAAAGCAGCGGTAGCGGGGTCAGTACTGGGGTGCTGAATGGCAGCGATGATGGCTTCCAATTCAGCCAATTCGTTGGAGACGGGCTTGACCGGGCTGGCAGCAGCCACGGCGATGAGCGCGACGAAAGCGACGAAGAATTTCATCTTTGATCTGTAATATAAAAATGTTCTAATAAACAAATAATCACCAAGATAATTTGTGTTAAATATTGAAAGAAGTAGGTTTACAAACTTCGTTATTCAAAATTATAATAACTTATAAAGGAATAGATTTCTTCTTTTGTAAGGATACAATTTCATCTAATTAGTGACGTCTGTACAATGCACAATGGGTATTAAGGATACACTGGGTGAAATTGTCCCAGAAGTGCGAATAATGGCAATGCGAATATTTCAAGAAAGATGGAACTAACATCTTCGAATCTTCGTAGAATGGTCAGTTGAACACACGTAAAATTATATATTTTAAATAACTAAAATACCTTATATTTAAAATAAATATATGTGTACTTACTGCTGGAATTACCTTTGATCAAACTGATACTGTTTCGCTTTTGAACGGCGCTTATATAGTACAAATACCGTCTTATCGTATCTTAAATTAGGGAATATACTGTTTTATGGTACAGATCGAATTTATTATATTATATAAAACGATAATAGATAATGGGTAATTTATATACATTGTTCAAGAGCAGTCGATGGCCATAGACAGTTTATTTATCAAATTTATAATGACTCAATTAAAACATTAATGTGTTATCACATATCTCAGTATCATGAAATTTTTAGAAATATTTATTTATTTAAGGTCCACAAAATTAAGTTCGATGATCGACATGAACCCTGTTATTTAACACATAACACGAAAATCACAAAATAAGAGAAAATATTTTACATCAAGATTTGGTGTATTTGTTGTCGGAACTCATTGAAATCGCAAGAAGCAAATGTACTGTATATAGTAGTATTGCTTTTTATAGGTGGGGAGAGTCTAGGGAACGAAGAAAAGGGGACTCTTTTTTACGTGGGGAAATTCCTTATGACTACTCCACCGTCTCGGGGGAGAGAGTGGGTTATGTCTGACTCGCACGGACTAAAACCCCACGATGTACATCTGCCGCTATAGTTGGGGCGCCGTGAGATCTATACAGACTTCATCGTGCCGTCCCAACGGTCGGCCCGGCAGCAGAAAAACGCCGCCACCGAGCCTCGTTCTTGTCAGGAGACGACCGAGTACACATCGGCCGTCTCCTCCATCTGTTGAACCTGTGCAATGGGAAGATGGCCTCCCCGACCCAACTTCCCTAGGTCCAGCTTCGGTGGCAGGAGGATGCGGGCAAACTGCCACCTCCTCCTGCCAGTCTTCCGTTGGCAGAGAGGGTCACTTAGAGGGTTTTCCTCGCGGACCCTCTCCACCACCTCCTTCTGCAAGACGACTTCCTAAGATCTGGTGAAAAGTAACCTTATTTCTTTGCTACTTTGTGTATTATTTATCTATACTAATATTATAAAGCTGGAGGGTTTGTTTGTTTGGTTGAACGCACTAATCTCAGGAACTACTGGTACGATTTGAAAAATTATTTCAGTGTTACTTAGCTCATTTATCGAGGATGGCTATATATCATCACGCTAAAACCAATAGTAGCGTAGCACCAATAAAGAAGGTTCCAAAATCGTTCTTTTTCCTTTTGAGAGCTTTTACTGTGTTTTAGCGTTAGCCTATATTTATATAGGCGTTTATAGTAACTATTCCACGCGAATGAAATCGTGAAAATAGATTGTTTATTTCTAAATTAAAAAGTTTATATTATAAAGGTGCATTGACATGTACCTACTCGTGGCTGAAGCTACAATTAGCTTCCCTAAATCCGACTCTAGAAATCATATATCACTTATCAAAGAAAAATTAAAAAAAACTATTACCAAACAGATCTAAAGCTTAGAATTTGTCAAGCCGTGCGCGCCGCTTCAGATTTCGTGATACTGAGTTCATCATTCATACGAATTATGGTTTCTGTTGTCACACATAAGTCGTTAGGTTCCTTTAATATTATAAATGTATTATAACAACGAAATGGTTTGAATTGTAAATTTGAATGAAAATAAATACGAACATTTGAAAATACAATAGCTCTGTTTTTAACATGGTCAAAGGTTGAAGTCATTAGGAAATACGTACAACTGGATAATGTTCTGTATCTTTAATTTCGGTATTAACAAATACGGAAATTATTTAAACGGAATTCAATTATTTTATACATATACTAGCTGTGCCCTCGATCCCGTCCGCGTAGAACTCTAATGTAAAAAACAGTGACTCATAAAATCATCCGAGTGTATTACGTCCATTTACTTACCTACTTTTATCTCGTGCTTAAGTCGCGTCGTCATTAACATTACAATAACTTTTGATAGAGTGAACCGATTTTAATAAAACTAAGACCAAATGTTACTTGAGGATATGCTTTATGCTTTTCTTGAAAAGGTTTTATCGAATGTCGATATGAATCTATATTTTTTTTATTTATTTATGACAATATAAAAATTACATGTACATATAATAAGACTCTGTTCGGGAAACCGCTATTGCGGTTTAATTGAGGAGAGGTATGTTCGTTAACACGCCGACATTTAATATTTATGAATGCAGTACTTTAGCAGTGATGCGTGTTGCAACAAACAGAGAGACAGACATTCCCAAAAATGATTGAAATGTGCTTTATCACTTATTCCAAGGCTGCAACAATTTTTTTTTCACCTCTAAAAGTACAGACACGTTAAATTTAGTTTGTTATTACATTTATAGATAGAAAAAGTAATAATAGTAATAATTTTATTATTATTAAGAGTTTATATCTTTGTTAAAAATAGATTGGTATACATAGGTACATACATAACATTATTCTTAGATGTCATCAAAGGTGAATGTTATTTATTTAAATAAATAAATTTATTTCTAAAGTAGCTGACACACGTGACTTCGTCAGCATTGTCCTTCGTATGTGCACCATTTCGTTTGCTCCACTTCTTTACGGCAATAAAATACACAGTTGAACCAGTAGGCCTTATAAATATTTTAGTTCTTTCTATCAATATCTATATGTCATTAAAGGTGAATGTTATTTATTTATATGAATAAATTTATTTCTAAAGTAGCTGACACACGTGATTCGTCAGCATTGTCCTACGTATGTGCACCATTTCGTTTGCTCCACTTCTTTACGGCAATAAAATACACAGTTGAACCAGTAGGCCTTATAAATATTTTAGTTCTTTCTATCAATATCTATATATCAGTAAAGGTGAATGTTATTTATTTATATGAATAAATTTATTTCTAAAGTAGCTGACACACGTGATTCGTCAGCATTGTCCTACGTATGTGCACCATTTCGTTTGCTCCACTTCTTTACGGCAATAAAATACACAGTTGAACCAGTAGGCCTTATAAATATTTTAGTTCTTTCTATCAATATCTATATGTCATTAAAGGTGAATGTTATTTATTTATATGAATAAATTTATTTCTAAAGTAGCTGACACACGTGATTCGTCAGCATTGTCCTACGTATGTGCACCATTTCGTTTGCTCCACTTCTTTACGGCAATAAAATACACAGTTGAACCAGTAGGCCTTATAAATATTTTAGTTCTTTTTATCAATATCTATAGATATAATAAGAATGTAAATGTACTTTTTAGATTTTTGAGAAGAAACTTGTTGCAGGTGTCTAGAAATAAGTAATAAAATAATACTCAATAATTTTTAGAAATGTCTGTTTGTTTGCAGACGCATCACTGATTATATATTGCGTTCATGACAAAACCTGAAACATAAAGCATATCTTCGTGAACATTTAGTCTTTGTTTCATTAAAATCGTTTAGGTCTATCAAAAGTTATTGTACTTTTAATGACGACGCCAATTAAGTACGAGAGACAAGTAGATAAGTAAATGGACTTAATACATTCAGATGACTTTATTGGTCGCTGTTTTTTTTTACATAAGGTTTCACGCAAACGAAATCGCGGGCAAAGCTAGTTTATAATAAATGAAGGTATCTTGATAGTTTTAGATGAGGACCAAACGTGTAACAAATGAGCCCAAACAAATTTTAATGAGATTTATTTAATAGTTTTTACGTGATGCGTGCACAACGGCGACATCATCATTTTATATTGATGTTTTTTTTTTATATTATAGGACGCAAACGTACAGGTGTGTCACCTGATGTTAAGTGATCACCACCGTCCATAGACACTTGCAACACCAAAAATGTCACAAGTGCGTTGCCATGTGTTTGGAGGAGGGGGAGTGTAGAAGAGGCGAGGGAGAGGGAAGGTGGGTTATGCGGCGCTCTCACTGACCGAACGAAACGCAACAATGCAAGCACTGTTACTTCACGTCGGTGTTTCTGTAGGTCGGGTGGTAGTACCCCAATGGAAACCAGTAATAGCTTCAACGTTGCTCTACCATCGTAGTATATAAGTCACGGCAGTATATAAACAAATTAATTGTTGCAATTTTGTTTACCTACTACACAGTAGTATTTATAAATATCGGTTGTTCTGATGAGGTATTAATTGAAATGATTACCTGTGCTAAGCATTCACTTGATAATAAATTTCTAGTAAATAACTGGATATTTGAGTGCGAGAATAGCGCAGCGGTTCGAACCCTATAGAGAACACACGTAAGTGGATACAAAAGTTATTGTTCTTAATGTATGCGTAGTTTGTGTCCATTATTGTATATTTGTGAAGTCTCTTGCGACACAGGGCTTTATCAAAAGGAACGGGAACTGTCTTAAAAATAAAATCATACTCTCATAACTCCTCGTTCTTAATCGCATTGCTCTGTTCAATGTAACTGTTCATTTCAAAAATGTCCATAAACTTGATTATCATAAGGAGTGTCGTTCACGCGTCACGTTTAAAAACATTTCGCACGTTTATAGGCAATAAAAATGTAATACCGTCATAAGACAGGAAATATTTTAAGTCGAATTATCAACGATAAGAGCTCAATTGTATCGGCGACAATCAGTAGTTAGCATTACAATACCTACTTATCAGTTTACGGTCATCAGCTGACAGACTGCGCCGTTAGTAAAAATAAACTACGTGACAGTGAATCGCTTGCTTATTTTATTCACATAAGTATAATCATATTTTATCAATCAATTAATATTCCAATACTTAATTACTCGCTAGCTAAGTACTAACTAGCACCCGCGACTTTGTCCAAGTGTGATTTATTGGGATTAATTATGGATTGTCTTTTAGACTCATAATTCTACTTACGTCAACGATATTTAACTTCTGTAACTCTTTCATCAATTTTAAGTTCGCTCTGTTAATTGTTATTATTATGAATTAGTCCCCTCGGGTAAGCGTAATGATATTTACTGCATTTCATTTTTTAAATTGTCATTAAAAGCGTTTTAACCTTCCCGGAGTAATAAAAGAATCTTCAACTTTGTTTATATGTACCTATTTATTATAAGCTCTATTCCAGCCACGCTAAGGACGCTCATCAGATTTTTAAAATATCTTTAGGTTGGAAATCGAATGTAAGCGTTTACGGAATTAATGTGAGGCTTATTTGGGTACCTCGAGTGTTATTTTATATTTCATCACAATAGTGTACATTGATTAATTTCTTTTAAAGGTGACTACAAGAAAAGACACTTACACTATTATATGGACCCGTAAAAATGAAACAATAAATAAATATTATTTTATTGATTATTAAATATTTATTGATATATTATTCGTTGTCAATACAATCCATTTAATAGAATTTAGCTATTGTAATGCTCTTACAATGTATTTATGTGAATTTAATAGGTACTTGTGATTTGTCAAGGTTATTAAATTTACAATCAATGTGACATTTAAATACAATTACATAATTAGATTCAATAATTTATGTCAATTCTATCCATTAAAAATAATTTATATTCATTTACTGTCGTATAAGGGTTGCAGGAATTGACATAAATAAATATTTTAAAACAGAGCTTGGTTAATTTACGACAAAACAGAAGGTATTGATTATGTAGTGATTCTATTAAATTCATAAGTATGTGTTACGCATAATCTATACATATAATAAGAATGTAAGTCTAACGTGCCTGTAGTATATAGATTTTCGTGAAAAAAATTGTTGCGGTGTCTAGAAATAAGTAAAGTAAAATACATATCACTCATTTTTAGAAATCTGTCTGTCTGTTTATATGAACTTGCAAGAAAATCAAAAACCATATCTTCGACAATAACTTAGTCTTCGTTTCATTAAAATCGGTCCACTCTATCAAAAGTTATTGTAATTTTATTGACGACGCGGCGTAATTACGAGAGAAAAGTAGATAAGAAATGGACTTAATACACTAAGATGATTTTAAAATTACTGTTTTTTACATACGTTTCCACGCGAGGGAAGTCACATCTAGTATTAAATAAAATTACTACACAACACCTATTTTGTAATTATGAAAATGCTCTAGAAATTCAATGACAGTATATTTGACATTTTTTAATTTGAATTTTGTATTAATTACTCTCTCCTAAAATGTAGAAATACTGCAATTCCCGTCAATCTTTTTGGCCTCTCTGAACATAGCCCGTAAGTTTGGGCTTGGGTGTAATATCGTCGAGAGTTTAATAATAATGATATTTGGTCAGTTTTTCAATAAAATAAATAACATTAAAATTAATTCCTGAAAAGTGATAAAACCCCATGTTAAATGTGTGGGAAACGTAACTATTGTCATTCAGGCACGGATAAACGTCGATTTTTTTTTCTTGAATGTATTTCGGCCATAAACTAACGATTTGAACGATACCCACGTAAAAAAGCCAAATTTTATAAATAACGGAAAATATATAACAATTATAAAATATAAAATAAACAATAATATCTTCTTTTTTTTCTAAATAATGGTTGTTCAATAAAATACCGAAATAAACTTATGATTTTGTCTAATAATTACGTAAATAAATAATATATATATATATTGTAATAATACTTACTATGCATGAAGTAATTTACAATCAGAAAAAGAAATATATATGAGTATTGTTGAGGTATGTATGCTTGGTACACATATAGGTTTCAACAACTCATATATGTATGAATAGTTAGCTTAGCTTAGGTCAGCTCATTCTCGCCACGTAAAAAAAAAAAGTTCTGCTCAGATAGGTCGCGAATTGCACTTATCAGGCAACAGCCCAAGCCGAGGTGTGCCGTACACCCTTGAGCGAGTTGTCAAATAGAATCAGCCGTGTCTTAAGCGCTCGCCTTAGTAGTCCGGTGAAGCTGTCAAGACCTTGCTAGGTCAAAATCGTAGTCAGTTCGAAAAAAAGGAAAAAATTTAATACATCACCATATTATTGTTTTGGTTGAGATGTTTTAATATATTTCATATAAAGTCAATACTTGTCACATATTTTGCAAACAAATAAATTGTGAATAGAAAAATGTTCATTTGAGTAATTTAATTCATTTGACAATCATGTAAAGAAAAATGTATGTTATTATCTGTTATACTAGTAAATGCGTTATAATAGGACTGTCAGAGATAGCTAGAGATGGTTTAGCATTATACTATGTATTTTATTTTGAAGTAGAAAATGATTTAATATGTTGCTCAGCACAAAATTCAAATATGTTTGCTACATACAAGGCCTTTAATATATATTCTGTCAATATTCGTAAAATAAAATAAATAATAATGTAGATTTTATTCATTTTTAACATTTCATCAATTACAATGATCAACATTTTAAATTTATTACAATAATGCTGGTATTAAATACTATTAGACAATTTTATTGACATATAAAAACATTTCTATACTTAATTATCATTCATTGCATACTCATTTCCTAACATATTCTGATAACATATATACTTTGACCCTAATCAAGATTCCTTAATACCAAAGCAAATACCGATATAGAATAATAATTATTAAATTAACAATAATTATATAAAGTAATGTGACATTTTAGCAACTTATATACTAAAAACAACAACCATATAATATAACCATAGAATTATAAAAATACACTATATTTTCCTATCATATGTTCGTCGTCTTAAATCATCGATCTTAACAAGATAGTATGTACCAGGAAATAATGCGTCAATTGCACCTGAAGGCTCATAAGGCGCAGTGTGATAATTTTTTGTTCTGATATCCATTATTTCCGAGAACATACTGGGCTCAACACATTCTCTTTTATCCAGCAGTGATACAGTTTCATGCAGAGAATTAATAATTTTTTCTAATTTAGAGCCAACGCTTATATCTTTACATATATTAATTGAATACATTGTAGATGCAAGTCCCGATCCATAAGAGAATAACCCAAATTTCTTCCCGATTAATTGTTCCGGAGACTTGCTTATAAGGTATGAAACAAGACCACCATATAGAGATGGTGTATACATGTTTCCAATATTACGAGCAAGGTGTAGTGAAGGTTTCGTTTTCTCTTCAAATAAAGACGTACTGTAGGCCATAAATGCTTTCTCCACATCCCTGTCAAAGTAACTGTCCTCTAATTTTCTATCACTGAACTCGGACAGCCCAGGAAATTGTGTTTCACGTTCTTCAGGAGATGCATTTAGAAAGTCATTGAAACAAACTCTGGCGAGTGATTTCTGCACAAGTTTACTATAAGGACAGTGGAATAACATTCCATCGAGTGTCAACAATCCTTTGAAATCAGGATTAACTTTTTTTCTTATTTTCTTGCAGAACAAATTGTAGCAATTATCTAAAGCATTGAGGTAGCATTGTATCGAGAGTTTACCATCAAAATATGGAAATTCCGAGGCTAAATCTGGCTTGTAAAAATCATATGCATGTGTCATATATGACGCTCTTACACCACAATCAAATACTAAAGGGGCATCAGGCCCTATCAACATCGCCACCGCACCTGCTCCACCTGTCGGTCTTGCTGGACCTTTACCATAGACAGCTATATCCCCAGCCACCACTATAGCTTTTCTTCCATCCCACGATGAAGATTCCACCCAATTGATAGCGTTGAACAGAGCTGCAGTACCTCCATAACATGCATTAGTTGTATCAAGACCTTCAATGTCAGTAGCACCTTCTTTAGCAAATAAGGTCATGAGGAAAGTTTTAACACTCTTACTTTTATCAATGATGGTCTCTGTACCCACTTCCAGGCGACCGATGTCATGTAAATTTATATTATTCTTTTCAATGAGCCGGTGTAGAACAGTTAGACAGATAGAATTGATATCTTCCCTGTCTGAACAAAATCCCATTTTATGTTGGCCTAAACCGATGGTGTATTTCCCAGTAGACACTTCATCAAATTTCTCTAATTCTGTTTGATCAACATATTGCGAGGGAAAGTATAATTCCATAGCAAGTATGCCAACGTTTTCAACTTTACAACTCATTTTGTGATATATTACGGCGTTAATTTCACGAAATAAAACTTACGTTTACGTGCGACTTGAAGGAGCGCACCGGCGTCAACTAATATTATAGATGTTACTCAGAATAATTCTGCCTTGTATGTCGACGTTACTACGGTACCGGCTCAATCACAACGCATACCATTGACCTATTATCGTTAAAATTTATCAACAACCAACTTTCTTTCGTTCTTTCATGAACAAGTATGTGAGGTAGTATAAATTACCATCAATTTAAATCAGTCTCAAGATCACATTACACAACAACAATAGATAATTGTAATTATTATATATTACTAAAAATTATATGTAAAAATATATTACTTTAGACAATTTAACGACGACATCCGGTAAGCGGGTAAGCCGATATGAGCCAAATTTCTAATAATTTATTTGACATCTGACAGACGTGACAGCAAGCATTCGATATAAAAAATTAGATTCGTTCAGAAACCATGATTTATAAAAATGTAACAGAACTTAATAAAATGAAATTCAGTATGTATGTACACTTTCTTGAACCTATAGTATACATATAATAACATATACAAATAACATGAAAAAATATTGTCTGTATAAGCTGATAATACATATTTTCATATACAAAGTTTAAAAGCAATTATACAAACGTTTGCACTATTTTTTTTAAATATTACAATTGGATAAATTCGTTATAGTTTATATAATATTTAAAGCGTGGGATTTATTTACAATAATTAGCTGTACCTTGTAGAATCTTAATTTTATTAATACTATGTTATCAAAATACTACTCAAATACTCTGCGTTATAAAATAAACTCTTTATCCCTTAGTGGTTATGTAAAAAAAGTAATTTCTTATATCATGTGTACAAGCATTAAATATTTAAAGTAGTAAGCTTAGAAGATATCCGCCACACCAGCTTATTTTCTTATGTAATCAAAAATTTCTAACCAAAATTTACGTTAGAAATTATAAAATTATGAGCAATACCAAAATATAAACTTTAGGTTTGCAGGAAATATCAGTTTGTAGTGTATTAGTAGCAAAACTATTTTAGCTCCAAACATATGCGTCTGAAGCCCATAGTGGACTCTTAACCTTATTACAGTACATTACTTATGCAAACAATGTTTAGTATGCCTTTCACCGAGGCTATTCGGAACCTGTTTAGAACAGTAGACAACTTCAATAATAAAAAAATATCACAGTGAAAAAAATTTGTCTCAATGGATAATGATACTTCACAAGTCACTCTTTCTTTAATCTATACTTAATACTTAATCTATACTAATATTATAATCTATACTTCTATACTAATATTATAAAGAGGTAAAGTTTGTGAATTTGTGACGTTGCAGGGGGTAAACACAGGAACTACTGGTCCGATTTGAAAATTTTTTTCAATGCTATATAGCTCATTTATCGTGAATAGTTATAGGCTATATATCATCACGCTAAGACCGATAGGAGCGGAGCACAAATGAAGAATGTTTCAAAATTGGGGTTTTTTTCCTATTAAGAGCTTCCGCTACGTGTGAGAAATAAAAAAATATCTTTACTCCATGTGAACGAAGTCGCGGGCAGAGGCTAGTAATATTATAAAGAGGTAAAGTTTGTGATACAAGTTAACATCCAGGCGGAGGACGCAGTCGCCCGGCGCGAGGTTCTTTTGGCGGTCTCTTTAAACATCGTCAACGCTTTTAACACCTTGCCCTGGGTCAGTATTGAGGAGGCACTTCGCTATCATGGAGCGCCTCGCTACCTCCGCCGCATAGTACGTAGCACGTAACCTTCCCGGGTCAGGGAGAGATGGCTGGTCGGCGAGACGTAGTATCCGGTGTTACGCAGGGATCAGTCCTGGGCCCCCTCTTGTGGACCATCGGATACGATTGGGTGTTGCGCGGTGCGCTCCTCCGAAACGTCAGCGTTACTTGTTACGCTGACGACACAAGTAAGCTACGGCAGGAGTCGCACAAGTCGTCGGTAGGATCCGGCGTCTGGGATTAGAGGTGGCGCTGCACAAAACCGAGGCCCTGTTTTTCCACGGGCCTCGAAATGCGCCGCCTAGAGGATCCCAGATTCACGTGGGAGGCGAGTCCATCGGTATCGGGTCGAGTATGAGATATCTCGGTCTCCTCCTCGATAGCCGGTGGACGTTCGAGGTACACTTCCGGCAGCTGACTCCCCATTTAATGGGCACAGCGGGCGCGCTTGCTCGCTTACTGCCCACCTGCGGGGGCTCAATTCCATCTGCCGGAAGTTGTACATAGGGATCGTGCGGTCAAAGGTCCCTGTATGGGACCCCCGCGTGGGCAGACGGCCTGGCGGCCACCAGCATCGCCCACCTGCGCAAATCACATAAGCCGATGGCCGTCAGAGCCATACGCGGATACCGCACGATCTCCTACGAGGCGGCCTCCTTATTGGCCGGATCCCCACCCTGGGACCTGGAAGCGAGAGCCCACGCGTCTCTTTACCATATACGCGTGGAGGCGCTGGAGCGAGGACGACGACTGGCACCCTGGGAAATCGAGGCGCTGAGGTCACAGCTCCAACAGGTCCTAATGGTCGACGAATGGTACCGACGACTTGAGCGGCCGAGCTCAGACGTGGCAACTATTGAAACCGTTCGGCCAGTCACCAGGTGGAGTGGCACCCTAAGCTTTCGGCTGACATAGGCGCTCTCGGGGCACGGTTGCTTCGGGAGCTACCTGTGTCGTATAGGTCGGGAGCCAGCGGCAGGGTGCCATCATTGTGGCTGCGCGACGGACAACGCGCAGCACACATTAGCAGTTTGTCCCGCCTGGGACGTGCAACGCTGCGAGCTGGTCACAGCCGTAGGCCCGGATCTCTCGCTCTCGACTGTCGTCTGTAAGATGGTTGAGAGTGAGACCGGGTGGAACTCCGTCACCTCATACTGCGAGGCACTCTCTAAGGACTCTCTAAGGAGGAGGCGGAGAGGGAGAGGGAGCAGACCACCAGGCTCATCTCCCGTGGCCGACGAACATTTCCCCTTGTAAAAAAAGGGTAAATTTCAGGAACTACTAAACCGATTTTGAAAATTCTTTCACCAATAGAAAGCCACGTTATTTGTGAGTACCATAGACTATATATTAACACGAAAAATTAAAGTCCTTGTTTATGGTAGTCTGATTAGCAAAGTAAGTCGAACGAAAAACTACTCTTCACTAAACTTCTAGAGAAAAGTTGTTGAGCTTGATAATGCCTACCAAAAGTCAAACAGCATATGTCTAACTTTTCATAAAGTAGTTTTTTAAACGTTTATCGCCCAACGAAGTGGGTACGGGTCAGCTAGTAATACAATCTATATAGGTACATATTATAAGTAATGTAGTTCATGTCCAATGTAAAAAAAATTAAGGAAACGGTCTTCGATCAACAATAACGTTATCGTTATAGTAAAGTTACTGTTGATCGAAGGAAACGGTACTAAAAAGATAAAATATATTATACATTATATACTTTTCTATCAATCGGAATTCTATTCTGACATTATAGTAAATAACAATGTTTTGACGGAAACCTAGAACGAGTTGTGCTTTTTATCTTTTATTCACAAACTTGTGTTATTTGACTTTATTAGTGGTAATGTTGATGATATTTTATATAATACTAGCCGACCCGTGCCCACTTCGTTGGGCGGTAATAGGCATTGTCAAGCTACAACTTTTCTCTAGAACATCTCATAATTAAGGCCACGTTCGTAAGAAACGTTTTCGTTCGACCATTTTTCTCCGACTCCGCAGATATTACCCCCTACAACCTCACAAACTTTACCTCTTTATAATGATCTTTATAGTGATGATATATAGCCTATAACCTTCCCTGATAAATGAGCTATATAACACTGAAAGAATTTTCCAAATCGGACCAGTAGTTCCTTTTTTTTTTTTTTAACGTGGGGAAATCCCTTATGGATACGGCACCCTCCCGGGGGAGAGGGTGGGTTATGTCCAAGTCGCACGGACTAAAACCCCATGGTGTACCGACAGACCGTTTTGTGGGGGCGGCAAGGGATCGTTCGAGCTAATCAACCTTGTAGAGCCGCCCCCACGGTCCGCCCGGCGGAAGGTGACCGCCGGGCTCCTACCTATAGAGGGACAGACCGGGTACACACCGGCTGCCCCCCCTCGTCCGCCGAACCCGTGCAATGAGGAGATGGGCCCCCCGACCCATCCCCTCAGGTCCGGCTACGGTGGCAGGAGGAGTTGGGCGAAGCGCCCTCTCCTCCTGCCTGTCCTCCTTTGGCGGAGACGGCCACTTTGAGGGTCTGCCTCGCAGGCCCTCTCCGCCTCCTCCTTCTGCGAGATGACCTCCTCGCAGAAGGAGGCCATCGCCCGCCAAGCCTGTTCGCT
>MU158805.1:2635108-2661484 GCA_015888305.1 Antheraea pernyi | reverse complement strand
ATATCGGTGGTCCGATAAGGTCTCCTCCTCCTCAAGCACCCTCCACCCCCGGACACGGCGCGCGACGGACGGGGTGGCGAACGAGACGTCCACCACCGACGTCCCGTTCCATCGCACGCACGTTGGGACGCTCCCCTGGTTGAGGAGGGACAGCCCTAACTCGGCTGCCCACTCTTCGACGGCCATGCCCCGCAGGTCCGTGACTGCCGCTCCCCAGGTCCTCGACTTAGCATTCAAATCCCCCATGAAGACCACGGGGAGCGGCGACAGCCGTCTGACAGCTCCCTGCAGGGAGCCGAGATACGCCTCGAACTCCCTCAGGGGCTTGTTAGGGGAGAAGTACGCCCCCACAATGGCGTACTCTCCCCAAACGGCCGTCACGAACCCGGCCCCGCTTTCCCTCGCCGCCAGGGACGAACCCCGACCCGCCACGATCGCCACGGAACCGTTCCGATCCCCAGCCCATTGCGGCTGGGAGGGAACGTAGTAAGGCTCCGTGGCGACCGCGAGCCCGATACACCACTCCGCCACTGACTGCACAAGTAAGTCCTGTGCAGCGGCGCAGTGGTTGAGGTTCGCCTGGAGGAAATTGCATATGGACCTATCCATTATTGGTCCATATCAATTTCCTCCCGCCTGGCGGCCACCACCTTGGGAATTACTCCCACTACCGGGAGATCCCTACCCTTGGTGGTGGGGGGCCTGCAATTTCGGCCCCCCATCACGTGCCCTGAGGGCCTCCCGGCGTCGGCACATACGGCGCAGCGGGCCACCTCCGCTTTACACTCGGCCGTTTTGTGGCCCGCCGTGCCGCAGCGGTAACACCCGTCCCCTCTGCTGGACGAGGAGGGGCACATGGGGCGGGTGTGCCCCAAGCCCATGCATTTATAACACCGCATGGGCTTCTCGTCCAGCAGCTGGACGCGCACCACGCTCCACCCGATCAGGAGCTTGCCCACCTGGACAAGCTCCCGGGCTGCCGTCGCGGGGAGTGTCACGTGGACCGCTCCGAGGCCCCCCCAATTCTTTTTAATTTCGCCGACCTTAAGGTCGGCCACCTTGCATCCGGCCTTCGCCGCCACGACCGTCCCGATCTCGAGGGAGGACACCGAATCGTCCAGCCCGATGATCCGGATGTCCGCCCTCTTTGTCGGGACAACGACCGTGGCGATGTTGGCCAACGCCTTTTCGAGCTCCCGGGCCAATTCGGCGGCCTTTTCCTTGGTCTGGCCCGGGAGCTCGATTTTTCTAGCTCCTGTAGCCGTCTGCCGGACCCGAACATCCTCGACCCCCATGTCCGGCAGGGCCACGGCTTCGCGCGCCTTCACCAGGACCTCCCTGTATCCGATCCCCATGTTTGCTGCGGCACCCTGCAGCGTCACGATCACCGCAGCCGATTGGGGGATGGACGGCAATTTCGGCCCTGGTGGCTTCGCCTGCGGCTTCGGTGGCACGGCTGAGGACTTGGGCTGCGAAGCAGGGGCCGCCTTCTTTTTCCTGCCCACCACTTTGGTCCACTCCATTGTGGTAGTAGGGGCAGGAAGTTCCGCCCAGCTCATGCCCAGCGGTTGGGCTATCGGGGCTTGGGTTGCCGGTGCCGGCCTCGTGGGTGGAGCCCCCGCTCCTCCCTTCTTCTTGTCCGCTTCCTGAGATTACCCCTTACAACGTCACAACGTCACAAACTCACAAACTTTACCTCTTTATAATATTAGTATAGATGTTTATTGCATATAAATGAAATGTAATACAAATAATAATATGGAACTCGAATACTGAGATTCATAAAAACTCTATTATAAAACTAAAGACGAAAAGAACATAAAATTCTAACACCCGTTGTTATAAGACGCGAGATATGGCGACATGATAGTTCCTTTCGTGACAAAGATCATTGACCCAAATCATTTTTATCGAGTTAAACTGAATTGACCGGTCTTGTTAACCTTTAGTTTGCAAGTCACAGACGTGACACATCGTTTGACACTGTTCAAGGTCATTAACAGTCACTAACGTCAGTGCATATATTAGTATGCACGGGTTTACTTCAACGATGGTTTATACGAATAACTATTCGTACTATATATATAAACACTATTAAAGTCTTCGATCAACAATAACTAGATAACGGGTCGGCGCGAAAAATATGTCTCGGTAAATAAGAGCTCACTTGAAATGTGTGCCCTAATTTTGTTTAGTTTGTTTGAAACACAGCCAATGTAAGCCCGTTTCACATGCCGCAGTGTATTCAAAAGATGCAAAGATAATACCCGAAAAAGCAATTTAACGGCCGGAGTATCTTACTTTCGCTAAATACATGTTGAATAAGTTATATTTTAGCTTTAAACTAACTAATAATATCAAATTTTGAATAAAATTACCGATTTTAAACCTGTGATACAAATGTTTGGCCTCACCAGACACAAACACGCACAATAACGGGAAAACGTACTTTATTCATTACGTGTTAAGGTTGAATTCACACTAAATGTTGTTTATGTTATCTTTTCATTTGTGAGGGGTAATTTATTACTTTGTTCATTTTATCGTAAGTATTAGATAATATTTTGAACATTTTTGACTTTATTACAAGGTGTTATGATGGTAATTAGGTTGAACTTAAAACAGTTTTAACACTTTTTTTCTCCTTTTCTTAGTAAACAAATAGCTACACATAAGTATATATTTACGCGGACGGCTTTTAGCTTCGATTTGTACGTGACCCTTTATCTAGTTATTGTTGATCGATTAAAAGATAGAAAAAAGATTAAAGTAGTTTATTTTAAAAATACTGACTGTAGTGTATATATATACACTGATTATTTGCTTTGGTTAATTAAATAATAAATACTATTAAACCCTGTATGCGAATTCGTCGTTAAAATAAACAAAAAATGAATCATGGAACGTGGGACTCAAAAACGAGGGTTCTAAAAAAGCCGGTCTCAGTCTTTATCTTGAACTAGCATCAGCCCGCGACTTCTTCCGCGTGGAATAGTTACTTCAGGCTAACGCTAACAGGCATCAGAAGCTCTCAAAAGGAAAAGCCGATTTTGAAACATTCTTCATTGGTGCTCCACTTCTATTGGTTTTTTTTTTCATTAAAAATATATAAGAGCACCACAGTACATTCAAGTAGAGTTCTATTCTGGATATGAGCGAATACCAAGAGGAATCAATAGGAAGAAATCTGCAGTGTAGATAATCTTTCTTCGGAAGCATATGGCATTTGATTAGCTTACGGGTGTAACAATACTGTAATATAACTTACATTAGAAATATTAAACCTAAGTATTGATAAATCATAACCTACAGAGTAATATAGCAAATAGTGAAAAAAAAATTTAACAGAAAGGAGAAAAAAAATTCATACGCACTATAGACACTAACAAACATTAAATTACATTTTTAAGAGGTAAGGGTAACTGTCAAGACAATTTGCTAGTGGCAAAAGTGGCTGGAGAGAACACGAAAGTGACGGAAATATAAGAAAAAACAGGGTGTGTATAACAGATAGATAACAAATAAAAATAGATAACAAAAAAAAAAAAGTGTAAATAACAGATAGAAGTAAAACTTTTATAATACAGGGAAACATTTTAATTATTCATCAATCACTTTTAAATACCACAGATTGTGTTCAGTGAACGTTACGCGCCTACCACGGACAGCGAGAAAGACAGAAAGTAAGGAGAGCGTATATCTCACTGTTTTCTCCAATACCCGAAGACAAGCGAGATACTGGTCCTACTCCATCCCGCACTGTGTTTACCCCCACCACTTTTCGTCACACAAAAAGTTACGGATCAATATTTCAAAGATCTCCTATAAGAAGAATGACTTTAAAAAAATTCACGCCTGCTGATTACATTATTAATTATTTTTTTCAATTTCTTTAAAGCTTAATCACTTGAAATCTGCAGAACGTATCGCGATTGAACTATGATTATTCGATGCGGAATTTTCCCTAATGGTTCTTGGCTACTTATTTTTTGAATCCGATTAATCGTTTTCCAATTTTTTTAATGCCCAACAATACGAGCGGGAGTTGCTAGTAGTTAATTATATTTTATGTAAAAAAGCTATATGCAAAATGGCGGATGTAAAAATTGTGGCAACATCATATTCTGAAAGTGCTCAAGTAACGATAATCTTTTTATAACCATCCACTGCGGTTTTAGAAAACCGAGATATAACACGAGCAAGAAAAGATTCATTTTTAGGTTACCACTATAACCTATAAACTAATATTGCTATTTATTTCTGATAGGCAATAATAAGATTATTAAATTGTGTATTTACTAGTAACACACACCGGCTTCACAAGTGTGCATGTATTAATGTGGTGTAATGTGCATCCACGCAATTTAGACAAGTAATATCCGATCTTTTTTTTTGGTATTTTGATGTGAACAGTTTATCAAAATCAAGTCTCATGACACAAATAACTTATTTGTTTACGTCCAATTTTGAAGTGAATTTTTTATGGGAGGGTTTTGAAACTCTCTTCAGTAATCTTTTGTGTGAATAAAACCCTATGGTGCTTTCATACACCTTTTAGGCAGCGAAGCAGGGACGAAGCAGTATATATATGTATTATATTTGGCAGGGACTGCCGACTGGCAGTGCATCTGCTCCCCCGACAAATGTTTCCCTCTGAGGGACCCCGACTGCGATCTAAGAGGTCAAAGATAGTCCACTCAAAGGGGGAGTGGGTGTTAGAGCCCCCCTGACTAACTGTGGGAGTGACCACATGGATTACCACCTGGGAACACCGCGTGAAGTTGGCTTTTTATGGTATTTTTTAATTAAAATTTTTCTCTGTAATACCAAAGCTTCACTTCTGTCGCGTGTCTTTACGACAGACCCTGTAATTTTTTTTCAAACTTGTAATATCTTCTAAAACAATGAATACTAAATTTGTTTAGCCAATGGTAGCATTGTACGAAAAATATTTTAACGACTTACACCAAGAAACTTGCAATTACACACAACCAAGCTCTTTCTATTAATTAGTTGCACATATCAAATATAAATCTCGCATAACTTTAGAAAACTTGATAGTACTGTTACCCTGTTGATGTTTTCAGATCTGATCGTATTCTAGACTTATTTCGAAAATTAATAATGGACAAAAACTTATATACAATTAAGATAAACGCCTTATTTTTCCAATCAATAAAAAATGAAATACAAACATTTATTTTTATTATTATTTTATTATACATAATATATTATAGTACTTTGTAAAATAACTATTTTATAAATCAAGCACTTCTTTGATTATTTACTGTTATTCACTCCCTCGCAGTTCGTTCGTATTTCTTGGAATGAATTTATAGAATTTCACACCTGAAAATTAAAAGGATAATATTTATTATTCTGTGAAGGTGATATTAAATACTAGCTTTGTGCAGACTTTGTTTGCGTAAACAGACAGAGAAGTTAATTGTGCATTCAAAATATGAATATAGACTGTATCAGTTCAGAAAGTTGTAAAACAATTGAAGTATCGTTTTTTTTATATTAGCACGGCAAAATGACTGCCCTGTGCCTGATGGTAAACACAGTACAAATCCAAAAACAATGGCGACCACCGAGAGACACACTATCCATCGCCGGTCGCCGCTGTCATGCCGGCCAGCAAAAAGCTGGATATGCACAAGCTGATCCCGAAACACGACCCGCGGAAGCGAATGACTATGACGGGCTTTTTCGCCATATACATGGTGGTTGCGACCCAGTCAGGTTGTAAAACCCTACAACCCCGCTTTCACCATTGCCTCGTTCGTTATTCAGAAGGCTGCACCACGTGCAGGTGAGGTTGGCTTGGATCTCTCAAGTCTTAGATGTTATTTGACACCTCTTACACCCCTAACGTCGTTTTTTCTTGTCGTTTTTTCTAACACAAGTAATACAATGATTGAAAAAGCATGAGATAATAATATTCTATTTAGACCTTTGACTTATAACCAGACCATTGATAATTACACAGTGGAATGGAATTTTTATTGTATTTAATATATGATAAAATACCTGTTGGATTAATCCTGACTTCGAATTTGTCATTGCTGTGCCATTCACGTGCTGGTTCCTCTTTATACAAATCCTGAGAGGCAAAACATCTGTTAGTATACAAGTAAATTCAGACGTTCCAGTTCACTTTAAATATAAAAGTTAGATATATGATATTGTCGACTTCTTTTCAGTTGTAAATAATTGTTTTTTGCGTTATATCGGTTAATTCAATGGTAAAACATTAACACAAAGTATACCGGTGTATTCTTGTTCTATATATATAATACAATAAATAAAATAAGTAAAAACATATATGTACTAAAGCCCTGTCCTGTAATTGCAACTATGGTCAAAAAAATATAAGTCAAGTAATATTGTGTTATAAATAAATACATCAGCCGACAAACAGAAACACGTCGCCTTTTATAACATTATTTAAAGCTGTTTTTTATATCAACATAATGTCGTCCACAGATTAATCAAGCATTAAAAAACAATAAATTAATTAATATCAAAATATCAAAACACTTTCTTGGCACAGCTATAACCGCTTACTGGCAAGCATTTATGACTTAGTATAGAACGTTATATACCTGAATTTCAAATGACTCTTGCACTGTCGACATGCCAATTTCATGTTTCGTGAAGCTGGCTGCGAAAGGAGCACCGTCAGTACGATAACTGACAAATGCCATGGCATAAGAGCCATCGTAAAGTTCTCTCTTCCATACTTGTATGCCGGCTCTCTGAAATAACAAATACATACGTACAAATTATGACACAACTACAAAAAAAACAGGGTGTGTCGTAAAGGCACGCGCTAGAAGTGAAAATTTTTTATTACAGGAAAACATTGCAATTACAAAATTGAACATTAAGCCAACGTCACGCGGTGTTCCCAAGCGGTCACCCATGCGAGTACTAACAGCGCCTGACGTTGCTTAACTACGGTGACCGAACGAGAACCGGTGTTTTCAACACTCTACCCGACACAGTGCTTACCCCCACCACTTTTTGTCACACAAAAACGTCGCGGATCAGGATTTCAAAGCTGTTCATAATAATTTAATTTAAAGAAATATATTGGGGATATACATACCACTCCAGTATCATTTTTAAGCACCCTCAAACCCTGCTTTCCCATTATGTCCTGGTTCACGGCGATAATATCCTTATTTAGCAGTATTTCTTTGAACTCCGGCCTGATGGTGGCGAGGTCTGTGCTCGCGAGGAGAGGTGCAGCCAACACCGCCCACACTGCCATCTGAACCTTCGCTTGGTCTACTGATAGACCATAGTTGCCTATTATAAGCTGTAAACAAACATTAATTCTTTGAGTAAGAATTAAATTGACTTTAGTGTTTACTTTATTCATTTGGATTTCTAATTAATTATGAGCCACATATCTAGTACCGATAGGTATATTTCTACTAATTGCGAATCCAATTATAAAATTATATTCTCCAATTATAAAAGAAAGTCATCTGCCACATTTGTCTGCGTTCTGTCTGTTCGCGATAAACTGAAAAACTACTGAACGGATTTTCATCAGTAGATAAAGCGATTAATAGGTATATAATTTGTCAAGGCTTTTTTTTATTATCAGAACGGACTATTGAACTATATCGATCAAATGAAGAATCAATTACCGTTTTTTTTTTTGTTTTTTTTTCACTTCACCCCTAGACTGGTCATAACCATAAGAGTTTAAGCTCTACACAAACGAATGGAGACCTTATGATGCACTGGTCAATAGACTATCGATAGCATAGTGTTTAAAAATATACCGTATATATTACAAAATTTGATAAACCTAAACAATAACAAATTAAGGAATATAATATTTAAATTTAAAAGAAATGCTTAGATAGTTAAAAACATGGTCCGCTATTTTGATATCTGGGTCTTAAATATCAGCATAGGGGTTAAATATATTCAGAATTAACAATATATTGGATAAAGTAAATTTTCAAAAAAAAGTATTAACCGACTTCAATATCAATCAAAAACCCATAAGGCACTAAAAAGCGGAAAATAAATAGTTTATCAAAAATAAAACATATGAATATGTGTGCTACCTAGAGATGTATTGGAAGTCGGTGCCAACCAAACCGAAAATCATATCATCTACAGGTACAAAGTTTAAGTCCACTCTCGCGTCTCTGTAATACAAAAATTTTGGTTGGTACCGACTTCCAGTACATCTCTAGGTAGCACACATATTCATATGTTTTATTTTTGATAAACTATTTATTTTCCGCTTTTTAGTGCCTTATGGGTTTTTGATTGATATTGAAGTCGGTTAATACTTTTTTTTGAAAATTTACTTTATTTTTCCATTTTTAGTGTACATAAATATATTTTACTAGCAGTGCCCGCGAACTCCGTTCCGCCTTAAGTATATTAAAATATGCGCATTTTTGCGGTATGGTATCTATCGGTATGGTATGCGATATGGTTTCAATTGGTTGTACAATAAGTAACGTTTGGTACGATAGTTTCTACCACCAACTCGGCTACCATCGCTTCACACATTATACACCTTAAGTAATGTAATTACAATGCTTGCGTCATGTTGCAACACAGCAACGAACATAAGCACAATATGCTCCTAAGAATTGAAGAGTTTTTTTAATACTATTGGTGGCAAACGAACATACGGGTCACCTGGTGGTAAGTGATCACGGCCGCCCATGGACAATTGCGATACGAGAGGAAACACAGATGCGTTGCCGGCCCTTAAGAATGGAGTAGGCTCGTTTCTTGAAAGTTTTCTTACTTTGCCACTGATCCCATAATCAGAACCTA
This sequence comes from Antheraea pernyi, assembly GCA_015888305.1. Taxonomy (NCBI): domain Eukaryota; kingdom Metazoa; phylum Arthropoda; class Insecta; order Lepidoptera; family Saturniidae; genus Antheraea; species Antheraea pernyi. The sequence continues at coordinate 2,652,661 of MU158805.1, read as the reverse complement.
ACCAAACTCTCATCAAACTACCCTTGAAGTACATCCTTTTCAATAAAAAATGAATCATCGAAACCGGTTAGCGTAATATTGAGTTATTCGTCTATTTGTCGTGTACATACTTAATGCAAATTTGAAACTTATACGGTTTTGCACTGGATGCCGTTGTCGCAACCGTACCAAATGGGACCACACTGGAAGTACCAGCTTTCAAATAAAAAAAGAATAATCAAAATCGGTTTACCCAGTCCAAAGTTATGAGGTAACAAATATAAAAAAAAAAAAATACAGACGAATTGATAACCTCCTCCTTTTTTTGAAGTCGGTTAAAAAGACAGATGGCCGCAAATGTACCTATACTAGTTACTTCCCTTCCACTTGATGGGTTACTTGACCATGTTATTATAAGGTCACAAAGGTTAATTATGACATGATTTAGATTCAAGTCAAAGCGACAGAGTAATTTCAAAGTCCGTTGAATCACTAACCGTTACTAAATTCGAAATGGATTGAGAAGGTCAAAAAGGTGAATAGTGATATTACCGAGGGAATTAAATTGACGAAGACGTTTCTTTGCGGAAAGCCATCATTAAATATTGGGTTGGACTTTACTTTGTGCTTCCGCTTGATTGGCCACTGTTACGTCTCATTGCAACAAAGAACGCTTGTACAACAATGATATTATATTCTGACAAAACAAATGCCACGATAACGCACACATACGTAATGTAATAAATGTAACGCCACACTGTTTTAGATAAATGTGGAAGTAGGATGTCCTATTCTCAATATCGGTGGTGATAAAATAGTTATATGTTGCTTAGATACGGGTGGTTTGACGGGGCAGCCTTCAAAATTAAGCTGTCAAGTTTTAACAAGCCGCTGTCGAAGCGCATATGACGTATCTACAGATTTTTATTTATAATATTATTGTGTAATACAACAAAAATTTATTAAAACCCGTCGTTGGCCGACGGTTGAACCCAATATTGGTGGATGGTTGAACCCGTTCGTCGACTGAAACTGTTAGTCTGTAACTCCAACGTCGGGTTCAACCGTTGCCTAACGACGGATTATAGTTAATTTTTGTTAATCTACAAACATATTGTCATGTTGTAGTCAGGCGGTAAAGCCCTACCACCCCGCTATCACCATTGTCTCGTTCGGTATTCAGCAGGGTGCACCACGCAGGTGAGGTTGGCTTGGGTGTCTCAAGTCTTATAATGGTATTCGACACCCCTTACACCCCTGAGCGTGATGAGATTTTTGTGCCAAGTCAGAATCTATGCTCCGGTGTATTATTTATTATCCACACCTCTTGTGCACAATAACCTAACTACATTACTAAATATAAAACCAAATAACACAAGATCATAAATAATAACTGAAATCCACTACATGACATTCTAAGAATCCGTCAAAAACTCCCCACTCCAATATTTCTTATATTACAAAGGAAAATGGATTCGGAAGACACAGGATAACCATGTTTGTACCATTCGTAAGAATGAATGTAGGGAATAATTACCATATCAGGATCATTCCAACGTCCGGGGCCCGAGTATTTAGCAATTCTGTCTTGGTTGTTACCGAACCAGTCCATAATCCTGGTCATAGAACCCCACGAGTCTTGGATATCACCCCAGTTTCGCCATAAGTTGCAGTGTTCAGCTATCGATGCATAATCGGGCTAGAAAAAAAAACAAATATTAGACATTTTTACAAACATTCTTTCTGTAAGCTTTAACTTATTAAAATTGAGTCGTTACGTTTTAAAATCAGCTAAATCCAATTTTAAAAGTCCATATAACATGTTTCATTTTTTAAACATAATCTGTGTTATTACAAAAAAGTTAATTACGTGTTGAATACTTGGTTTAAAAAGGTTTCGTAATAAATGCACCGCGCTCGCCCAAAGCAAGTTCGCGTTATCCTTTTTCAGAAGTCTAACCTAAAGTAACCAAAGCGGGACAAAAGAGCAAGATAGCGAACATTCAGCGACCGCGGTGCATTGAATACGAGACCTTTTTAAAGCCAGGGTTCAATACGTATTTAACTTATTCGTAATAACACCGTTCTATTTTATATATACCGAGAATTAAGTTCAAATTCCCTTCATTACATGTTTACCAAATTTGAAAATTTTGAAAAATAACATAAAATATTAGGAACGGCTAAAATTGGATTTAGCCTGTTTTGAAATGTAACGACTCAATTATATTACATAATCTTCGAAATTGTATACTGTAAGAGCTTGTGGTCGTTTACTAGCGTTTTTCGAAAACTAATTTTTATAGAGGCCATTCCGCGAAGTTCTATGGACATTTCATTCGCTTTGAAGATAATTACATAATAATTGTATGCTCTAAATCCTTACTAACACTATATATACGAAAGTGGGTTCGTTTGTTTGCTATGTTATCACGTCTAAAATACTAAACCGATTATTATTAAATATTGCAAACACGTTTTTAGAACTACAAAAAAGGGCATAAGGTACCTTTCATCTAAGATAGGAGAAATCTACATTACCGTGTGCCAATCCGCGAGCAAAAGCTAGTAAATTATAAGTGCACGTAAATATTATGATTTTGATATTATAATAGTTATAATTATATGATTTTTGTAGGTGGTAGAGCTACACTGAAGCTATTAATTGTTTCAGCATGAATGGGTCGGCTCGCCCGGGGTAGTGCCACCCGACCCACAGTAACACCGACGTGAAGTAACAGTACTTGCATTATTGCGTTTCGTTCGGCCAGTGAGAGCGCTGGAGGTCCACCTTCCTTCTCCTTCCCCCTTCCCTTACTCCACCTCTCCCCCAAGACAGGCTGGCAACGCACTTGCGACCTCCCTGGTGTTGCAAGTGTCTTGTCCCTTGTCTTTGTCACTTGTCCGTTTGCCTCCTATGATATAATATTTTTAAAAAATGGTATCGTATTAGAAACGTATTTATCTGTGGTACGAGATTATGTTTAACTTACCCTACGGGCACCGATTCTTAATTGTTCACTCGATGGACGACTCACGAAGCTAGCAGTGGATGATATTCTTCCACCAGGTGCTGATCTCTATAAAATGTTCATACATGAGTTATAATAAAAGTTCACATCATTTTAATAAAAAGCGATAATGGCTTAGTTGATATTCGTATGTTCGAATTCTGGCAACGATGTCGGAGCTTTCGGTTAAGGAAAACTTCCTGAGAATATCATAGTGTAGTTTTAGGGCTTATTCTGAGTCCGCCTAGCTAGCAACTACTCTCGAGTTGAAGATCTATCAATAAGCACCTGTCGGTGTGTTACAACAGCTGCGCTTGAGAACCAGCCCCCTTTAGGTTGAGCCTGTTTACCATCTTAGACTACATTGTCATTTACCACCACTTGAGATTGTGGTCAAACGCTAAAACCTATAATTTGTGAAATAAAAAAAAGTCGAAGCAGTCATATATACTGCCGACAGTAGTGAAAACTCAAAACCATGGAATAACCGAGTTCACTTTTGAATTTTCACTTTCATCATAGTCGGAATTAGAATATTTAAATAACATAGCTTGTATATTGAAATTATTAACATTATTCTGATCGTCACATCTGCGAACAATAATTATATAATAGAATATTATTATATAATATTATATAAAATATATAATGTTATATAATCATTACATTTTTATAGAGTTTATTAATTAACCAAACATGTTTACTGAACACAATCTGCTATAATACGTGTCGGTAGTCTGACCCAAGCCGCACGAGCGCAATACGGTCGATCACACTTACTAGCATGCCATCACGCGAAATCGTAAGTTTATCTTCTTCTTCTTCTAAAAAAATACCGCTCAATCGCCTAAAGAAGTTTACACTTCAAAAGAAAAACTATAGTACTTCATTCAATTTAGGCCCTGAGGAGGTGCTTTATAAACGTCAAAACTACAAATACTTCATCGAGAAGAACCGGCAAGAAACGCGATCTGGTTTATGTTTTCATCTTTTTTGGCAAACTTACATAGTTTATAGTTGTTATAGGCAGAAACATTCATTTTAACGCACGATGTATCATTCAATAAATTATTGGTTGGAGAAATGTTTTTCTTTTGTAGTCAAATTTTTTATATCGTATATGAAAACGACCTGGTAACTCTAAACTAGAATCGGTCAAATGAGCCTAATTGAAATTTGGAACATAATATAATGATGTATCATATTATATGAACAGGTGCGACGAAAAACTATTCGGAACGATTTAATAATACAATAAACAGATGTGTCATGTTGTTGATTTTAAAGTAAGTCATGAGGTTAAGGATGCGTTATTATAAGTTTTTTCCTTTATTATTATTTCTATTTTATATAAATTTAAAAGTTTAGACCAGTTACGCAATACTAATTGCATAATATACACAGTCATATGTATACATATTTTTTACTTATATAGCATAATATATTGATAATTATCCCATTTTAGTTTATTTTATTTAACCAGAATATACTTAATTATTTAAAAATTGTAATTCTTACATTTGTTCATGTTTTTTATCTTTTTATTATTCATAAATGTAACTAACACAGTTTAGCGAAAGGTGTTTAACTATATTATTATATTAACAACACAATAATCCCAATACCTATAAGATCCGTTAAATCTATTAAAACATATTGTCTTAGTGTTATTTTCTTTTGAATAAATAAATACGTATATAATTAAATCGTTATTGGCCAAATTCATTTATTAAGAAAGTGTTTTACACGAGAAATTAAGTTACAGAGTTGTTTGAAATGCATAAATATATTTTTAGTATTATTCCAATTGTATACTTATTATTTCATTGTATCGAACAATAATAGTTTTTAAAGTAATTGATACCAACACATGTTATTTTACTATTCGATCCCATTGATTTAAAATTCATTTTTTGTGAGATTCCAAATTATGTGAATACACTTGTTTAGAATCACAACCGAATTTGGTAAAAAGTCCAAGTACCGATCGACAACCAAGCACGATCGTTATTTCCGACATCCCGATTACCTATCACACTATAATGAAACGATAGCAGTAATCGCTAAAAGTCGATATAAAATGGTAAATTAAAAGGGTTATAACACAATATTAACCAAAATATGTTACTCTTCCCTATAAATTTACTACTAGAAAGATTTTTGTACAATGTATATAAACGTAACGCTTTTGCTGCTCAGCTAAGGTTTTTCTATAACTGATACATAACAGATTTACAATTTTAAGCGGATATTTAAGCATTTCTTCCGTCGTTTTGCTTTTATGAAATACATAATCGTCAATACAACCCATGATCTTAGAAAACATTAAAATAGTGTAACACGAGATACTATAGAAAAATAAATAGATAGCTAAAACGTTTGTTGTTATGAGATGTAATATAAATTTTATTAATAAATATTTTACCTGCAAGTTATAAGTCTCTTGATAAGCAGGCCAGCTGCAAGAGTATAAAATAGGACGTCCGGTAGCATTCAATAATCTACCAAATTCAGGATAACCTGAAACAATAATTACCTTATTGAAGTTATACTTCTTTTGACGCGTTAGGGAAAAATTATGAGAGTAAATTTTTACGACGCGCGCACACTCCGTCACGAAAAACCGACACCTTGAAGTTAGCTACAGTGAACTTTTTATATTGTTAGTGTCGTTTTTTCTACAAACGTAGAATAAGGAGAAAGACAAAATTGTTGAAAAGATTTTTATCTTGTTACGCCAAAGAAGTATAACTTCTAACGCGGGTATAACACACACACACTTTTTTTTTTAATTATTTATATTATACAGCGGGCCCGACGGACGTTATTCCCTCCTGATAATAAAAAACAACTTCCTCGTGAATCACATTATTTACTGATGAAAACCTCATGAAAATCGATTCAGTCGTTTTAGAGTTTATCGCAAACAGACAGACAAACGTGGCAGAAGACTTTGTCTTATAATATTTAGTGATTTGTTCCTAAGTAAGCGATAATAATTCGCGAATAGGTTACTCATCTCCCGAATCATAGAAAAACGTAAAGACAAAATGATAAGAACATATGATTTATGAACAAATGGTCAATAAAATGTAGTAAGTAAGAATTCTAATATAACATTGCAACTGTAGCTTTATGATAAGGTGTTTTATCATGCTCGTCAAGAATTTTTCGATTTAAATTATGTTAAAATGTTCGGACATCGCATCAATGGACGTGGTTTCGATCCTTGCGAATAAGTCGGAATTTTTCGTGAAAGAAAGCATCACGTTGAAACCACAAGATGGCAGTAGAGCCATGTGAAAAATCTGTTGCTGTAAGTAATAGTAAATCTGTAAGTATGTTGCGGTAGCAACACTTCTGAGCTAGTCCTTCCTCTCTAAGTGTACGTCCAGAGTGGACGCTATAATCGAGCGTCGAGCGTAGCGTCGCGTTCGGCGTTCGTTTCAAACGTATGCGTGAGTTTCCTGAGTGGCGCGAGCGTCGCTCTTGGACGCTGGACGCCCCGCTGGACGCACCGACGAATACAAATGCACTCAGGCCGTACACTAAATTTATCGTGTAGCTTAGATCACATCGACATTGAACATTTTCGTTTCTTATCATTTCATATGCATATATTTTTTAAATGTTATACAGACAGATGTCAGCAGTGTTAATCAACAACAAGTTCAACCATCCGTCAACGTCAAGTTCAACCGACGACCAACGACGCCTTTTAATAATTAATTTTATTTGTTTTACAACGGTTTTCTGTTACAGTAAGTCGTGACAGCGACCAAGTGTAGGCGGTAGAGCCACGCTGAAGTTATTACTGGTTTCAGCATGAATGGGTCGGCTCATCCGGGGTAGTACCACCCTCTCACAGAAAACAAACGTGAAGTAACAGTGCTTCCATTGTTGTGTTTCGTTTGGTCAGCGAGAGCACCGGATACCCATCTCCTCTACCCTTCCTCGTTCTCGCCCTCCCCATCCCCCACTTTCCCATTCTCCTCTCCCCCAAACACATGCTGGCAACGCACTTAATCCCTGGTGTTGCAAGTGTCTATGGACGGTGGTGATCACTTAACATCAGGTGATCCACATGTTCGTTTGCCTCCTATAATATAAAAAAAAAAACAAACAATTCCAAGCGGAAGTGCGAAGTAACGTCCACACTAATTTTTAATTTAATTTCAAGTCAAGATTGTGGTCAAAGTTTCAAAACCCTAAAGTATATAAAAAAACATATATCACTACGTAACTGTAACTAAATTTGAAAGTCAACCTCCGTTTAAACTCGCCTCAAATTATGGCGTTAATTAAGTTTTCAACTCCAGCATACAATTAATTTTACATGATTACATATTATTATCCGATACGAAATATATATAAAAGTTGTTGAAGTATGTATGCTTGGTACACATATATGTTTCAATAACTCATATATGTATGAGTAGTTAGCTTAGCTTAGGTTAGTTCAGATAGGACGCGAATTGCACGTATCAGGCAACAACCCAAGCCGATGTGTGCCGTGCACCCTTGAGCGAGTTGTCAAATAAAATCGGCTGAGTGCCTTAAGTGCTCACCTTAGTAGTCGGTTAAGCTGTTAAGACCTTGGTAGGTCAATAGCGTAGACAGTTCGAAAAAAAAGATCACATATATGTAGATGATGCTATGAAACGAATTTGAAATGTAGTTGGTCCCCATAATCGATATTCACAACATTTTGGTAGCTTCAAGAACATTAAACAACGATTATATCAACGGTACCAACCTGTGTCCATTTGGTTAGTGTTCACATAACAGCCGTCGAGTTTGAGGTAATCAATCTCCCATTCTAAGAAAGTTTGTACGTCCACCTTTTCATGGCCTAAGACACCGGGATAACCGGCGCACGTCGAAGTACCGTAATCTTGGTACATACCGAACTTAAGACCTAGACCATGGATCTGAAAAATTAATTATTAATTAGCGTATTCGAGATCGTGTCAATTTACATAGCTTCGAATTCTTATGGTCCGTGACATTCTGATGTAACCATGGTTTGATGGTGAGACTTTTTTTAAGTTCCACCTGGCTAGCTACCCTCAAAATCTATCGCCAAGGACTTATAAGTGTCTTTCGGCAGCTGCATTTGAGAGCAGTCCCCCATCATCATATTAGATTGTGTTCAAACGATAAATCGTATACGGTGTTCTTACAAAAAAGTTAAACACGTAATGAATACTTGCCTTAAAAAGGTCTCGTATTAAATTGCACCGCGGTCGCTGAATGTTCGCCAACTTGCTCTTTCCACTCGCTTTGGTTACGTTAGGTTAGACTTCCGAAATAGGATAGCGCGAACTTATCTCGGGCGAGCGCGGTGTATGTAATACGAAACCTTCTTAAAGCAAGTATTCAATACGTATTTAACGTTTTAATAACACCGACTATAAATAAAAGACTATAATTATACATATTTATCAAAATAGAGTGTTTGTTTATTCTTATTATCTTATTGGATCTATATATAATATATAAAAGTTTTTGCTAATATATGTCTGAGATTGGTCGCCGGTTGTTGACCACAAAAGTAGACACACTTAAGCTTTTTTCATGTAGAAGGCTTTTACTATGTTATTAATATTGCTATATACTATTACTAATTATGTTTTTATAACTCGCCATGAGAAGGCGAAGATGCGCATCAACTTTCATAACGTTTAACTTTTTGTCATAAAAATTGTTATGCGATGAAAATATATTTTTATAACAATATAATATACAACAAATAATAAAATGCATGTGTATCCGTGAGTAACGTTAATGCTTTTGCAAGTTTTCAGTGATAATAATGTATTTAAAAACAATGACTATTTATGTACCTGACTATTCGACGTTAATTGAAGAAGTTAAGAGCATTAATGTATTTCGTAAGACATCCTAAGAGGCAGAAATGTTCAATATTATCTTACTTTTCCTGACAAAGGGAGTAAAAGGGTTATTGCAAATCTTACGTAAGCTAAAAAATCATGAATGTATTTAAAACTAGCTTCAGAAGTCTGAAGAAGAAATTAGTCTAAACTAATTTTCTCAATGTTGATTCTCACGAAATAATATAGTTATTAGTATCAAAATTCTTACGTAGTCGGCGAGGGCTTTCATGCCACTTGGAAAGCGTTCTTTATCAGCAACCATACGTCCATCAGATCCACGAGTTCTCTCCAACCAACAATCATCAATTCCTATGTACTCGTAACCAGCTTCTAAGTACCCTTCAGTCACCATCAGCTTTGCGATACGCTTGATCAAGTCTTCACTGTTGGAAACAAAACATTTAATCCTCATGAATCTTTTTGGACGCTCTAAATATAGCAGTAGGTTAAGGCTTGCACATAATATAATCAAGAGCTTAATACAAAACAAAGATAAAGTATTATAAAGATATAAAATTGGCAGTTATCTACCCTTAACTTTTTTGTATGTTATACGTATAATATAATACATATTTATATCTAATTTTTTTTTTATATCCATCCATAGCCACTAGCAAAACCAGAGGAGACGCAAGTGCGTTGCAAGCCTGTGTTTGGGGGGAGGGGAGGGCCTCCAGCGCTCTCATTGACCGAACGAAACGCAACAATACAAGCTTACTTCACGTCGGTTTTCTGTGAGAGGGCGGTACTAACCAGGGTGAGGCGACCCAATAATGCTGAAACCAGTAATAGCTTCAACGTGGCTCTACCACCTTGACACAATCTTTTAGTTTTGCACAACTACTTTCAGAGTGGCCAAAAATATTGACGAAGACCTTAACAAATTGTTAATCATTACAAATAAAATAGAATAAGATTAAAGAAAGGCACGTAATATAATTTTATAATCGTGTAAATTACTTTTATAAGGTTAGAAAGATTTACAACGTCTAATAAAAATAATAACCGTTATAAAATGTTATAGATACCTTATGCATTCATTCGGGTATTTCTTACAATCGGTAATACATCTGTATCTCTCCCAAGTGAGCCAGCCCATCGGAGGTGTCAAGGCGAGTCCATTGTCCAGTGCTCGGCCCAATGATATGAACGATAGAAGAAATAAGACCCACATCTAAAATTGTAAATGAGTATATAAATAAAAACTTATAACTCTAGCAGTTTATTTTATTTATTTATACTCAGTAATATTAGTAACGCTTTTTTGAGATCATAAACTAGCAATTAATGAATTACGCTATGTACTAACTAGAAAAATGGCGAAAGCTTCATGTTATGCCAGATTTTAAAAATATTACCAATTTCTCGATTCTTTAGAAATAATAATAGAAGTGATAATTCTGTTCTTAAACGACTTGATGGATTTTGATGATTCTTTTTTTTGTATTTATCAGTTTTCACACGCATAGTTCTTAGCTATAATTATATCCGGTAGGTGGCGTTGGAGTAGCGCGGGAGGCCCAGGATTAGGCTGGGCCGGCTGCCCGGAGCGACATGGTTGCTAGCTAGCTCGAGCCCGTGTCGCCCCATCAAGGCAGGTACATCGGGGGGTTTTAGTCCGTGGGAGTCGGACATAACCCACTCTCTCCCCCGGGAGGGTGGGTATCCATAAAGGATTTCCCCCCGTCAATAAAAAAAAATGTGGCGTTGGAGTCAGTATCTAGTTTATTTTGCGAGATTTTTTTTGGATGTCTAATGTAAATAACATATAATCTCAAATTTTGAGTATCTCAGCGCCTTACATTGCTATTAATTCGTTTTTTTGCTTATACCTATATCTATTGAAGTGTGATTACCGGATGCGTTCATTATTTAAAAAAAGAATAAACATAATATAGTTCAGTATTATATTGTTTCATAAGTTGGTCAAAATATGTTGCCAGTGTTTGAAACGAAGTAGGTATCATGACTTCCAGTGTATTCAGGAGTGCGTTTTAGACTACAACTACTGGCGTTCGTAGATTAATCAATATGTTTAGTAATTATACTAATAATAAGGATAACTCCTTATTATTGATATTATAAAATTTATTTTATAAAATTTCTGAACGTTTTTACACAAACAATTTGTTCCTGTGCATTAATTAATATTTTTAATGTTCAATAGACAAAAAAATATAAAGTATAATCCAAATATATTCGAGACAACAGTACCTTTGTAAATAAATGTATATATGTATTACTTAAAATAATTTTAAAATCTATGTGAAACCATGTAATAATTTATTTTTACAAAAAACTATTAAATCTGCCATGGATTCAATAACGTAAATCTAATTGATATATACTGACAAGGGCAGTTAAATAATGACTAATTTAATCTAATATTAAATTCAATTTAATACCGAATATAAAATTTTATAAACATACCTCGTTTGTTAGCGTATTGATAATTACACTACCGTGAAATTCTCATAAACGCAAAATAGAAAAAGACGTCTCGCGTTACCAGCCAGCGTCGATGTAATGTGGCGACCGGTTAAATACATCTAGTTATGTATATCGAATACTGATAAGCTTACTGTATAATCAATGTGACCCGTGTAGCTTTAAGGAATCACAGCGTGTGAACTTTTTAAATAGACTGGATTTTACGTCGTGTTGCTATCCTATGTTTACCAACATTTAGTTATATGATATAAGCAACTTTCTCACTCTTCTACAAAGGTTACAAGAGTTCAATATCAGTGGAAGAATGTTGAAATGTTGACTAGCTATTTATTTCGTGTCCCTATGTTCGGAGAAATAGACTCTATTCTCAGATATGAAGTTATTATTAGGGGTATCTATACTATCTATATATACTAATATATAAAGCTGAAGAGTTTGTTTGTTTGTATGGTTGAACGCGCTAATCTCAGGAACTACAGGTCTTAAGTCGCTGTCTATGCAGGCGACCTGCCAAGGGGAGAGACTTCTGGCGGTGTCCTTGAACATCGCCAACGCCTTCAACAGCCTGCCGCACAGTGTGATACGGGAGGCACTCCGGTATTTCGGTTGGTCGATGGGAGGTCGCCTACATAGATGGCGACGGTCGTATGGTCCGACGAGTCACGCGGCGGGGAGTTCCACAGGGGTCAGTTTTGGGCCCACTCCTGTGGAACATGGGCAACGACTGGGTGCTCTGCGGCGTGCTCCCGTTCGGAGCGCGCATAATTTGTTACGCGGATGACACCCTAGTCGTAACCCGCGGGGAAAGTTAGCAGGAGGTGGAGCGCCTGGCCACGATGGCCACAACCCTCGTGGTCGGGCGCATTCGGCGTTTGGGCCTCAGAGTGGCCCTCGAGAAGAGCCAAGCCAAGCCAGAGCTCGAGAAGGGCGGGGGGCCCATCTCCTCATTGCACAGGTCCGGTAGACGAGGGCAGGCAGCTGGTGTGTGCACGGTCTGTCTCCCTATTAGGATGGAGCCCGGCGGCCACCTTCCGCAGGACGGACCGCTGGGGCGGCTATGCAAAGGGGAATAGCGTAGATCGATCCCTTGCCGCCCCAATAATACGGTCGGATGGTACACCGTGGGGTTTTAGTCCGTGCAAATCGGACATAACCCATCCTCTCCCCCGAGAGGGTGGCGTATCCATAAGGGATTTCCCCACGTTAATAAAAAAAAAAGGAACTACAGGTCCGATTTGAAAAATTCTTTTGATGATAAACCAATAGGAACGGAGCACCAGTGCAGAATGTATCAAAATCGGGGTTTTTTTCTTTTGAAAGCTGCTAGTGTTCGCCCAAATTAACTATTCCACGCGGACGAAGTCGCGGACAGAAGTATTGTTATTTAGTTAGATCTAAAGATAAATTATGTTTCTTTTATTTCATTTTTTTTCGAACTGACTATGCTATTGACCTAGCAAGGTCTTAACAGCTTCACCGGACTACAAAAAATTATGTTTCAGTTTATTTCATTGTACTATAATTAAATGGAATAAATTAATACGTGTTATCCTATTTCTAACCCTATTTTCACACATTAACATAACCAAACGATTATCATGCATACATATTGTCAGGTGTACGAAAAAGGACAGAGAGCAGGTTATATCCCAAAAATAAGTAGGTATAGAGAAACATCTTTTACTATATTAACAATGGTAAATCTGCGGATAAAGCTGGTACTTAAATAAAAAGATTTATGAGTACGTGTGTATTTGTGCATTTTATTTACTCATTTCATTTGATATCTAAAATACTTTTTTGATATTTTCTTTTTAATCTTTTCCGCCAAAACAGTATTGGTATTTGTTTTTCCCTTTCGCTCTCCTTTGTCAGCTCACATCTCGGTATTCACAGCTTTTTTTACACATTTATTCATACCTTCTTCGATCTGCCTGTCATTCTATATACGTCCGATTTACGGTATACAAATAAACAGCAAATTACTCGTGAACTGTGGGAATCATAAACCATGGCAATCCAAAAATAACTCGACTCAAACACTGTCGAATTGTTCGAATAATGACGTCATCCATCTATAGTTGTCATCCGCCTTTATGAAAAAGCTCGTCACAGACCGTCCGATAGGAGTTTTCTACACATCTAAGCCATAAAAAGAAACAAAAGGAAGGAATCTTAACGCAGATTTTGACTACAGTTTTATAATTATGTAGTATTTTTATGTGATCATGAACTTATTTGATTATTATTTGTAAGACTGCTAAATAAATTTCTTCTCACGCAATAGCATTTGATTCACCAATGCAAAGAAAGTCTGAGCCTAATGCGCCCAAGAAATTCGTAACACAAGGTGTGATATGACGTCTCTTTATTTCAAACGAAAAGTTGCGACTTGCATAGTAAATTATAAGGAAAAAGAACATTATCGAATGTAAACATTTATAAAGAAATCAAAATATGGGCAGCTAAGTTAAAAAAGGATAATCGAAATTAGTTCGTCGTTGACTCAGTATTACCTACTCAAGTTCTGTTTTCAAATATATGTAAATAGAGATTTGCCATGGTAAGCACACCGCATAACAACTATAAAACTAAATATTATATGTGAAAGTCCTTCGCCGCGTCTGTTTATCTGCTCGCGATAAACTTAAATACTACTGAACAGATTTGCATGCGTTTTAATAAATAGAGTGATTCACGGGGAAGGTTTAGGTATATAATTTGTAAAAATTGTTTTGTATAGTTGAAATATAACGATAAATGTTGAAAGTGTAGGAAAAATTCAAGCCGCCTGGGTGCTTTCGTCGAAAACGCTGCCTAATCCCTTTGAGATATATGTTAACGTCTACGTCCGGTACCGTGACACACCCGAGAGGCGAGACTACAACGCCACCCGGGGAACCACTATTGACCTGCGATACCGCGCTATTGACTCTATCGGGGTGTTACTACTGACCTCGAACGCTATTGGTGGAAGTTATCGGCTGTTCATTACTCATTCCGGTGTGAGACTACATTGGTGATATATAAAGGGCAAGATGTCGCTGATCTGGACGCACTCCTATGTGGAAGTTATTGTAAGGCGAAGCTCTGGCCAAATAAATAGTGACAGTATCTACTTGGTGTTTATTGGCAATCCTGACTGTATCGACCCTACACGTGATTAGTGTAACATATAACAAAACATTTGAGATAATAAATGATGCAGCCGAAGTCGCAAGAATTAGCTAGGCTAAAAAAAGATTATCACAATCGCTTTATCTTCTATCTTCTTCTATACATATAAAAAGAATTCGTGAAAAAATTGTTGCAGGTGTCTAGGAATAAGTACTAAAATACGTTTCAATCATTTTTAGAAATGTCTGTCTGTGTGTTTGTATGAACACGTATCACTGCTAAAGTATTGGGTTCACAAAATCATAAAGCATATCTTCGAGAATAACTTAGTATTTCATTATATAGTATAATAAAAAAAACAAAGTGCCCTACCGCGTCTGTCTGTCTGTCTGTTCGCGATAAACTCCTAAACTACTGAACGGATCTTTATGCGATTTTCACTAATGGATAAAGTGATTCACGGGGAACGTTTTGGTATATAATTTGTCCAGGATTTTTTTTTTATAATTAGGGCGGGACAACGTCTGCCGGGCCCGCTAGTATAGTATAAAACAAAGTGCCCTACCGCGTCTGTCTGTTCGCGATAAACTCAAAAATTACTAAACGGATCTTTATGCGGTTTTCACCAATGTATAATGTGATTCACGAGCAAAGTTTTGGTATATAATTTGTCCAGGATTTTTTTATATTCAGTGCGGTACAACGTCTGCCGGGCCCGCTAGTATTTCATTAAAATCGGTCCAGTCTATCAAAAATTATTGTAATTTTAATGACGACGCGGTGTAAATACGAGAGAGAAGTAGATAAGTCAAGCACTGTTTTTTACATAAGATTCTACACGGACGAAGTCGCGGGCACAACTAATTTAATATAAAGTTAATAAAGTTTTAAGAAACTACGATTCTTGTAAGTACTACGCCTTAAATGATACGTGTCTTCTTGCACTGGAGGAGCGGGTCAAGCGTTGTGTTTCCTATGTTCTGTAGATAATGTGTTATTAAGATAATGAACGACGCAGACAAAGTCGCGGGTATCAGCTACCTTGCTATAAATAGAAGCTGACCAAATGACAAAACATTCTTTTTGAGATTTTTTGTAGTATTCACCACTCTCTCTAATAAGCATTCTCATGGTATTACCAAGTATATATAGTTCAGATATTTCCTCAGACGTCATGGCGTAGTAGTAAACCCTTCTTTTGAACTAAGACAAATTTATTAAATTCTCCAATTAATCTCTTTGTAATAAGCATAGTTACATAACGTACTTGTTAACGTGCTTAATTAAACGAAAATGTAACAGAATGTTTTACGATAGTTAATTTTCTTCTTGAGAAATATAATATTTATCAAGGAAGCATCTCATTACTTGCCTCTATTAAACTATTTCATTGTGAAAAATTTATACAGTAGTTGAGTGAATATTTCAAGATTTTTTTTTTTTTTTTTATGTCATAGGTGGCAAACAAACAGGTGGGTCACCTGCTGTTAAGTGATCACCACCATCCATGCACACTAACAACCCCAGAGGAGTCGTAAGTGCGTTGCCATCTTTCGGAGGGAAGGGTTAGGGGAGGGAAAAGGAGAGGAGAGAGGACAGGGGAGCGGAGATGGGTCTCCGGCGCTCTCACTGACCGAACGAAACGCAACAATGCAAGCACTGTTACTTCACGTCGGTTTTCTATGAGAGGGTGGTACTACCCCGGGCGAGCCGACCCATTCATGCTGAAACCAATAATAGTTTCAGCGTGGCTCTACCACCATAGAAATAAATAAAATAAAATAAAATAAAATGAAACTATATTATAATTTAAAAAATGCTCTTGAGCTCCAAATTTTAAGTTTTCAAAAACCCTCAAAGATAGATTTGGAATTATTTTTAAATTTTTCATATCTATACACATAATAAAAATGAGGTGCCTGTATGTAATATCAAAATAATTTTTTTTTTACTGCTCAGGTACGAAAGTATACACGCTACTGATAACAAAAATGCAATTTTAAAATTTTTTGTCGGTCTGTCAGTCTGTTTGTTCCGGCTAATCTTCGAAACCGCTGAACCGATTTTGACGGGATTTTTACTGGCAGGTAGCTGAAATTACAGCGGATTACTTAGGCTATTCTAAATTAGGCTAACTATTAACCGCGGCTTCGTCTGCAATACTATCTCCAAAATGGTTGGACTTATTTTCACTGAACTTTCACCAGCAGATAGCGGATAGCTTCGCCCGCAATACTATCTCGAAAACGGTTATTCCGGTTTTGATGAAACTTGCACGACAGATCTGATCTTATAAAAAGTAATTCAAGCAATTTTAGTTTATACTAGCTGTTAACCGTGGCTTAGCCTGCAGTGTTATCTCCAAAACGGTTTGACTAATCTTCACAAAACTTTTACTGGCAAATAGCTGATCTTATAAAAAGTAAATCAAGCAATTTTAATTTATACTAGCTGTTAACCGTTGCTTCACCCGCAGCGCTATCTCCAAAATGGTTAGACCGGTTTTCATGTGATTTTCACTGGTAGATAGCTAACTATACAAAAAGTAATTTAATTTAGACTAGCTATTAACCGTGGCTTTGCCCGCTGTACTATCATCAAAACGGTTAGACGGATTTTCAAGGGATTTTGACTGGTAGATAGCGAACCTTATAAAAAGTAATTGAGGTTATTCGATTTTAGACTAGCTGTCACCCGCGACTTTGTCTGCTGGAATTTAGCAAGATTTCAACTCATTCTTTATTTTTAATAAGGTAAATAATTATTAGCTTATTGTTTACAATTCGACATTATAACTTAATAACTTTAATGATATAGAGGTCTTCCTAATAAGATCTTAGATTATAAACGTATTACGTAAGGAGTTCCATAATACAATTTCTTGTGGAATAGACAAGCGTTTATTTTCTGTATAGTCACAAAATCTTAATTATAATAATGGTAATGTACATTAAATCTATACTAATATTATAAAGCTGAAGAGTTTGTTTGTTTGTTTGGTTGAACGCTAGGATCTTAGGAACTACCATTCCGATTTGAGAAAATCCTTCGGTTTTAAATAGCTCATTTATCGAGGAAGGCTATAGGCTATATATCAT
>MU158805.1:2623545-2634060 GCA_015888305.1 Antheraea pernyi | reverse complement strand
TGGTTCTTTTTTTATTTGAATTGATACACTATGTAGTGAGTAACTGTTACCTGTGCATTCGTCCGTGTGAAGTTGATCAAAAATATGTTACAACCGCGTGGTACCTGTGCCACGTGTGTGTACTGGACTCCAAGAATAATTATAGATAATTGAAAGTCATACATCTGTATGTAATATGAATTATATAATCTTTTTGGTCAATTTGACGGCTATATTGTTTTATTTACCGCGTTTGCTTCTACATAACTCAGTGATTATAGCAACCTATAAGAATAACTTAAGTATATCGACAATATGGGCATATTATATCTATATAATAAAATATTTAAGATATATTGTTCGATAATGTATAGCTTACAATTTGCATTACTTTCTTATATAGTGTTAGTGAGCTTTAGTTTTAGCTTGAGCTTAGCTGAGTTTGGTATATAGTAGATTGAAGTTCCAGGTATGGTGCTGATGATAGATCCCATCCCATTCGATATACTATTTGTATTCATATATCTAATGTACACGTTACATGTTACAGTTGGTGTGCGCGTCGTAGTTACAAATGTTTTTGAAAAAGCTTTTCTGTAATGTACACACCCACTCACAATTTTACATTTCTTTAATACATTTTTTAAAAAGCGCGTGCGGAGCCGCGGGTGACAGCTAGTGTAATATAAATGTAACTCTTTATAACAATATTTTAAGTTATTGTTTCATTAGTAACTTATACAGTGTAAGTGAGCACTGAGGTAGTTATATGGTGGGTTACGGTGCCAAATATGTTGCCGATGACAAATCTCATTTGGCATGCTGTTAGTATTTATATATCTAATGTACACGTTACATATCATAGTCTCACAATTTGATAATTCTTTAATACGATTTAAAAAAAACGCGTGCGGAGTTGCGGGTACAGCTAGTAATCAAATATTATTACACAACACATATTGTAAATATATTGTGTAAGGAATGTGATTAAAATAAAACAAGTTTAAAATAAATGGATTATCCGATTAAAGGATCAATACCTACATATTTAAAGTTTTTAAACAAGTTTTTCTGGATATTGATACATTTTTACATTTTGTATTAGTTAATTTATATAAAAAAAACGCGCGCGTATTCCAATGCTGAGGATTTTTGAACATACGAACATTTAAAAAATTAAATGTTTTTGAAAATTGAAATAAGAACTCAACTAATATAAAATTGTTACAACCAAGTAGGTTAAATAGAGGCAATGAATAACATTTTCATAGAAAGATGTTTTCGTTTTGTTTTAATTGACAAGTTCGGCGTATACTATAATTATAATCTTCATGATTTTTTTTGTCAATCAGCAATAACCATAGAGTAACAAACCTGCGAGTAGTTAAGTTGTAAGTGTAAGTGGTTTCATAATTCTATGGCAATAACTCTCTTTTTGAACAGTTTCACTGTTAAATAATTGACAATTGGCCACGGAACGTTTATACACATATAAGCTATCGTCTTTGGTTACGATGAACAATATTTAGAGATTCTACATATGTTAAATAAGTTATTACAACATTCAAAGACGACGTGAATAATATATGGTTTAACAATATCTATACTAATATTATTAAGAGGTAAAGTTTGTGAGGTCGTAGGGGGTAATATCTGGGGAGTCGGGGAAAAAATGGTCGAAAGGCTTTTTTTCTTTTGAGAGCTTGCGCTGCGTCTTAGCCCATAATAACTAGTCCACGCGTGCGAAGTCTTGGGCACAAGCGATTAACTAATTATATTATTTATAATTATATTATAAAGAGGTAAAGTTTGTGAGGGCGTAGGGGGTAATATCTGGGTAGTCGGGGAAAAAATGGTCGAACGAAAACGTTTCTTACGAACGCTGCCATAACGATGAGAGTTATATGATTGAGTTCTAGAGAAAATTGTAGCTTGATAATGCCTATTACCGCCTAACGAAGTGGGCACGGATCGGCTAGTATAGAAATAAGATTTTATTTATCTTTGAATTTTAGCAAACTCGATTATTGTAGAATGCTAAACAGACGATCTTAATTATTATTCCTGTATATCTTTATAGGTGCTATGCCCTCTAATAGGTGCATGAGTGTGTTGAATAAACTTTACATAACATTATAGAAGAGTAACGGTGACGCGTTACTATGCTAACACGGACTTGTTTTAATTTACATCCGAGAGTTCATGAACTCAAGATGTTTGATTTTAAAACAAATATCAACTTGGTTATGATCTTATTACATCTACTAGATGTGCCTGCGACTTCGTCCACGTAGAACTGAAGTTTTTTTTTTATATCATAGGAGGCAAACGGACAGGTGGGTCACCTGATGTTAAGTGATCACCACCGTCCATAGACACTTGCAACACCAGGGGAGTCGCAAGTGCGTTGCCAACCTGTCTTGGGAGAGAGGGAGTAAGGGAAGGGGGATGGGGAGGGGAGGTGTTCCTCTGGCGCTCTCACTGACCGAACGAAACGCAACAATGCTAGCAATGTTACTTCACGTCGGTTTTCTGTGAGAGGGTGGTACTACCCCGGGCGAGCCGACCCATTCGTGCTGAAACCAGTAATAGCTTCAGTGTAGCTCTACCACCTACAAAATATTGAATGGATTGACTTTAATTATTATCTACTTTTCTCTCGTATTTAAGTCGCGTCCTCATTAAAACTACAATAACTTTTGATTGATATGCAATATTTGATATGTAATAAATCACCCTGCTGTAAGTTCCACAAGAGTGTGCATTATGAGGTTGTTCAAGAAGGGAGTAAACAGATATGTAAAAAGACGGCCACACGTATGTCATTCTGGTGTTACAAGCGTCCATAAACTGGGTTGACGTATGCGATACGAAATATATATAAGAGTTGTTGTTGAGTTGATATGCTTTGTACACATATATGTTTCAACAACTCATATATTATAGGTTAGTTCAGATAGGTCGCGAATCGCATATATCAGGCAACAGCCCAAACCGAGGTGTGCCATGCACCCTTGAGCTAGTTGTCAAATAAAATCGGCTGAGTGCCTTAAGCGCTTGCCTTAGTAGTCTGGTGAAGCTGTTAAGACCTTACTAGGTTAATAATGTAGTCAGTTCGAAAAAAAAAACTGGGTTGACCCAGTATCATCCGGTATACTGCAGTCTTGTTGATAAAATCTTGTTTATAAGAAAATACTGTTAAGCCAATGAAAGAAAAGAAATATTTTATTCATAATGCATTCTTACCCTTATCCCACATAAGTAGGGTCGGTACAGCATGTTTATCATGTTGTGGTATATGATTTGGCATAATTTTTACGATCGCCCGCCTGCCTGACATCAACCCTCCTTGGGATTATTTTGTTGTACCACTGTATTTATGATTATTATTATATAGTTACGAAGTCTGATGGGCTCTTTTAGCCTTACAATTTTTCGTTCCAGTTAAAAACGAAGTTCTTTAAAATTATGGTTTTCTTGTTATATTGCCATTTTCATGTAACAGACAACTAGCCAACTTTAGCCTATTCCCGAGGACTGCACTTTATATTTTTTTTCAGGATTCATGGTTTCAGAGGTTTCTCAGTAATAGTAATATAATATTGGATATAATAAACCATTATAAAAGTATAAACTATGTAAACTATAATAGACAAATAAATGCAAACAGCTGTCATGTTGACATTTCATTTTATTCATAATGCATTATTTACAAATATACAAGAGTGGATAAAATATACACGTCGCAGCATTACGAAATGGAATCCAGCTCAGCATATGCTAGAGTGTTAAGAAACGCAATGCTGTGTCATACAGTTGTGACTAGCACTATCGGTTCAACAAGATTTTTTTTTAGTCTGCCTAAACTTATAGGTCGCTATAATACGATATACATCCATAACATATTTAAAGTTTAAAATTTTCCGTAAGTTGACAAAATGGGCATAATATATGTCCTCAATTCATTATCTTCTACAACGAAATATAGTTCAATGTCCAATCAGTCGTATCTTGATTACTAACACTTATAAGTTAATGGTTTTAAGTATCACTAATGAAGTCACTTGACCTTCAACTAAAAACTAAAACATGTCTATCATTAAGGACAGCCGTATATACTTCACGAGTCCGTTTGTATCTACTTACATCAAGTACTAAATAACATAAACCCCACATATGCACGAGAGGAATGAATTCCAAAATTGTTATCGTGATACCCATACCCATACACCAGCCATTTCAAGCTTAAAGCCACTCGTGGGTCAAAAACATGAAGAAGGTAGACTAGATGGGCCGAAAAATCTATTCTTAAAGAAAACAAACTACTGAAAAATGTATTAATATAAGACAAATATATTTATTCAATTTCCAAAAAAGGACATTTCAAATAATACAAACGTTGACTTCTTTACTTCTTAGAGATGCATATTTAAAAACGGTTATAACATACTCGACGTCCGCATAATCTGACGTTTTCGATAATTAATTCGGGCCGCAAGAAAATGCTCAGTGGGCCGCATGTTTGAGATTACTGCCCTACAACTACACTAATAGTGCGTTCCACTTAGTCCTGAGCGTTGCAATCGTAAACCCAAGTGGAACGCATTATGGAACGTTTTGAGCGTTCAGATAAATAATATAAATGGAGCTCTAGAAAAAATTAAGCAAAAGCTTTAAGAGGTTTAATTACAATGCGTAAGTCTTAATAGTATATCTTAATAATTATTATGTAAATTAACTTAAGTACATTGAAAAATGTATAATTCAATTTTCATATTTAATTGTAATGGAGTCTTTAATTAGTTTGTATTAAAATAACATCAAAATATTTTTGCGGCGACATAGGATATTTGATGAAAATTGTATATATTATTAAACTATGTTATAAAAATAAAACATTTTTGAAGTTATACTTCTTTTGGCGCGTTTGAAAAATGATGAGAGTAACTTTTTACGATGCGCGCGCACATCGTCAAGAAAAACCGACACCCTGAAGTTAGCTATAGTCAACTTTTTCTATTGTTAGTGTCGTTTTTTCTACATTTCTACACTTAAAATTTTTGAAAAGATTTTTATCTTGTCATGCCAAAGAAGTATATATAACTTTTAACGCGTGTACAGACACACACCTTTTTTTTATTACACCTTATTTATTACGGAATCATAGAATGTAGGTACTTTTGTTTTAATAAAACAAATTTTAAATTAGAATTTCAAGTTATCAAAACGTAATAAATATATTTCATGGAAATGTAAATCTATACTTAATAATAATATAAAGAGGTAAAGTTTGTGACGTTGCGAGTTTGTGACGTTGTGGCGTTGTAAGGGGTAATCTCAGGAACTACTTGTTCGATTTGGATAATTCTTTCAGTGTTAGCGTTTATCGACAATGGTTATAGGCTATATATCATCACGCTAAGGCCAATAGTAGCGGAGCACAGATGAAAAATGTTTCAAAATCGAGATGTTTTTTTTTTTGAGAGCTTCAGCTGCGTGTCAGCTTTAGCCCAGAGTGGTAACTATTACTACGCGGACAAGTCGCGGTCAGGGGCTATAATCTATATACTAATATTATAAAGAGGTAAAGTTTGTGAGTTCGTGACGTTGTGGGGGGTAATCTCAGGAACTACTGGTCCGATTTTAATAATTCTTTCAGTATTATATAGCTCATTCCTCGAGAATGGTTATAGGCTATCATCACGCTAAGACCAATAGACCAAGTCGCGGGCAGAAGCTATTAACTAATTATATTATCTATAATCTATACTAATATTATAAAGAGGTAAAGTTTGTGAGGTTCTAGGGGTTAATATCTGGGCAGTCGGAGAAAAATGGTCGAACGAAAACGTTTCTTACGAACGCTGCCTTAATCATGAGATATATATGATTGAGTTGTAGAGAAAAGTTGTAGCTTGATAATGCCTATTACCGCCCAACGAAGTGGGCACGGGTCGGCTAGTATATTAATAAATGTAAATAATTAATTACATGCAATATACTATTTAATAAGTACTTATGCAAGTTTCGGCTGAACTAACAAAGACCACACAACTTTCTCTCATTTTTTTTTATATCACAGGCGGTAAACGAACCTGTTCACCCGGGCCACCTGTTATTAAATTACCACCACCGTCCATAGACACTTGCAACACCAGGGGAGTCGCAAGTGCGTTGCCAGCCCGTGTTGGGGGGAGAAAAGGAAGGAAGGTGGGCCTCCGGCGATCTCACTAACCGAACGAAACGCAACAATACAAGCACTGTTACTTCACGTCGGTTTCTGTGGGTCGGGCGGTAGTAACCCGGCCGATCCGACCCATTCATGTTGAAACCAGTAATAGCTAGGTAGTTCGGTGAAGCTGTTAAGACCTTGCTTGGTCAATAAAGTAGTCAGTTCGAAAAAAAAATCAGCGTGGCTCTACCACCTACTCATAAATGGAAATAAGAATTTTGTAAATTTTTAAGACTGAGTGACATATATGTATAAACGACCTAAATATACGTAAATTATGGGGTAATTTGGGATGGGATATTTGAAACATGAACTCATCACATTTCCATTGTAGGTTGTGATTTTTTTTTGTTGACTAAAGAAATAAGTGTTCACTAAGATTTGTTTGCTTTAAGGCTACACATTACGCGATCATATTAAATGTAACGTAAGTGCTGAAGAGGTTGTAGTCCGGTGAAACTGTGAGGGCCTGTCAGGCCAATAGCGTAGTCAGTTCGAAAAAAAAACGCTCGTCTTTTCTTCTCTTCTATTCTTCTCTCGATGGACAATCTACGCCGCTAGTCATAGATAATATAATATAATACTCTTCTACTAGGCGACGATCTCTATACAAAAGAACAATAAAATAAAATGTAATATATCAGATTAATCTTCTAAGGATTAACCATTAGAACCAATGTTTATTTTTTGTGTCGTGGATAAAAGTGTCTCAGTTACCCTAATCTCACTCGCTCTTTTTTTTTCGAACTGACTACGCTATTGACCAAGCAAGGTCTTAACAGCTTCACCGGACTACTAAGGCGAGCGCTTAAGGCACTCAGCCGATTTTATTTTGACAACTAGCTCAAGGGCGCGCGGCACACCTCGGCTTTGGCTGTTGCCTGATACATGCATTTCGCGACCTATGTGAGCTAACCTAAGCTAAGCTAACTATTCATACATACATGAGTTGTTGAAACATATATGTGTACCAAGCATACATACCTCAATAACTCTTATATATATTTCGTATCGGATAATCCTAGCAAGGTCTTAACAGCTTCACCGGACTTATATCTCACTCACTCGTTGAAATAAAACTACTTACTTGAAATTTTGTACACAATATAATGATGAATCATATAATATAGTGCGTCGAACAAACCGTTCGTAATGATTAAATAACAAAACAGATATGTCACATTGTTGATTTTAAAGTAAGTCATCAGGTCGAGGAAGTATTGTGTATATTTTTATTATATTAATTAGCTGAACCAATATTTTGAACTAGATAAATTAAAACAATAGCCCACATACGTTTTTTAATTATTTCATTTTTAGATTCATTCTTATATATAGATTTATTCATTTTTATTATTAAATGTAAATAATTCTAAACTAAACTAAATAAAAAACTATTTTAAATCTTTTTTTTTTTTATTTCATAGGTGGTAAACGAACATGTGTGTCACCTGATGTTAAGTGATCACCACTGTCCATGGACACTAACTACACAGAGGAGTCGCAAGTGCGTTGCCACCCTTTGGGGGGAACGGTTAGGGGAGGGAGAGGAGAGAGGAAAGGGGAGGGGAGGTGGGCCACCGGCTCTCTCACTGACCGAACGAAACGCAACAATGCAAGCACTGTTACTTCACGTCGGTTTTCTATGAGAGGGTGGTACTACTCCGGGAGAGCCGACCCATTCATGCTGAAACCAGTAATAGTTTCAGCGTGGCTCTACCACCATGGTAATCTAATTAAGTTTTATTTAAATAAAATATGGTTGGATAAAAGATGTTAGATTAACAGAAAAACACGACATTTAATAATAAGTAGGTGTTTTACTCACAAGGCCACCTTCAAAAATATAATATATTGGACGTACAGCAGCCATTAATAGACTACCAAATTCATGGTAACCTAGAGTAATTAGACATTTGTTAATTATTCATATAAAAGTTTGTTCCTAAATTAATTATCACGCGGGTGCCATACTCGGACGTTAATCGTAATCTGTTAAATTTGGCAGACTATAATTAGCAGAATTTTATATTGTAACGGTGCAACTAAAGTTATATGATGTATTGTTTTATAGTGCTCGTCAATTGGACATCGATTTTTTAATTGCAAAACAAGAAAATAAGCCACTCTTGCACCTTTGTGCTAGTTACCATTTCGGCCGAGTGTCTCTCGAGCTTGCCGCCAAGACCAGTGAAGTTCTCAAGGGCCTCCAAGACAATAGCGCGAAAGTCATATAGATTTATTTGATAATGTAATAGTTTATTTAAAAAAATACACCGTGTTAACATTTATATCATATTGTTAGATATTCTACTATAATATAAAAAATGTCTGTAAAGTTGATTTACGGATGATCATTTTACGTGACGACTCGGACGCATCGGCCGATGAAGTGAAAGAGAGATAGATGCGTCACAAGCCGAACACCTAGGCCGATCGCGCCTCTCTATCGCTTGTTCTTTTTTTTATTGTAGCACGGCAAAGTTACTGCACTGTGCCTGAGGGTAAGCACAGTACAATCCAAAAACAATGGCGACCACCGAGTGACACACTATTCATCGCCGGTCGTCATTATCATGCCGGCCTGCTCGCACGCTTGGCTCAGCCGGAACGTGACAATGAGTCATGCTTTTTCATGCGTGCAGTCGGTGTTCATCGATTTATAAAACGTTACCACGTCAATAATATAATTCATTATATTATATATCAGATATTAACGTATCCTAGCGTCTGAACTAGCTCGTACCTGTGTCTCATACGCTAGTGTCTTCCCATAACAAATTACTGCATGTTCCTGTTATGACTTATTTACATTCTCATTGAATAAAATTATTATATTACATACAGTTAACAACGTATTATTATCCTACCTTACAATCATAATGCGGTAAGTATTGTGAAGTTGAATTAATGTGCTACCTAAAAAATGTTAAAATTTAAATGTATCTGAATAAATCGGATATTTTCTTATAGAAATTAATATATCGCGTTAGCTTTATCCGATATTGTTTTTTGTATGTAGCTAGCTTGATGTTAGATCGTTTTTATATTGTCGACGTGTTTTAAGTAATCAAAATTCAAATATTTAACTTCGAACATCAGAAGTAAAATTCGGAGGTCTTTCATACTTCACTTACCCTTACGTCAAATCTCGTTACAACAAATGAAGATATATGTAACAGTTTTAAGTGTTCAGATTCTGACTACAGGTTCTCGAAGAACGCTCATTCGCGAGTTTTGGGCTGTGACGTACTTCCGAGGCAATTGTGGACCTAAACAATGTTCTCGTGGTGCTCAAAGTAACGTTGCACTAGGGTTCCGTCCCTTCATCTATATTTTACACTAGTTGTGCCCGCAACCTGTCCGTGTGGAACCAAATGTAAAAAACTAATAAAATCATCTGGGTGTATTACGTCCAATTACTTATCTACTTTTATCTCGTACTTAAGTCGCGGCGTCTTTAAAATTACAATTACTTTTGATAAAGTGAACCAATTTTAATGAAACCAAGAGGATACCATAAAACATAGTGTATGATTTATTTTTTGGTTTTATTCCTTTATGATATGTGAAGTTTAACGCAGTACTTTAGCAGTGATGCGTATTCAAAGAAACAGGCAGACATTAAAAAAATAAAATAAAAAATGATTGAAATATACTTTATTACTAACTAGCCACTTCGTTGGGCGGTAATAGGCATTATCAAGCTACAACTTTTCTCTAGAACTCAATCATATATATCTCATAATTAAGGCAGCGTTCGTGAGAAACGTTTTCGTTCGACCATTTTTCTACGACTCCCCAGATATTACCCACTACAACCTTAAAAAACTTTACCTCTTTATAATATTAATATAGATTATAAATAATATAATTAGTTAATAGCTTCTGCCCGCGACTTCGCACGTGTGGAATAGTTATTTTATAACGTGGCTTTCTATTGGTAAAAGAATTTTCAAAATCAGTTTAGTAGTTCCTGAGATTACCCCCTACAACGTCACAACGTCACAAAGTTACAAACTCACATACTCATTTTCCATGAGATCTCGGAGATCTCGGCGTACGAAGAGACCGCTCGAAATCCTCTTCTAGGTTCCGTTACGGCAATATATAGGTTTCCAGCCATCGCGGCTACACTACAACGGCACGCTCGTCCGGTGAAGCTGTTAAGACCTTGCTTGGTCAATAGCGTAGTCAGTTCGAAAAAAAAAAAAAAAAAAAACGGCAACGCGAGCACATCCTTCGCTGCTCTACTAGCAACAAGTCTTTTATTGCAAGAAAACCTGAACATTCTTCAACTTCTT
>MU158805.1:2523147-2623286 GCA_015888305.1 Antheraea pernyi | reverse complement strand
TTCATTCCGATATACACGTATTCATTTGTGAATCATGCAATTTCGATTGTATGGTTCACAAATGTATATATGTATGAATAGCTTAGAATAGTTAGCTAGGTCAGACGCGACTTTTTCCAGGTAACAGCCCAAGCCGAGGTGCGCGTGCGCCCTTGTGTATGTTACCTAAAAAACCAAAATCGGTTGAGTGCCTTAACCTTAGTAGTCCGGTGAAGCTGTGAAGACCCTGTCGAGTCAATAGCGTAGTCATTTCGAGAAAAAAAAAAAACTGAAATAATTATTCAAATCGGACCAGTAGTTCCTGAGATTACCCCTTACAACGCCACAACGTCACAAACTCACAACGTCACAAACTTTACCTCTTTATAATATTAGTATAGATAGTCTAGATTCCTAGACACCTGCAACAATTTTTTCATAAAAATCTAAAAATTACAGACACGTTACATTTACATTTTTATTATATGTATACAATATGTACATGGATATATATGTGTATAGATTGGCGAACGACAAAGCACTACTTTTTCAAGACTGTTACATAATTATTTTGGTGAGATCGAACTAATATTTTATCTTTTCTTTTGATTATTTTCGATGCATGGGGCAACGCTTGTATAATGTCTTTGATATTATTAAAAACATTTATAAAATAACTAAAAATATATAGATAACATCTAAAGAATCATAAATTAAACATTCAATAAAAATAAAATAAAAAGAACTTAAATAATTTATTACGTCTGAACTTTTTAATATTTATGTAGGAATTAAAATTTCTTTATTTTAGTAAACTTGGCTATTGTGGAATATTAAGTGGGCGATCTTAATTATTATTCGTATATATATTTTAGAGGTGCTATGCCCTCTGGCACCTGTAGGTGGAGCGGTTTCGCGTTTCAAGGCCAAAAATTAAACGAAAATATAACCACAGTGCACTCTCGGTGTGAAGCTTACCTTGTAAATTAAAATATAAATGAAGAAGTGTCTTGTCACTTTTATAAATGTAACGCAATTTGGGTCAAATAAGTTTAATCAACTAACATTCAATAGTTTTCCGGTTTAATACACCCTAGAGAGAAATAAAAAAAAAATATAAAGCACGCAAAAACCCATATTTATCTCTCTTTATAATAATATAACATTAAAGATCATGCTCATCAAAATCGTTATTTTTTTTTTTTTTTTATGTCATAGGTGGCAAACGAACAGGTGGGTCACCTGCTGTTAAGTGATCACCACCGCCCATTGACACTAATAACACCAGAGGAGTCGCAAGTGCGTTGCCATCTTTTGGAGGGAACGGTAATGGGAGGGAAAGGGAGAGGAGAGAGGAGAGGGGAGGGGAGGTGGGTCTCCGGCGCTCTCACTGACCAAACGAAACGCAACAATGCAATCACTGTTACTTCACGTCGGTTTTCTATGAGAGGGTGGTACTACTCCGGGCGAGCCGATCCATTCATGCTGAAACCAATAATAGTTTCAGCGTGGCTCTACCACCATTTAAACACATACTGCATAACATCAATCGATGCAGTTCTCTGCAGTCGATGAGAAACGAATATTCCATTAATCACATATAGAGTCGATGCAGTCAGGATTGCCAATAAACACTGCGTCGATACAGTCACTATTTTTTTGGCCAGAGCTTCGCCTTACAATACTTCGTATACAATAAGAATGCGTAGATATCACCAACATCTTGCCTTTTAAAGGCCCATCTATATAAGTCAAAGCGATTACTATTTATACATAATTCCGCAAAATAATTTAAGTAACACAAAAATAATAAAGTATGAACAAATTAATGTTATTTAAGTTATACAACAATTTTATATAATTATCCTTATTTATGTATCTCTAATATATTTACTAATCTGTTTCGACATGTAGATCAGCGACATCTTGCCTTTCATGGCTGAACTATGAAGTCAAAGAATATACTATTATTCATAATGATCAAACTAATGATTCAATTCTATATAATGATATCCATTCTTATTTACGTCTTATTAAAATCTATATAATATTAATAATTCTTATTTATGTATCTTTAATATGGTGGCGCTAGTGTCAACGTGTCTCTCTAATATGGTGGCGCTAGTTTCAATGTGTATCCCTAATATGTTGGCGCTAGTGTCGATGTATATTTATAATATGGTGGCGCTAATATCAATGTTCCGATCGTCTTGTAGTCTCGTCTCTTGAATGTGATGCAGCAGCACCGGAGGTGGGTGATAACACGAAGCTTAAAAAATATGACCTTCAGAAACTTGAGTATTGCTTTTCGGAACAAACGAAGCGCTTGATAATACGTTTCTAACAAGAAGGTTGCCTTTGTAGAACACGGGAACGTTATCGCGTCACTACTGTGGCAGAGCAACTATCACGTTGCTATTTTCAGGACGTTAGATATAAATAAAAATTTAGCTCCGATTGTATACATCAGTAAACGCTTTAAACTAAACAACTTAATATTTGATTGAAGAATGCGTTACTTTATGGAAATTCATTATTATTATAGTAAATGTTACTTTGCACTTCAGCTGGAATTGAATGACCGCTTTGTTTTAGTAAAAAAATGCTTTTTGTTGCAGTAAGACGTAGTAGTGGTGAAACAATTCCAGATGGAAATGCAAAGAAACGTCCACTATAATATTTAAACAACTTAAATAACAATAAAAACTAAACATGTGCAAAGACTTAATAATAAATAAAGACTTAATAATAATAAAAATACAAGCGATATTAGAGTAGCAGATACTAGGAATAGACGAAATAGATTAGCAGTGAAATTAAATAAAAACGAAGAATAAATGTGGAAACAGTAATGAGCAGCGATGGACAGTAATTGTTTCTTTGTGCTTTGTTGTTCTTCACGTCGGGTGTTGCTGGTGCGTTCTTAATCCACCTAAATTGAAAAATATATGGTATATTTTGTATAAAAAATCTCTTTACTAATAATATTAACCGTTAACTTCTTTCCTGCGCATGCGCACCGCACCGCATCGTTTCCCACACTTCACACGTCGATGAACGCGTAGTGCTTATAAGAATCATAGTTTCTTAAAACTCTAGTAACATTATATTCAATGAAGATATTGTCATATTTTTTTAAATAAGGACCAAGAGTTTAAAAAGTTAAGTTAAAGAGATATCAAAATCTATGCAGTAGTTTTTTTTTATTGTAGCACGGCAAAGTGACTGTATTCTACCTGATTAAGCACAGTACAATCCAAAAACAATGGCGACCACCGAGAGACACACTATCCATCGCCGGTCGCCGCTGTCATGCCTGCCTGCGAATAGCTGGATATGCACAGGCCGATTCCGAAACGCGACCCGAAGAAGCGAATCACTATGACGGGTTTTTTCGCCATATACATGGTGGTTGCGACCCAGTCAGCCTGTAAAACCCTGCCACCCCGCTTTCGCCATTGCCTCGTTCGTTATTCAGCAGGGTGCACCACGTGCAGGTGAGGTTGGCTTGGGTGTCTCAAGTCTTATGATGTTATTCGACACCCCTTACACCCCAAAACTTAACTTTAATTTTGGCAACCAATCTTCCAGATTATTACTGCCATTGTTAAGTAATATTCCAATTGTCGAGTGATTATTTCAATGTCAATTTCAAGTTCATGTTAATGTTCCAACAAGATGGTGAATCCCTTGTTAGAACTTTCCAGGGATTTTTTGTGGCCTCTCAGAATTCATAATCCTTGGTATTATTTTCTATTCACTTCACTTATGTACAATAACAGAACTATATTACGTAAAACACCATCAATTTTACAAAATACAGAGTCAAATAACATAAGACCATTAATAAAAAATAAAATCCACTACGTGACAGACCAAGATCCCGCCAAAAACTTCTATGCAGTAGTTTTTGAGTGATGCGCACACAACGGCAAACCAATGTCAATTTACTTATAATATTATAGATAAAATAAATTATATATCTAGATTATCTTTTTTTTATACCTACTATTGGCGGCAAGTGAACATGCGGGTCACCTGATGGCAAGTGATCACCGCCGTCCATGGACACCTGCGACATGAGAAGAATCACGGACGCGTTGCCGGCCTTTGAGAAAGGAATTATTATTAATATATTATGATTTAATTACATAGACTAGATATTTCGGAACTCGGTGGACCTAACAGGAATAATAATGAAAGCTGACAGAATAAATATTAATCGCTAAAAGTAACCACAGTGTTACTCACCAGCTGTGATTTATACAGGTTACGAGATGCACTTAATAAGCCCACGCGAATTGTCGGACCTTTTAATTATGGAAAATATGCCCCCACCAGACAGCTTCGTGGGAGTCATATCACCAATTTGTGTAGATTAATATTGCTTAATTCAGATATTGACAACTGTTTGTTCGTTTAAAATAGTTAGTTACAAAATTGCCATTATATTACGTGTACGAGATACAGTGACTCAGTGATATACTTAAACTTTGTAACTGAGTAATTATATTAATTTCTGGTAAAAATTAAACGACGCCGCGCGCCGACAACCTATTCGGTCTATAACTTAAAAAGGTAATTTTTACGAATATATTATAGTATAAATCGTAACTTTTGGAAGTTGGACACCGTATGATAAGGAATTTATATTGTTATTTTATTTGCAACAATATTATTAATTATTATGATCCATAAATGTATAATGGTTACATAGCGACATCTGTTAGAATTGATTGCAAATTATACAACACTAACTAGTGCTGCCACGACACTCATATTTAATGTTGCCTGATCTTCTAGTGATCCAGAGAATCAGTATAATCATGAACATAAACATTGAATTAATTCTACTGAATTTAACAGAAGGCGGATTTAAGAAACAAGATCGTTATTCTAAATGCATATGTGTATTGCGGTAATTAAATAGCGGTTTAATTTTTTTTTATTAAAAAAAAAATAATGTTATGTATACTTAAGCAAATATATCAGTAAGTTTTCTTGTTTTCTGACTATCAAAAATTTAAACTAGACAAATAAGTTAGTTGTTGTAGATTACTGATAGATAGATAGATTACTGATAATTGTAGGTGACTGATATGAAATAATGCTATTATAGATTTAAATAAGAGTAAGCATTCGATACACTAACATTAAACATAATGAAATAAAATAGATTTGCGACTCCTGCTTTTCATGTATAGTCCAATAGATTTAGACATGTAAATATGTATTTAAAAAACTAGGAAATAGATTGGTGTTGATAACGATGTACAGCATCACATATACAGTTCAATGGTTTAATATATAAGGATCTACGAGTAGTATACACACTAAAACAGTTACCTTATTAATGAAATTACTATAGAGATTTTAAAAAATTACGTACAAATCAAGGAGCGACGTTGTTTTATTGTAATTTAACTTTGAATTATTAACTTTGATTAATACTATTTTGTAATGTTAAGAAAAAAAATGTTTTGATACTGTATAGATTTAATTAGAATTAATATTAAATTATAGTAATTTAGTTTTTCAAAGGTTTGATTTTTTTTTATCGATGATTGTAATATTTTAGCAATTTAAGAAATGTATCTGGCAGCACTGTGCGCAGTGTGTTGTTTTAATTTACTTCAAGCATCAGTACAAACTAGTTTGCACCGCCATCTGCCTACTAAAAGGTGGAATACTATTATTGGATTCATTGTTATGTGTATTTGTAAGCGATTTTCAGTTCATTTACCTTTTTAAAATTATAACTAAAATTAAAAATGATTTTATAAGAATATACCGAGTATACTTTTGGTTCCGCGCTCATTAATCCATTAGCCGGTCAGGATATGCGTGAAATGGAACGTACCGTAAAGGTAAACAATGCGAGCTTCGGTAACAATTCAAGTGTGACGTTATTTTGAAAATGTTAACAATAAGAAAAAAAAACAAAAGAAAGCCCAACTAACGTAAATAAGAGACCTGTTTATCTGTATTGTGTAATATTTTTGTGATATTAATGTTTCGATATGCGTGGAGTGTTGATGTACAAGAATAAAAATTACGTGTTTATTGCAAAAGTGTCGCAAGTATCAGCACAGGAAGAGCCGCAGGAAATGAATGGAAGTTGCAAACTCGATGAGTAATAATTTCACTTTCGAAATCATGGGTGCGATGTACAAAGAACTGTTTCAATTATGTGATTTAATTGAAAACGGAGATGTAAGGTACGTACATTGATAATATTTCTGTTAGAATAAATAAAATACCTATTACAGGTTTCATTTCCAAGCAGCTGCAACATGCACCTGCTCTAGATGGAAAATTTAAATTACGAACGCGAAACTATACTTGTATACGGCTTCTTTGGGAATACATCATGAATAATATAAGTGCCAGGTGCAAATAAATATTAAATCAAGCAGTGATTTCTTTTGAATGATTAAAAATGTTATTATTTCGTCAGATAATTACACTTTATAAGTATTGCGTTAATCTGTCGTATTATCTTAGGTAGAGATATACTGTATGTATATTCTAATTAAAACCTAATTTTTTAATAATGTATCCAGATAAAAAAAATACTTTACCAATAAATACTTTTTCATTCTGTGGCTTATTCAATTCCATTAGGGCTATATTATTTTTTACATTTGCAAAATGAATTACTCAAAACATTTAAAATATACACTTGTATACATAAAGAAGTATTGTTAATTTATAAGTAAAAAATATATTTTCCTTCTATTTTCAGACATCTATTTTTGCATATTACTAAGAGATAATATAAATAATTAACAATATTTATTAATTTAAACACAGCTTCATACAATTTTTTATTTTAAAATAGTTTATATATTTAGTCAATTTACATACTCTCCCTTGTATTTTAATGATTAATATATTATTTATTAAACAATGCTAGAGAGGTAGCCAGTGTTTTCATAGTTTATATCTGAATAATAACTTTATCCCAAATTACAATAACATGTGATGTTAAGGAATGTGCACGGGACCAACTAAACTATTATAAAAAAATGTCATAAAATAAAGGGTCGTTCTACCTACTTTCGCCTCGGATGCAAGGACACTCTTGTGCGGTTTTGGAAGCGTTGTGATGTCCAACGCGTATTAATATTTGTAATATTTGTTTGCTGAATGAATTTGATATTTGATTGCTCTAAGACTATTGGACATTAATATTATTTGTTGTGAGTGTTTGTGCTATCCTACACATTTTACATACAATTACACTATACACACACTACTACACACGGAACAGCGCAGTGAGAGCTTACCAGGGACGCCAAGTCTGTAAGGTAAGTGGTTTAATAATAATCGCAATTACGCATTAAATAGAGTTGCTGTGCACTATAGTTTTACTCGGGAGTGGTCACAACCCCGAATTGAAAATATTGATGGGCCCAGCACCAATTCGGTTTTGTGGTGGTGATCATCTCCTACATGTGAATTGCAGAAAATAAAAATTTAAAACACGGTGGTTGAAATTGTGTAGTCAAATTTTTTTTTTATGTCATAGATGGCAAACGAACAGGTGGGTCACCTGATGTTAAGTGATTACCACCGTCCATGGATACTAACAACACCAGAGGAGTCGCAAGTGCGTTGCCACCCTTTGGAGGGAAGGATTAGGAGAGGAGGGGAGGTGGGCCTCCGGCGCTCTCACTGACCGAACGAAATGCAACAATGCAAGCACTTCACATCGGTTTTCTATGAGAGGGTGGTACTACCCCGGACGAGGCGACCCATTCATGCTGAAACCAGTAATAGTTAATAGGTTCTACAAAATGTACAAAGAAGGCTATTTAGAAAACATTGTCTATTATTTATGTCTCAGTAACAGTACTTTTTTATGGATAAAAGTATCCTAGTCAATTTCTATATATTTTATAATGCGTGTGCAGAATTTTATGATCGTATTTAGTATGAAATTGTAACAAAATAAAAATATTCACATTTATGACAGTGATATTCAAT
Source organism: Antheraea pernyi (assembly GCA_015888305.1). Classification (NCBI taxonomy): domain Eukaryota; kingdom Metazoa; phylum Arthropoda; class Insecta; order Lepidoptera; family Saturniidae; genus Antheraea; species Antheraea pernyi. Next base: position 2,615,318 of record MU158805.1, on the reverse strand, counting down.
ACACTTTTGTCTACTGTTTGCTAACTGATATTCTTAAATTTTTTTATGTTTTGTTTAGTAGTTCTTGATGATCCTTTAGTATTATCAATACAAATATTGGAATCAGTTTTTTACATACTACTATTATAAATGGCTCCAAAAGCCTTAATAGTACAATATATGTAAACCACTCAATATAGTTTTTATTATATAAAAAAGAAATCCGATAACAATATCTATATATGTATATTAACTTGTGCAGAATTTTTTTTTATTATATCCATATTTTGACCACTGGATGAACTCTAGTTACTATTTAAGAGTTGCAGATAGACTTTTTTTTTATTGTAGCATGGCAAAATGACTGCACTTTGCCTGATGGAAAGCACAGTACAATCCAAAAACAATGGCGACCACCGAGTGACACACTATCCATCACTGGTCGCTGCTGTCATCCCGGCCAGCGAAAAGTCAGTCATAGCTAAGGACAGTTATGAATATATTTAAAATGCCTCATGTCTCAGTGTATTTTTGTCAACCATACTTTTAAGGGTAGATCTCATTATGAAGGGATTATTATATCACTGTCGAAATGTGTAATGGTAGTGCCTCTGAGCAACTTATATAATCTTTTACATATCTAATAGTAAATATCATTTCGCAGATCTATTAAGAATTTCATGACTGAAACATCAATAAATATAAATGTGGTGTTACCTTGTAAAGGTATAGGAGTACTGCATTTAGCTGTAGGCATAGACCCTGCAGATAAATCTAAAGAATTGACTGAATTGCTCTTAAAGAATGGGGCAGATCCTAATTTGTGGTGAGCATTCCTTTATCTTGTTTATCAACTTTGTCTACATGTGATTTGATATATTCTTCTAATTGGAATTAAATTTGGCTGAGTACTTGAAGACTTCTGTGTAAGTATGTGTTTCACAATAGATAGTGTGTGTGTGTCATTTTGAATAAAAGTGGGAATGAAGTTACAGACAAATACTATATACTATGTCTGTATAGCGGGGTTTTCCATATGTATTTGCTTTTTTTCTAAGTGCTTTGGTAAAAAAGAAATACAATATGGTTCAAAACTTAGTCATTAAGAGGTCTGATCACCTAAATACTATGGTGTATAGTAGTAGAAGTTGGGTCTAGTGCTCACGTACAAAATTACTACCATCAAACCGTAATATTGTTGTCAAGGAACGGTGTTGAGAGAAAATAATCTTACTGGATTTAGTATAATTTTGTTTTATATTTTATAGGTTTTATTATTTGACCACAATATCACCTGATGATAAATAATGATGTGGTCCAAGGTAGTAATAACACTAAATGTAGAGGGACTTGTTTTTTTCCCTTTTTTTTTATACATGGGGATATCCCTTTTGGTTACACCACCCTATCGGTGGGAGAGAGTGGGTTATGTCCGACTCGTACGGACTAAAACCCCACGGTGTACGTCTGCCGCTATAGTTGGGGCGGCACGAGATCTCTATAGACTCCATCGTGCCGCCCCAGCGGTTGGCCTAGCAGCAAAAGTGCCGCCGCCGGGCCCCGTCTTGTTGGGAGACAGCCATGTACACACCGGCTGTCTCCGTCCGTCGAACCTGTGCAATGGAAAGATAGGTCCCCCGACCCATCTTCCCTGGTCCGGTTACAAACGTAGAGGGACTGACTCAAGTGTAGCTGTTAGAACTGACCTATTATCAACTGGACAGTGGTAGCTAACCAGGTGGACTTAAAAATAGCTTTACCATCATGCTATGGGGTCATTACGATCCTTTTCTTCACCAGAAGCTCCAACTCAGTTGCAAGGAAACGAAAACATTTCTTGGTACTTACGTATTAACGCCACCGCAGTGTCTTTGTTTCGCATTTCTAACCTAACCTAACCAAGACGGAAAAATTGAGAAAAATAAATAGTCCACCTATCTATATACGTGGCCCAGGTGTAGATTGTCTGCATTTGACCAACTTCAGTTGCGGTGATGTTAATACGTAATTCGTTCGGGGCTTGATTGATATCGTTTGTCTCAGTTCGGTTAGGTTAGACTTGCGAAACAAAGACAGTACGAGCCGGCCGAGCGCACTACGGTGGCGTTAATACGTGAATACCTATTTTTAAATAATTAAGTATTAGCATTTGACACATTTTTCTTTAATTATAGCAACTATGATGGTGTAACTCCGGTGCATATAGCATCAATATGGGGTAGAGTTGACAATTTAAAACTTCTCCTCGGATGTGGAGGTGATCCAACCAAACAAGACGTTGAAGGACTATCGGCGTTCGATTACGCGGCGAGTGAACAACAGTGGGACGTATTTGACTACTTGCATAATGTTGTGGACCAATTGGACGATTCGGGCTCGAAGTGTGGATATACCATAGGATTAGGTTTGTTTTATATATCCTTTACTTTATTAATTTTATTAGTATTTATGATCATTACCAATGAAATACTTTTATTGTCCTTTGGAAATTGTTGTTTAACTAGTTGATTTCTTTTGCGTTGTTTATCATCTTAATAATTTATCTATATACAAAGGAAAATCTATTTAATAAAAATATACATTGCTTACAAAATTTCTTTTATCTTTTGTAGTTTTTACTCGTATTCGTTTCTTCAAACTATAATAAATTAATATTAAATTAATATATTGCTATATACCATGTGTCTAAAGAAGTAAATACCAAAAAAAAAATTGTAATCTGTCTAGTAGTTTTTGCGTGAACCGCGAGCAACGGCAGATATTTATCATTTTATCTATAGAAGATTCTAGATAATATGACCACAAGTTGTCACAAGTCTGAGAACATTATATCTATTTTTTGTAATGTGGTTTGTTTTTCCGTAGTCCGGTGAAGCTGTTAAGGCCTTGCTAGGCCAATAGCGTAGTCAGTTCGAGAAATATTTTTTTTTCTTTTAAAAACATGGTGCGTTTCGCCTACGAGCAAATGGAAATTTGATTATTATACTTAAAATCTCAATTACAAACGCTGCGTCATTTGTATTCGCTGATACACCTAAGAACAATTATTTACTGTTCATAAAATTAAGGTCATACTATTCTGGTCTGTATGTCTGTCTGTCTGTTTGTTTGAACACGCATCACTGCTAAAGTACTGCATTACTTTAAAACATCACGAAGAAAATCATAAGTATATCCTGGAGTAACATTTAGTGTTAGTTTCATTAAAATCGGTCCGCTCTATCAAAAGCTATTGTAATTTTAATGACGACGCGACTTAAGTACGAGAGACAAGTAGATAAGTAAATGAACTTAATACATACAGATGATGTAGTCCGGTGAAGCTGTTAAGGCCTTGCTAGGTAAATAGCGTAGCCAGATCGAAAAAAGAAAAAAAACATACCGATGATTTTATTACTCACTGTTTATTTTTTACATTGTTTTGCAAGCGGACGGAGTCGCGTGCACAGCTAGTAATATAAATATAACGTAGGCTTATCTACTGCGGAGATGATAACAGTTGCATAAATTTATGACTCGGTAATTAATTTTTCGTAACCCATTAAACATCCGGTGACCCTCTTATCTGTAAAGTCTGTATGAATCATAAGGTTATCGACTACATTTTTCTTTTTCTATTTAAGATCGCATGTTGTACGTCATGTAGAAATAATCATAAATTACCATTATTCTTGACTATTGAACATTTAGTTACGCGTAATATTTATAGCCATTTGGTTTTTGAAAGTGAGTAATTGTTATTAAAAAACTTCATGCATCGTTTTAAAATGTGGTATGGTAAATAGCACCTTTTTGGCAACTATTTTCATATTAATTATAGTTTTATTTGATTAACGATCTCGTGTATTCATTTCGTTTAGTTTTATATGTTACTAGCGGGTCCGGCGGACGTTGTCTTGCCCTGATAATAAAAAAAACTTTGACAAATTATTCCCCATGAATCACTGTACCTACCGGTGAAAACCGCATGAAAATCCGTTCAGTAGTTTTTGAGTTTATAGCGAACAGACAGACAGACAGACGCGGTAGGGGATTTTGTTTTATACTATGTAACTAGCGGGTCCGGCGGACGTTGTCTCGCCCTGATAATAAAAAAACTTTGACAAATTATATACCTATACCTTCCTCATGAATCACTTTATCTACTGGCGAAAACCGCATGAAAGTCCGTTTAGTAGTTTTTGAGTTTAGTGAACAGATAGACAGACGTGGAAGACGACTTTTTTTATAATATGTAGTAATATTGTGGTTTTTGGGGAAGTATTTCAACTTTTATAGTGTACAGTCTATAAAATAATTGAGACAGTTTAGCCAAAACATATTCTTTCATACAAACCTTGTTCTAACAATTACACACATACGAAAAAAAACAAATACGTGTATACCTTTCTGATAGTGCGCTTATAGTATATTCAGCTTTTTATTTTATATAGATATAATTATTTATGTATATTAAATAATAAACATAAAATAAATAAATAATAATTATAATATTTCTTACACAAATTATTTCACTTTGAGGCTGATGTTTATTAAACTATTGTAGAGGAATAATTAAAATAATTGACGGATACTTGTATTTTAGCCGGTGAATTTGAGGCCTGGCTGAAAACCAGCGCCATTTTTACAAGCGGCAATACGCTGACGACAAGTCTCCTTGTCCTAGTTTTATTATCTATGTTTAAGGGTTTTTTTTTGTAAAAGAAATCGCGAGATATTTATCACGTAGGTAATGGTCCGTCCCTTATATGGGACAACATTAAATGACTAGTGCCCCACTATTTAGACGTCCTAATATTTAATTTCCTATTACAGATAAAATACTAGTGACTACAGACCAAATGGTCGCAGAATATGAACCAATAACGAACGGACAATTTCTAAATACGACGTGCAGGAAATCGGAACTGGTCCGCGAATGGTGCGAGAAGAATACTGTAGTGATGAATAAACTATATCCGACAATACTCTGTGATACTTACACGGTAGACCCGGAAACCGATTCCACGAAGAATATCACATTCGATACCACCAATCGACTGTCCGATGAGACGAAATCGGACGAAAATAGCTTTAGGACTTGCAAATCGAGCGCCGATATAGAAATAAGCGGTATAGAAAGATTGGAACCGTCTTTACACCAAAGCGATAGGTTAAGAAGGGTCAGTGTGTACGAGAACTTCTCATTACCGGGGTCACCGAATAATATAACTCACAGGAATTACAACTCGAAGACTTGTTTGAAGAAGTTTAAAAATTTATCGGAGAAAGAGAACGATGGACAATACGTTGATGAAAACACGTATATGGATAGAGTATTAGCAGTGGTACAGAATCGGACTAATGAATTTTTATCGACAACGAATTGCGATGAGAATTCTTGTAATACGAGACGTTCGTCTGCGAGTAGCGGAGTTAGTAGTAATTATTCCAGTGGCAGTATAGTATTAGCGAATGTACAGGAAGAGTACAAATACGAAGATAAAGAGGAAAATGTTGTACTAATCGAGAAAAGGCTTCGGGTGTCGCCAATAGTGTAAGTATTAAATAGTCTAGTAGAGAAATCCTATTTAACTTGTTTTTATCTATACTAATATTATAAAGAGGTAAAGTTTGTGACGTTGTAAGGGGTAATCTCAGGAACTACTGGTCCGATTAGGAAAATTCTTTCAGTGTTATATAGCTCATTTATCGGGGAAGGTTATAGAGAGCTATATATTGAGAGCTTTCGCTGCATGTTAGCGTTAGCCCAAAGTAACTATTACACGTCGCAGAAGCAGCTAGTATAATATATATCATATTATACAATGAACTGATAATTAAAGCTAAGATAAAATAGTTCAGTACCTTTTTGTACTGTTTCCCAAGGGGTAATGTTTTTTTTTTAATTTAGTAACTATCCATGTGCTGTATGTAGTCTTATAATTTTGGATTTTTTTTCATACTATCGATGAGACGAATCTTTCACTTCTCAAACCTCATGCTCCTTTTTAGTTTTTTGCTATTCGTGTACATTGGCGAATTTAAATTTGTAACACTATCGGCTGACGGTGAAGAAAAACATTGTGTGGAAACCTGATCCTGAGAAATGTTCTTTTAGTACCACTGTATGTATGTGTATGTATGTGTATCATGTATCATCACGCCAAGACCCATAGGAGCGGGACAGCAATGAAGAATGTTGCAAAATCGGGGTATTTTTACCTTTTCAGAGCTTCCGCTGCGTCTTAGCCCAAAATAACCATTCCACGCATACGAAGTCGCGGGCAGAAGCTATTAACTAATTATATTATCTATACTAATATCATAAAGAGGTAAAGTTTGTCAGGTTGTAGGGGGTAATATCTGGGGAGTGAGAAAAAATGGTCAAACGAAAACGTTTCTTACGAACGCTACCTTAACGATGAGAGATATATGATTGAGTTCTAGAGAATAGTTGTAGCTTGATAATGCCTATTACCGCCCAACGAAGTGGGCACGGGTCGGCTAGTACTTTTATAATCTCACAATCTCACCTGATGTTAAATGTGTTCTAAAATGGTAGTACACTAAACCTACGGTGCGACTGGCCTCAAGTACAGCTATGCAATTTGTTGGACCCAATAAAATGAATACTTATGCGTAATGAGTCTTGTAACCTATAATAAATCATGTTTACTAATGCTTATATAGATTTGTCCATTTGTCTGCAGTTATTTATTGTTTGAAGCACCAACAAGATTTACACAAGGATAATCCATAAAATGCATTTTCAGGTGTTTAGGGCAAATAACTTAATTAAAAGAAAAAACACTAACTTAACATTCTAATTATCTATTTTCTTTAAAAATATTTGCATTATATATATAGCTGTAACAGAACAACGATTAAGACCCGATCTCAAATCAAAACAAAAATACTTTATTCAGTTTAGGCCCTAATAAGGCGCTTATGAACGTCAAAACTACCACCGGTTCGGAAAACAACCCAGTCACCGAGAAGAACCGGCAAGAAACTCGATTGGGTACATCTTTATTATATATATATATATATTTCAAATACATTATACGTTACAATACCGTTTTTAGTGGATGCACAGAGAGGAGTCAATTCGAGACGTCACCATCGTTCACGTATTGATCCACTCTATAGTCCTTTCGACACTAAAACCCGCTTGACATGGTGCTTTAATTTACAGTCCGGCAAATCGGTAATATGTTTTGGGACTTTAGTAACTGGGACTGGGATCTATTAGTAAATAAAACGAATATGACTGAATATAAATCATTGGATAGGATGTACTATCTAAATACATAATAAAGGCAGTGTAATACTAATGGCAGCCATTTTGTTATGCTAATTTAAAAATAGGATATGCTAGTCGTCACCCACGACTTCCGTCGCGTTATTTATATAATAATAATGCAAGCCTATAACAATCCCACTGTTGGGCCAAAAGTCTCTTTCCCAAGAAATGTATAAATAAGCATAATCATTACGATTGACGTATTCTAATTTTTTTACATACAGTGGTATTATACGACCATCGCTTCTTTCAATCGATGTTGTCACCATTAAATTAGCAAATATACATTGATACATGTAGAAGTTTGTCGGTTTGTACACACGCAGACATCGAATATATAATATTCCGCCGGAAAAACCAATCGACCATAACGATCTTAATCTCGTTAATTACGGTTTAAAATTGCATGATAAAATAAAACGTAGGCTAATTTTGGAATAATGTAGTTTCGTATTAGCATATTTTTTTACACTTCGATGAGAAGTTAAATTAGCTCATACGAAAATGCTTAAAAAAAGCTACTTTTTTACTAGATTACTAATGTTGAAATGGAATAACATAATTCAAATACTATATACTATATATACCTTTGAAATAGTATTCATCCCTAATTAGTTACATAAATTACTAGCAGATTAGCTCCGCTTCGTTGGACATAAAAAAATAGCAAAGGATCAATGGAATCCCAAAAATAAGTAGCCTAGCGAAATCTAGAAAAAACAAGTGTATGTGTGTGTACACGCGTTAGAAGTTATACTTCTTTGGCGTAAAATTTTTATCTATCGCCTTATTTTACTTTTGTAGAAAAAACGACACTAAAAAAAGAAAAAGTTGACTATAGCTAACTTCAGGGTTGACGGTGTGCGCGCGCATCGTAATAACTTCAGGGTGTCGGTTTTTCGTGACGGAGTGCGCGCGCATCCCGAAAATTTACTCTCATCATTTTCCCCTAACGCGCCAAAAGAAGTATAACTTCAAAAATCCACATCGAATGGTCATAATCCTATCAGTTCACTGTATTTTTATTATGTATATAAGATATTTTCTAATAAATTCGGGATTAGGATGACACAGTCAGTCAAACACAATTGAGTTTCTCTGTAAGAAAAGATTTATTATTTTGTAAGAAGTGTGTATTTACTTAGTACGTTAGAAAAACTTACATACCTTTAAGAAAAGAAACGACATTTAATGTTATTATTAACAATTTCTATCCCTAATCACAATTAGAATACCTTAATAATGGAATTAATATTATAAATTATTGTTTTCACTTAACATTCACGAGACGCTTATATCTATATTATCTTTTCCATAGCGCACAAACGTCATCTGTCAATTCAGTGTGCGTTCAATGACGTTTGATGCACGGAAAAGTTCAAATTAAAGAAAATTATATTTTTTCTTTACATGTATACTCGTATATAGAAGATTTAACTCTTTGCTAAAATTGTACACAATTATATATGATGTCACGTAGTATATAAACTTAGCTTTTGCAAGTAAAAAACAATTTCCTGTCCGTTTATGGTAATGAATTATTCAATTCACGTGCTTAAACTTCCTATACCGTTCCAAACAATCACACGTGCATAAGCGCAATGAACTTTAACGTACACAAATCAACGCATGCGTCGTTCTAATAAATTATTATTATTACATAGTATAAAACAAAGCCTCCTACCGCGTCTGTCTGTTCGCGATAAATTGGAAAAACTACTGAACGGATTGTCATGCCCTTTTCACCAGTGGATAAAGTGATTCATGAGGAACGTCTTGGTATATAATTTGTCAAGGTTTTTTTTATGATGAAGACTGCACAACGTCAGACATGCCCGCTAGTAAATTATATAACTTGTGGTTGGTCACTTATGGTTGGTAGTATTTGGACACCGCGTTGATGGACGTAGTTTCGTAACTAGGGTTGCCACCTTTTTATTTTGTAGATAAAGTACATTGGTTGCTTATTATATAGGTGGGGAAAAAAAGTACATAGTATTAAAATAAAGTACAATTTATTTTTTATTATTATTATGTTTAAATACATATTTATTACTTTTTGCGATTTGTGCCAAATTAGTATCGCTACTAAACAATTGCACATCATCTTTAAAGTCTATATTTAAATTAAAGTAAATAAGTAATTCGTTTTTAATCAAATTCAGAGACGCTTTATTTATTTCGTGACGCTAAACAAAAAGCTCTTTCTGTGAATGCCGACGTGGCGGGAATAAATAATATAATAACGATAATAACGAAAAAATATATATGAATAAACTTTTCGAAATCTCAAAGTAACCAAATCATGCCAAATAAAGTATTTTCGTGTACTTTATTATCCACATAAAGTATAGTTTAAAATTACCTGAAATAACGTACAATAATTTATTATAAAGTACTGGTGGAAACCCTATTCGTGACCTAGCAACTTACTCTGAGTTTTCGGTGAAAAAAAAACAACGTAATAAAACCAAGCACCTGTTACACTAATCACGTATAGGGTCGATGCAGTCAGGAATGGCAATAAATACTTCGTATACTGTCACTATTTATTTGGCCAGAGCTTCACCTTACAATAACTTCCACATAGGAGTGCGTCCAGATCAGCGACATCTTGCCCTTTATATGCCGAACTCCCACCAATGTAGTCTCACACCGGAATGAATAATGAACAGCCGATAACTTCCACCAATAGCGTTCGAGGTCATTAGTAACACCCCGATAAAGTCAATAGCGCGGTATCGCAGGTCAATAGTGGTTCCCCGGGTGGCGTGGTAGTCTCGCCTCTCGGATGTGTCACGGTACCAGACGTAGATAACACACCTGTTGATGTGATCCGGCAGCTGCACTTGGAAGCCACTCCGCTCTATATTTAACGTGTTTATCATCTTATGGTACTCCCATACCTGCGTGTATCGGCACGAAGTTTTGTCTATGGTCACACTAAATGCAGATGTGGGAAGACATTATCGTCACGCGTTACGAACTGTCGGGCTGCGTGACGATAGACGCAGCACGATAACTGGGCTGGCGGTTTTTACACATATCAAAGGAGTTTAGCGGACGCTAATGTCGAGTCATTGAAAAGACATCGGTGTGGCAACATTTAATCTGCGCCTTTATCGGAATATTTTTTGACGTTATTTTTAGCGCGACATGTAGTCGAAGATTCGTTTCGCAGATATGGGAGTAGCATTAGACGACATCGTAATTTAATATTAGATGAGAATATCATCAAACGCTAAGGCCTATAAAGTATCAAAAAGCTATTTTATTACAATGTCACGCTTGACTTTTTAATTCCAAAGTAAGAACCCGTGAATTTTCGACTTAATAATAGGCTTTATTAACAATGCGCTTAGATCAATAATCTGATGCATGCTCAGGGAGTGATACACATTATATTGCAGTAAATAGTAATATGTAATATATTGATCCATTATCTAAGTTTACAACATTGAATTATTGTAATTTAAGATTACAACCATTTAGAATGCATATAAACGTACTTTCCGCTTTATGAAGTTATATTTATTCTGACGTGTGATCAGAAATAATCGAGATAATATTTAGCTGGAAACGTAAGCTACGTGTGCCTTTGTAACACACTATGACATTCGTTTTATTTCGCGACGATGTAACACTCCTTGAAGTAAGTTGACGAACAAATCTTTACAGCTGTAATATGAACAATTACTTTGAGACATAGAAATTACTTTATGTTATTTCTGTCTGTTATTTAGTCACACTTTTATTTATTGTGCTTAGTTTCGTCGTTCGATCTTTCGATTCTCTTCAAAATAGTTAAAATGTGTAAAAATATTATATTTTATATTCACAAGAAAGTATAACATCTTACGTACGTACATAACATTTTAAAATTAAATATAATGGTAAACATCGAGTACTGAAGTAAGTGCTTAACGTATTCTAATCCTAGTTAAATTACATAACGTAATAAGTACGTACATAAGTATACACAGAATTAAAAAAAAATGTTAGAACCGTTAAAATATGTTGAAATTTAACGTTGTAATTCAGGTGCGTAACGAATTTACGTTTTGATAAAAAATGGATTAACCGACCGAAATCGGACTATATTCTAATGAACTACATTTTGTGAACGTTTTCCTGATTCGACGCACGTTTTTTTTAAAAATTAATCGAGGTAGTGCTTCTAAATGTAGTGCACTGTAATAATATGTTTTTGAATAATTAACGTTATATGGTTCGGTAATATTTCTGTTTTTATGCAAATTCAGTAATTCCGTCGCTCCCAACTAGATTATTATATGATGAGATTTTGGAGTAGGCATCAAGGTACTCTGCCCCACACAACGAGGACATATAAATATAACTCAAATGACTGTTTTTTAAATAAAATAATGATATTCGTGATGACAAAGATTACATTCACGAATTACTTTGTTCGAACGTCCCATATTATATTTATAGTTGAAAGTATTTAATAAAAGTCCTAAGTAGCCATGTTCTCCTTTAAAACGGTACTTTTAAAATTAGTCCTCATTTACATCGCTATCTGTCGATTTTTACATTGTCATATTGGCATGCAACATTAAAGCCGAACAAATCATGCTTGACGCATGAAGGTTCTGTGTAGGAGTATCTCTTTTTTTTAATAGTTTTAGCTAAACATGTTTTACAAGAAGTAAATACCTATATATACATACTATATATATGGGTAGTTAGTATAGTTAACAATAACGGTTATATGTCAATAATGAATTATGTTGTTATTATTTTGTTAACTGTTGTTAGTTATTCTGCTGTTGGATAATTTGCTATTAATATTATATTGTAATTTAATTAATAATGATAAAATGAATATTCGTTATTTCTATCGTGACCTTGTAAGCAGACGTGTAGAGCGTTATTTATAACTTTAAAAAAAAGTCGACTATGTGTGGTTTTTTTAACTAAGTTTACGGTGGTCATGAGCCAATAACGAAAATTAAAAAAATATACAGGCTACCTGTAGATGAAGCAGCCGATTCAAGTCCGGACCAAACAGTTCTGTCAGCTGCATCCTCACTCCCCCCTACAGTACAATACGACGACCGGACCTTAAGAGCCGAACTTGTAAAACTAGGATATAACCCCGGACCGATACAGGACTCCACGAGAACCTTGTATCTCAAGAAACTGCGAACGTTGAAAAAGAGACCCATTGTGGTGAAGAGTCAGGGGAAAGGTTAGTTGTTTGATTAGTATATTACCTATTCCCGCGACTTCTTCCGCGTGGAACCTTATGTAAAAAAACAGTGACATAAAATTATTTGAATGTATTAAGTCCACTTGTCTACCTTTCTCTCGTACTTAAGTCGCGTCGTCATTAAAATCACAATAACTTTTGATAGAGTGGACCGATTTTAATGAAACAAAGACTTAGTTACTCCCGAAGGTAAGCTTTATGATTTCCTTATATGAGATTTTATTGTAAACCCAGTACTTTAGCAGTGATGCGTGTTTATACAAATAGACAGACATATAAAAAAAATATTGAAATGTACTCTATTTTTTTTACGAAAATCATAAAAGTACAGGCACTTTAGATTTACTTTCTTATTATATATATAGAATAGATACAGTCAGTGTTATGATTAATAACTATCAAGCTAACATCTAATCAATATATCAATGTAACGTCACGCAGGTATGCAACGGAAGTGACGTCATTTGCAGTAAACGCAAATTAAATAAATAAAAAAACTTTTTATTATTTTTTCTTGTTTGTATAAATATAAACAAGACTTATAAATTAGTTCGCCAAAGAAGTTTCACTTCTGACATGTGTACTTTGTACGCATGCACTTTTTTTTTTTAAATCAAGCAAATAAATTCACTTTTTTAATGAAACAAAGACTAAACTATTACTCGAGGATATGCTTCATGGTTTTCTTGTTGATGTTTTGTCGTGAACGCAGTACTTTAGCAGTGATGCGTGTCCAAACAAACAAACAGACAGACAGACACGTCTAATAATGATTGAAATGTTTATTACCTACTCCTAAACACCTCCAATAATTTTTTTTCACAATAATCTAAAAAGTAAACACACGTTAGATTCTTCATTAAATAGTATAAAATTAAGTCCCCTACCGCGTCTGCCTGTCTGTCTGTTAGCGATAAACTCAGAAACTACTGAATAGATTTTCATGCGGCTTCCACCAGTGGATAAAGTGGTTCATGAGGAACGTTTTGGTATATAATTTGTCAAGGATTTATTTTTAATCAGGGCGGGACAACGTCTGCCGGGCCTGCTAGTATTATATATATTATATTTATAGATTACCCATCAAAGTGTACTTAACCGCAAAGTTGTCTCAAATATACTGATTTATGGTCATGATTTTTTTTTTAAATTGTAGCACAGCAACGAACGCAATGTAATTGAACGCATTTATCATTATGTAATATATATTAGCACGTTAACATAACTGTGATACGTGTATATATAATTTTTGTTTGCCTATTAATTTGTCCGATAAAATCTCCGAAAAACCTTAACCAATTTTGATGGAACTTAGCGAATATAGAATTATCGAATTATCTTGTTTACATTTTAGTAACTCTACGATTTAGTAGGACTTTTAGTGGAAGATGTTTAGTTGCGTCTGTATGTCATGTCAAAATAACAGCTTTTTCTTATGAAAGTATACACGTTACTGATACCAAAAATCCAATTAAAATTTTTTTTGGCGGTTTGTCTGTCCGTTTGTTTTGAGTAATCTCCGAAACGGTTGAACCGATTTTGACATGAATTTCATTGGCAGATGGGTGAAAGCATAGGGAGAAACATAACACATTTAATTTTGAACTAGTAAACAGTAATTATATTATCAACACGTATTGAGCCACGGGGCACAACCAGTTAATATTAAACTGTACCATTCCATTTGTTAAGAATATTATATATAGGTTGTCAGTGTATCAAACTCAATACGATCTACTTTTATTATCCATAAAAAAAATTCTATAATGGCATGACATAAAAAAAAAGTATGACTTTATTTTTTATATGACATTTAGATTTATTTTACACTCGTATATTTTATTATTATTATTATATTTTTATATAACTTATTATTAAAAATGGTGCACGTCAGAATTAATTTTCCTAGCAGAATCGTCACAAAAATATTAATACATAAAAGTAAATGCTTAAATATTGTAATTTGAACGACGTCATCAAAAACATAGATATATGTTAGTAAATGTATTCGCAGCGTACAGCGTTGAACTGGAAAAATCGTTGCGTTCTGACGAATGGATGAAGAATTTACAGCCCTACCTCGAGCTGGAGAATAAAGCTCGCAACGACTTCAGCAACGTTAATAAAAAATGGCGCGAGGGTTCCGCCAAAACGTCGTTCACATATCTATTACTTGACCCGAGGCTGACGGACAACTTGCCAGAACGTTCTGGAAAGCAAAGCCAACACATGTCTTGGGTAACGTTCGTGAACGCTATATTCTACGTCGGTAAAGGTCAGTTACGTTTTTTTTTAATTCGAGACATCTAATATCACGGTTTCAGATTTATTTTAACGCCATCTCTCGCCCTTTGCTTGTACTACATTATCATTTGTACATGTATTAATTATTTTTTTTTGTATGTTAATTTTGTAACAAGTTTTTTTTCTGCCTTTTATAAATTTTAATTTTACATCCTATTAACCTATTTGGATATAAATTGTCGATATTTCACATTTGACAGAATTATCACGAAGGTTCTTTTTTTAATTTTACGGTTTTTAGTTTTAGTTTGAGCGGGACGGGGAGGGGGATGTTTAGGTTAGCGTAGGCCGGAGGGGACGTCGGGGTGGCTGAGGCGGAGGAGGAGTAAACCTCGATAAAAAATCATTGGCGGGGTGACGGCGAAGGGGTTTACCTCTCTTCTGCCGGCCGAACCCAGGGGGGAAGGGGCGGGGGCCCTGACCTCTCATTGCACGGGTTTGGCGGGCTGGGAGGCAGTCTCGCAACCAGACTGCCTCAGCCGGGTGCGGCGTGGGAAACGCCTGCCGCCGGGGGTGTAGCGGAGCATGCTCGCGCTGTCCCGCGACATTCCCACAGTGTGGCGTAGGTTAGTCGGTTGAAGTCGCCGAAAGGCACCGGCAGCTGCGTCCCAGCACGCAGTTGGCGGTTGACTCAGCTCAGGCCCTCCCCCGGGGGCCTGACAGTCCATGATGGATTTTCTCTCCACGTAACCTTGTGAAAAATGGTAACGCGAACTTGCCTCGGGCGAGTGCGGTGCATTTATTAGGAAACTTTTTTAAACCAAGTATTTAATACGTATTTAACTTTTTTGTAATAATACAGCAAAAGATTACGACCGGTTCGAAAAACATTCCAGTAAGGGACTCATGATAAAACGAATAGCACAGTGGTATGGTTTTTTCTAAATCCTCCTAAATAGCTGCCACCCTCAAATTGAACCTCTGTCACCAAACAAACACCTATAAGTATGTTCCGCCAATTACACTTACTAGATAGTCTGTCTCTACCTCTAGCGTGTTTTATATCATTTATCATCAAATGAAATTGTGGTCACAAGGTGTAAAAAATATATTGTTTACAGCCTTACGTTATAATTTTTCTTAGTACATAAGTTTCTAGATTTTGATGTTTACAATAGAGTAACATTAAAACATAGATGCACTTGCACCTTATATCACGTTTATTTCAGTAGCATGTAACTTACAGTCAAATATTTACAATAGATCCCATCAAATAATACGTAGTTACTTAATGGGAGAATAAACTATGGTCCCAGAGTGCGATGAACTTAATAACATAATCCGTTATTTATTATTATATCGGTGAGTGCCATTGATATTGTATTGAAACTTAAAATGTTTTAATTTGGATGTGAAAAGAATATCAATTTGTGTTATAGCCCAATTACATAAATCAATAAATAAAACTAACATACGTAGTAATCGTCAATTTCTTCACCTATAAATCGAATTACTTTCGTAAATTTGTTATAAAGAGTCGTGGGACGTTGTACAACTAACAATGTAGTAAGAAAAAGAAGCCGATAGATGGCGGTTAAAACAAATTTGACCGTTACTTGAGGACGCGAAAAATCGATTTTACTTGCCATATTTCACATGAAAAATCTATTCTTTTTTAGGCAAACGTTCCAGACCGTACTCCCATTTGTATCAAGCTCTGACCCTTTGGAAACGAGACTTCAAAACGTCACAGGATAAGAAAGTCCAACACATCCTCGACATCTGGTCGGACAAAGTCGGAGTGATATGCTTACATATATTCCAGAATATAATACCAGCGGAGGCGTACACTTACGAAGCGTCTATGATAGACATTATCGGTTTACCTAACTTGAAGAATTTGAAAAGGGGTAATTATTATGGCGTAACCGCTTCGTGGACGCTGAAAGAACGTAAAATGTTAGGTATGTACCTCTTGTATAAAGCCATGTTAATATTCCTTAATGAGGGGGAACGACAACTACGACCTGATGATATAGACTGAATAAGTACAGTAGTACTATTAGTAGGTAAAAAAAATAGATTTCTAGTAAATCTTAAGAGTGACATTTGTGGAAACAAATAACTTTAAACATTACAATGTACGATACTTCATTGTGGATATAATATAGAAATGAGATTATTTTTTTATATAACGTTCATTATTTAAATTACTGCGATTTTTATATCAGAGATTTATTCATCAGCATATATCTATATTTGTAACTTATAATAATTGTAAAATGCACTGTATATTAAAAAACGCCCTTTCAATGAAAGTAGAGATTGTCGCTTTAAATACATGTACATTTGTTCAATTTGTAGATAAAAGCTCATATAGCTCCATCTTACGAAATTCTGTGGTACCATTATGTCATTCATTACCATTAAAACAATGTAAGTACCACAATAGTTTACAAGATGGCGGTACCGACATGGACACTAATTTGTGTATAATGGCGATTTTTCAGGGAACGTATTTATACAGGTAAACATGAAAAGCAAAACCTCTAAATACGATTTTTTATCCAAATCGTTAGAGCCGTTTCTGAGATATAAGAAACAAATTTATACATGCTCGTTTAGAGATATAAAATATATCTCATTCTTATTCTGAGGGTTTTCTCATTCAACGAAGTCTATAACATCAGGAAGTAATATTACCAAATTTTAATATAAATTAAGTCCAAATATTTTTATGTGATTAATTACAAAAAAATCTGATTTCTAGCTGTAGTATTCTACAGCGAGAATAATTATTAACGATTTTTATATTAATACATTTTCTTGCCGTGTATGTGAAATTAAGCGCTGTTATTAAAATTAGTTTATATATTTTTTAGTTTAAGGATTCATTCGCAATGACATTAGAAGTAATTGTTGTTATCATAAAATAATTTTATTACACGAGATGCTTTAAATTTTAGAATAACGATCTCATTTGTGTTTTAAAAAGTATTCACAACCGTTAAAATTGTAACAAAAATGTGTTCACAAACTCGTGTATGTATCTACGTTAAAATTTAACCTTTGCAGTTCAAGTATGTAATAAATTTACATTTTAATAGTTAAATATAAAAATCGTCTGCCCGATCAGAACCAAATCCCAAATTCTCGGATCTCGCGTTAACCAAATTTTGACGAACGCATTCGTAACTCGAATTACGACGGTTTTTTTATTATACTCTTAAAAGAAACGTTTTCTAAAACAGATTTTTATTTTTGAAGACAATTTATTTAAAAATATATATATTAATTAATATAATTTTATAGTTCATTTTTGTTTTAAAAATTATTGTTAATGGAAAATCAGTGGTGGATTCAAGGGTCGGATTTAGGGTCGGACAACAGGCACTTTAATGCGAGGGGCATTAATCCCCACTAATCGCTCTGCCACTTTAAATGTCCTGGTTCATAAAGAGAAAGATTAAATTTACGATACACTTTTCTAAATACCCAAGATATATAATATTTAGTTATAGCCTTCACATCGTTGCCTCTTTAAATCTGACCTTGATTGATATGTTTTAAAATTGACCTTTCTCGTAAGTAAAGTTTACGTGTATGTTACAGTTAATGGTGTGTTATATTTAAACAGATTACTGACATTTATTTGTTGCGTTTCATAATTTAATGAAATTTTTCATCCTATTCAGTACCCATTAAGTAACAAACAGTGTAAACAATTTTTAGTATAATTTTAGAAAACTTTCATTTCGTGACCAAAGACATGGTTTTATTGTACCTAACTTTTTTTTGACTGTGTATTTTTAATTATAGTGTACTCAATCAGTATTTTGATCAAATAATTTATTAATAAGTTTCTGGCTAACAGTATTTTAATTTTTACCTTCGTTACCAGGCACGTTTCATATTGCTTGCAAGTTTTAAATGTTTAACTTATTCGCTTGTTTGTTTTTAAGATGTATATAAGCGCTCAGGGAGTAATAAAATAGAATATGTTCTTTATTACTTTTTAATGTGTAAATCCTACAGTTAAGATGTAGCATTTTTTATTGTGTTCATATTTGTAAGCCTAATTCGATTTTGAAACCCTTCTTAAATGTAACATATTCGTATTTGTGCTTTATTGTAGACCTTTTTCTGATTATTTTAAAACAACTCCTGCACTATGTCGCGTGTTCGTTGGAAATATATAACGAATACAAAGCAAACTCCAACTCGAGGGAAATCATTTGTGGACCACACAAATTATTTTTTTGTGTGGGATTTCAAACCAAAATACCAAGACACTTAATACTCAAGGCTACCAAGCATTACGACACTAACCTCAGGCCTGTGTTGTCTTGAGTTTGGTTATATATATTTCTAGGTTACAGTGTGGCAATTTCACATCAGGTGGACTCCATAATAGTTTATTACTTCGTAATATAAAAAAATACCACATATAAAGTAGACGAAGTAAGAGATAATTACAGATTTAAAAATTTTTATATTCTTCTAAAAGTATGTGTTAAATGTGTTTTATTTGTTAATTTAATATCACTTTGCTTATATGTTCCTAGTCACCAATAACAATATTTATAAGGCATAATGTATTATCAATACATGACAATAAACTAATTAAGCTTTAAATGTTAATATTTACTTAAGTGCAATTTATTTAAGATATTAAATAAAACGAATTAAATTTTTAAGAAATAATTTATTTTTATTATTCCTTTTTTTAAACTTCTCGAAAATTCTTTTCTAAGAAAAAATCAAACTTGGCTTTAGTTACATCAAAAAAAAAAATACACAAATGTTTCATATAGTTACATTATAAATACAATGACGTACCGCACACCGGTACGAATTAGTGGTCGTAATGAAAGCGTAAGTTTCGTGTCGAATGAGGAGATAAATCAAAGTATCAGTCCGTGCATCAGTCGGCACCGAGCGCTTCATTATGAGATCATGTTAGTTACGCACCTGCCCACGCTCTCATTTAACACTCATACACATGAAACTGGCGTAGCCATTAACGGCATTAACATAGGCTTTCTGAAAAACCCCGAAACCTTAATTTGACAACAGAAAATAAAAATGAAGTGTCTGTACGTAATATACAAATAACTTTTTACTGACAGGATATGAAACATACCACTGATACATGCTACTGATAACAAAAATCTATTTTTTTAAACTTTTACCAGCCTGGCTGTTTGTTCCGGCTAATCTGGGAAACGACTGGACAAATTTTGACAAGAGTTTATAGTGGGTGCCATAGGCTATTTAAGACTGGCTGCTAATCGCGGTTTCGTCAACATTATTATCTCCAAAACGGTTGGACCGATTTACATGAGACTCACTGGCAGATAGCTGACATTATAAGAAGTAATTTATTTAATTTAACGGTTGAATCTACTTGGCTAATTCTTTTTTGTTGAATTTCTTATTGTCAGGACAAGGTTTGTACGAATAAAACTATTCAAAAAATCGAACGGATAAGTGAAAAATTTGGGTTTACAAATTTCCGTATAAAAAGAGAGTGAATGAATTAGACGGAATATAGTAGAGATATAAAAAATATTGTCAGAATTGACAAATTGATGTACAGTTGCCATTTTATTTCTTTACATGGTCGTACTGTAAAGGGAAACAGTATAACTATTTAATTTAGCCTTTCAATTTTCAGGGTCAACTAATTTATGTCCAGTAATTTTTTATTTCTAGAAGCTATTGTTCTAATATTTACCCTTCAATGGACCTGTCGTCCTGTCCTAACCTGTCGTTAGTCCTGACAAGACCTCAAAATTGCCACTGTTATCTGACTATATTGTACTCCATATTCTAGCATATCTCAAAGCCAAAATGACATAATAGGAGGAAACTTAGAATACCCGAATAAACTCACCTGATATATGAAAATATGATGTCAAATTAAGGTCATATGTTTACTGGGATAATATAAAAGTATTCAACGTCTAAATTCAAGCTAGAATACCCGTTATGATGCCCACATATGTGAGAATAATCTTTCGAGTGTTTTAAACAAAACCATTGTGTATACTTGTAACTACTTCACATATAGTTTTTTCTTATTGCCCCCCACTACAAATAAGCCCTGACTACGCCTCTGATACATAACATTAACAATTCACATTTCTTGAACATAATTCTCATTTACATTAAAACAACTGTACCCGCTTCAGTCAACATATATTTGCGTACAGTTATAACAATTGAACTGATTAATAAACGAAGCTACCGCATTTATATGATAAACGAGACAATGCGAGATAAAATCACTGTAATCGTTATAAACATATTAAAATCGAGATGTTTTTAAAAATATTTCTATAGTTAGCTTTTATTACGAGGAGATCGTATAGAGTGTGTTCTAATAAGTAAGCATGTATGTACATTGGCAGAAACACTAGATTCATATTACCGCAGTGGTCTCAATTATGCATTATGAGAAGGACAGACATATAGTCCGTAAAGAAAAAAGGAAAACAATTGCAATACTTTAAACAAGAGAATAGTCATTTATATTATACATAAAATTAACATACTGAGACCCACATATTTACATTTAGGTTTCAAACAGAGTTTAACGATGAAAAAGTATATATATATATATATATATATACTGAAAATGGCAATTAAAATAGTAGTAAAAACTATAGTTGACGAGTATAGACCATAGTGAAATATAGAGAGATTGTAATTTATTATATCATTAAAAAGTATAACTTTATCTCGCTTTGTTTCGTTCAATCCAAACGTAATATTTAATATGCAAGTAAATATCTCGAATCTGAGAACAAATTATTATATCCGAGTCGCTATAATAATACAAATTACATACAATTTTCGATAAAAATATTATTGATAAAAAGTTGACTCCGTGTACTTTTTCAGCACTGTTCAAATCTCATAAAATTAATAATTGCATATCGAATCCTTTAAAATTAGTTGATATTTCAACAACAGTCATCTATTTAAGTAGTTTCTTCTTTAACAAATACAAACACCTTTCAACAACATAAAACTTCACTGGCTATTCAGTATCTCACAAACTTATTACATAAAAACTTATTTAGGCCCCCTTCCCCCGATTTCTACAAAATATTGTATTCATTTTTTTTTAATTCCATTATTTGTAATTATTATGAAACAGGTACGCGCGTACATCGACTAAAATGTCATGAAAATAATACTATTAACACTACAATTATGTAAATCTATAAGTCAAATGTTTTCCTACTAAAAGTTGAAATGCAAATAACCGAGGTGGGGGGTCGCTCCCCCTCACCTCGCACTCGAATACCTCCACGACTAACTTTACCCAGAGAACAGAATAATGTTAATATAAATTATCTTTGCCTAAATAAACGAGTGAACACGAATAGTACTTGATCAAACGAATCATTTGGAAGACTAGGAAGGACTAATAGACTACAGCAGTCATTCATTAAACGTCGAATGACATATAGAAAAATTAGTTCTGGGGAGAAAATAGGAAGATGTAAGTGAGCTATTGTGCAAACGTGCTGAAACACTAATCCCTTGTATTTGAGAAATATTGGACTATGAGATTTTCATATTTATCATTAAAAGCCAAGACATATACACACTCACAGCGATGTCCAAACACTCAACGAATCTATAGGATGCTCTCTACATTATATTTATACATACGCCTCTACCGCAATATGAAGAGAGGACGATTTGTGCACACTACGACTCACATTTTAATGATCACATTGATGCACTTAACTTATAATTACTTACAATAATATTATTAACTATAATCATATTTTTATATAAGATACGTTCGCTTTCGTTTTGTGGAATGCAGATTTTATAAATAAAGATCTTACTAGTCTGTGTGTTATTTTTTTAATGATAATCATTTATAGACACAGGGGCTTCAAACATCAGTACAATGCCCGTAGGAGAATCGGAAAATTCGATGTTTTTTATATTACAATTAATCTTAGGGTATCCTCTTAACGATTTTCGAGTAATTTACACATTACACTAATATATACAAAACAAGTTTGTGCTTCCATTCAAAAGGGTACCTACCGGGTGAACCCCATACACTGTGCACTGTTCACACACAACAATCACTGAGGAGTACGACACAACACTCGTTTCAACTAGGGTAACTATCTGTCCGAACACATCGCGTACACACGTTCATGGGTTCCGTGGGAATCACAGTATTTCAAACGTAACGGTCACTAACGATCATGAGAATAATGTTTGCGCGATCGACAATCCAATAGGTCACA
Organism: Antheraea pernyi; assembly: GCA_015888305.1. NCBI lineage: Eukaryota > Metazoa > Arthropoda > Insecta > Lepidoptera > Saturniidae > Antheraea > Antheraea pernyi. The sequence goes on along the minus strand of MU158805.1, from coordinate 2,592,292 downwards.
GTTTCACAGTATTCACGTTTTAATATCACTGTCACAGCAGAGTTCACGAACTCGCGTCACGTCATGAGTTCGTGACGTCATGAGGTCGTGGCGTAGGGAGGCGCCGGCCTCGCTTTACAGGTGAGTCCATTTGTGGTCGCGGGCCCTCTCTCATTTGGGAGGGGTCGGGAAAGAGTTGACGACAGCCTGAGTGCTCGCCAACACCGCAGCCGCTGCAACACACAATCTTCGATTACACTCTCCGCACGGGATCACGTGCCTCTCTCTATCTCTCTCGAATATTGTAATCTTTACGTTTTAAACGGTTCAAGCTACACGGTCTAGGCGGGGCTCGGCCGCTCGTCCGCCGTGTGCTATCGCGCCCCTGCAACCAACCACAATGCAATTTACACAATATTTACTATATGGTTGAGGGTCAAAATTATATATATAGTCGTGTTTTATTATATACCCAAGAAATTTGGCTGTTATTTTATGAAATTAGCTGGTCTTTTCCCCATATATCAAGTAAATCATAGTACAAACTTACCTCAACTCAAAATCGTTTTATTTATTTATATACAAATATGGTAAACACTCTGAATTAAATTAATTAGAGGGTACCTATATTGTCTTTTTACCTTTATAATTTAGAAATTTAGGTTCACTAGTATCTCTCAGTGTCCTGACATTAGCCTGTTGGTTGAAGTTAATTTAATTAAAAATGTCTATAAAGTCTTAACTTCCGCACTAATTAGTGCAACTAATAGTCAAAGCTTCCATCTTTTTTTCGATGAATAAATAAATGTTTTGGTTCTTTACGTTAAGATGTTTTCATCTACCTGACTGGCTACCACTCTCATGTCGAAAATCTGTACCTATAATATATTGGGGTGTAAGAGGTATCGAATAATATCATGACTTGAGACACCCAAGCCAACCTCACCTGCACGTGGTACACCCTGCTGAATAACGAACGAGGCAATGGCGAAAGCGGGCCGGTAGGGTTTTACAGCCCGACTGGGTCGCCGCAACCACCATATATACGGCGAAAAATCTCGTCATAGTGATTCGCTTCTGCGGGTCGCGTTTCGGTATCAGCCTGTGCATATCCAGCTTTTTGCAGGTCGGCATGATAGTGTGTCACTCGGTGGTCGCCATTGTAATTGGATTTTACTGTTCTTACCATCAGGCGTAGTGTAGTCATATTTGTGTCATCAGTCATAGCCGTGGAGTTTGTGCTATTAGTAAATTATGTCTTCTTCAAAATAGTTTGGGATTCCCTAAAACAGAAGTGTGTGTTACCGGGGTAAGGCGGCGGGTAGAGGGGGTATCCGAGTCCGACGTGCGTGTGGTGGTGCGTGTGGACGTGGCGTTGCGGCGGCGGCGAGCGCGCGGCCTCGCGGCGGCTTGCCCTGCGGCGACTTGGCGTGCTCCTGCAGCTCGTGTATCTTGTGCGCGGGCGAGTGCGCGTGCGCGTGCGGCCCGTACGCGTACTGCGGCGTGTGCGCGTGCGGGTGCGCGTGCACCGGCGCGTGCAGCTCCAGCTTGGGCGCCCCGGGCCGCGAGAGGTCCTCGGGCGCGTGGTACCGCGGCACGGTCCACCCGCCGCCGAACCCGCCGACCAGCATCGGGCTGAGCGGCGCGCGGTACACCGCCGGGTCGAACTGCAGCGCGCCGTAGTGCGGCGTCTGCATGTACGGCGGCAGGTAGTACTGCGACGTGGGCGGCGGCGGCGGGCCCTGCGTCTCCGTCGTCGGCTTCTGGCCCTCCTGTTTCACCTAAAATTGCGATTGTCATGTTTATTATCGTTGCAATTACACTTCAACATAGGAATATAACCGCGCTGCTAATGAAATGAAATGATCTCGATTAGTTTTAAAAACCATCATCTATCCATTAATTCTTAATACTACTCTGTAGGGACACAAATAAATTCTATGCAAAATAAAATGTACGTGAGTGCAGAAAATATAGAGAACGCGGCTGCAACTGTGGCTGCGACCGCGTTCGCTTAAGTTAGTCGCTAGTAAACTCTTAAAATATATAGACGTCATTTTATTTGTATACTCGCAAAACGTGGTTAACGGAATTTGGACGATAAATAAATCAGATAGATAGATATCAAATGTGTTTTATTTTAATTCATTCCCATTTTAATTTCTTCACCAGAAGTTCTAATTTTAATGTATATTTCCGTTTCAATTAGTTTTCGATACAAAAGATATATCGGCGCTATTGGATAATTTGATTCACAATTACTTTTAAATACCATATATCCATGAACTCTTAATACTAAATTATCTGTACGTGTCCTAAATGTTGGATATTTTATTATCAACAAATTCGTTTTTTAAAAGCATCAACATTTTCATTCTTTAAAAAAAAAAAAAACAAACAATTAATTTACATATAGTGGTTTCAATCGTATATATAACGGTGGCTTGTCTTTCATCGATGCACTTAAACCCTAACACCGAGTCACTCCACCTCTCGATCTCTGTCCTTCTCCGTTTTTCAACATAAATTATAGCATTTACTAATTAATGTTTTAATTAATTTAATAAACAGTTACTTTAACTTTTAAAAACTTTTAGTTTAATAGAAATAATATCAGAGTTTAATTGTGATGAGCTTAAATTACAATAATTATATATAAACTATTTAGCAACTACGTATTTACATTTATTAAACGACCTTATATTAATTAAACGTCAACGCGTCTTGATTACCGTTTTCTAAGATGAGAGTATAATTATATAATGAATAAAGTTAGCAGACCTTGACTTCCTCCTTGGGTTTCTCGTCCTTGTCTTTAGGCGGATGTTTGTGAGCGGGTTGCGGTGCGGGGCGAGGCGGGCAGCCCCCCGCACCCGCACTCGCCCCCAATATACATGTGTACTCATACGATCTACTGAAATAATACTGTCACTAGTTACCTAATTCTTCGCACCGCCTGAGGGCTTCGTCTCGTTACCCCCCTCCTTTCTTCTTTGCTCCAGGCTCATGTAATATCTATTAACGTTACCAATTAAAATTAATATTAAATATAGAAAATCCGAGAATTTCTAAGAATTAAAGCTAACGATATTATCAAGAGTTTATCCAAACGTATTACTATCCTAGAGTTTAAATACAACAAAATATCAAACATATGCCGTAAGATGGTTACGATAAAACTATTAAGATCTGAAAACATTTATCGAATCGCCCTAGAAAGTAAACATTGCGAGTTTGTAGTACTTTTTAAATCTAATCCTTTTCTAAATAATAAATAATAAATTTTAATCTTAGAATTTTGCCTACACTATTAATTCGTAAATTTCGAAGGCTAATTGACTACAACGCATTTAAGAGGCTATACATATGTAATATATTTATTTTCCAAAAAGTATTATTAAAATGCTGTCGATAAGTAGGTATTCGGTTTTTAACAATTATTGCAGATTATTTTTAAAAGTGCATAGAGCTTTCTATTTAGTTATATTATTTTGAGCCAAATAAATGAGGGCTAAAAATAATTAATTCTTTTTTGGTCCTGGGAAGATTCTTGATGAACGTTGAAATACTATAACCGATTCGTATAACATCTTAGTTAGCCGATTTAGACAAATATTGGCTTTAAAATGTTAAATCCATTCTATATATTACTACCGTCTACATTAAAACAGGCACATCTAGTTTCTATTAGACTCTTGCCGTGTTATTACAAAAAAGTTAAATACGTATTAAATACTAGGTTTAAAAAAGTTTCCTAATAAATGCACCACGCTCGCCCGAGACAAGTTCGCGTTATCCTTTTTGACAAGTCTAACCTAACGTAACCAAAGCGAGACAAAACAACAAGATGGCGAACATTCAGCGACCGCGGTGCATTTAATATGAGACATTTTTAAAGCCATTTTTATACGTATTTCACTTTTTTGTAATAACACCGTAGTAGTATTGTGTTTTATATATTATCGGAATTAGGGGAAAAAGTGCACCTAATTTTTTTTCGTTGACGTATAAACTTCTGTTCGCAAGTTACATTTAATCAAAAAACAAGTTAGACATACGAATACTTCACTAAAGGCGCACGCTACAGATTTTGACTTCTTTCGATTTATGGTTTAGTTAGGTGCCATTTTACTTACACGAATCCAAATTCGACATTTTAAATCACTATATAGCAATTTCTGTAATCTATTTGCTCTTGCGAAATACGTAATAAGTTGCCTGTTTAATAATATTTTTAATAGGGATAGTAACTTTATTAATTGCCTTCAATCTACTGGATTATATAAATTATACGGGAGGCGTGATTACTATAAATCACTATAATTCAGATATTAATTCTATAATAACCTTTTGTCAGTAAATGCCTGGAATATGGTAAGTAGGAGTTCACCTTTTTCTTTAATATTTTCAAGGTTTTATCGTCTGACCACCATCTCACCTAATGTTCAATCACGATGTGGTCTAAACACGTTAAACGTAGAGTGCTGCTAGCTCTCAAATGTAGCCGCCGGGCACCTATAGATTTGTGACGACAGATTTTCAACTTGGACATAACAGAAAAAGCTCTATGGTTTCATCGCGAACTTTTCCTTCACCGGTCTCAATCAGTCTCAAGGAATCAAACCTACTTCATTGTACGAACACGTTACCAACTAAGCCGTCATCTTAAGCATTTAAAAATCGACTCTCCAGAATACCTCCGTTTATGATCCTAATAACTTAACGTTTCACTTAACACTAGGTGCAGTACATTTGCCAAATACGAGTACGTAGAGGTGTTTGCATAGGTCGTCAAATTTATTTACTATAAGCGGTGTTCTAAGAGTTTAACTTGCCTCTAAATAACATACAAGTGGCTATGTTATGTGACTTATAAATTGTTCACAGTGTAATATGTTAGTGAAAAGTTTTTCTTCTTAGTACATTAAATTGAGCTCTCGTCTATTGTGCACGTTAGTTTCACATCTAGTAGGTTACATTAGTAACAACTTTTACAAAATCAAACACTTTTGTAACCAGTTTTGTGAAAAATAATGGTTAAAAAGAAGTAAAAAAAACACGCTTTCATAAAAAAATCCAACTAAAAAACAGAAAATAAAATTTAATATAATATAATATGCGTCATTGTTAATATCAGCACCTCCAGATATCAGTATTTTATTAAATTATTAAATTTATTTATTTAATAAATTGGATTTTTTATGAAAGCGTGTTTTTTAAACTATTATTTATTTTTTAGTTAAATTCTTTTAACTTTTGTTTTCGGATTATTGCATTGTCATCGACCTTTGAAAGGTGTGCAAAGTTTGAATTAAATCTGATCGTTCAAATTAGAACAAAATCGAGCTCAAAGGGGCCAGTTACAAACATACATACATACAGGTGAAGCTAATAAAAGCGTGATAATAAATAAAAAAAAAAACAGTAAAAATACCCTCCAATATTAAAATTAAAAGTACGCCTAATAACATCTTTATGGTGATTTATTTCGGAAAAAAATTACCTTCTCAATTCTTCCTCTCGGGCGTGTGGCGGTCTTTGGAATGCATACGGTCCCATCTGCGCTTTCATCTCGATGCTTTCCTTCAGTATTTGGTGGTTGTCGTTCGGTCTCGAAGGGTTCTCTTTCCCGTCGGGGGCTCTCTGTTGTTTGCTCTTATCTAAGGGGCTCGGAGTTGTTTTCGATCGTTCGTTCTCTTTGCTCTTGTCGTCGAGGGGCGCGCCGGCGGGCGGACCCGCGGGCTCGACGTTGTATGGAAAGTTCGGCACGTAATTGTAAGGGTAGAAATGTTGCGGGATTACTTTCTGTGGACCGGTCTCCTGTTTACTTTCCTGTAAAGAGAAAATATTTTTATTATTATCTGAGCAAATAATATTAACTTTACAGTTATATATTAAGTAACAATTATAATAACACAATTCTTAAGGTTTGATGGTTTGAAGGATAACGTAAAGCTTAAACTTAACGTAAAACCCAAGATGCACAGTCTCAAATAAAAGTAACGCTCAAAACCGTCCTAGAAACGTCACCGGTATACTTAAGTACTTATAGTTTCTTACTTTAAAATGATGTTTTTGCAAAATTCAACCTTACGCGATATTTTTAAAGTTGTTTTTGCAAAGTAATGTACAAAAAGTCGAAAGACGCGAGTGACGGGAGACTATTTGAAATGAGTGCACAATTGAGAATTGTGCGCTCATTTTAAACGGACGGTTTTGAGACGTTGACTCTGCCTCTTGAGTTTTTATATATCAATGTTAGACATATATAACATTTTAATGACTAATAAATAATAATTTTTTTTTCTTATCCCTGTGTTAATACCGATAAATCCCGATATGCCCTGGTATGTATATCCCTGTTTAATGCGATACTTACTAACAATTTTTTTATAAAATTGTTATTTTTTTATATATTAAAACAACAGGAACATTATCAACGTTTATGAAGACAGTTATTACTAAAACATAAAAGGAATACATAAAACAGAGACAAGAGTTATAAAACGTTATAACGAATATAAAAAAAAAAGTACAAAACACTCACTTTATGATCAACCTTAGACTCCCCTTTAATGAGATCTTCTTTGACTTTATCGTTTTGCGGAGGTGGCGCGGTGGGTTGGTGTGTGGGCTGCAGATACGATGCCTGTCCGTAGTACTGGAAAGACGGATCCTTATATAGTATTTATAGTAAATCATTCGATAGCTCGGTAAATTTATGTGTCGTTAAAATTCGATGTCAGCACTAACTTGATGATAGACAGGGAAAGGTCTGTGGCCGTTGTCCGCGTCCGGGGGTCCCTCCGCGGGTGCCGCGTCGTCGGATATGTCAGAGTAGGCTGGGGACCGGACGCCCGGTGTGGGCGAGCGGCGCGCGCGTCTCTTACCGGGCGACTCGGCGGGTGGCGATTCCGTCGATTTTCGTTCCTCAGACGGCATTAACGCTGATCGAGGCTTCACCTGTAACCATAAAGAATTAGCATCAATCTATACGTATAAATGAAGTTTAAACGTCTGCTGCATTTCCCCTTTAATCTCCAGCACAGCTGAAACTAGAGGATAAAATCGATAAAAGAAGTATAGAAATTATTAGGTGGTAACGCCAAGATAACTATTAAAAAATTACGGGTGGAGAAACAGTATTCATACAAACATGTAGTTCCCGTAAAACTATAAAAGTGTTTCCACGACAAAAAAGTCCCAGGTACCAAGTAGTTCATGAATTAATTCGTTAATAAAGATTAATAAAGACTGAACAGACTTTAAATAATACCAGCCGCGGGACTCGGGTCTGACCCAAACCTAATTTAGAAAGGCTACCAACAAATGAATACTATCAACATAACTTGTTTGTAAACTTTCATTCTATAATTTTAAGTTTACTCATTTGAGGTTTGTAATAAATATAATTTTCTTCTATAAGTACTTTAGTAATAAGAAGGCCTGAGAACAGCTTACTTTGAACTGTGTGGGCTGTAACGTGGGTGCGGCGTCAGGCGGCGTCGCTGGAGGCGCGGGTGGCGTGTGAACCCGTTCGACCTGCGCCGGCAACTCGGCCACTGGAGTAAACTCCTCCTGGAATCGCGGCTGCGGTGGTGACTCCACATTGTTCTCAGTTTTCTCTGGAGACTTTTCCGGAGATTTTTCACTCTTCGCTTCTGGGGATTTCACAGGCGTTGGAGATTTAACCGAAGTTGCAGGCGTCGCCGGTTCCGATGGGGGACGTGCAGGTGAGGCGGGCTCCGCTGCGGGTTCCTCTTGCTCGGAACTCGAGCCGTCTTTGTCGTCTTCATCGGGCGCTCCGTGCGCATGTGATCGATGGTACTTAAGCCCGTTCGCGTGTTTGTACTTCTTAGAGCAGTTTGGTTCAGGACACTCGAGCAGGACAGGGTCGGGAGGCGGGGAAGACGCTGCAGCGGGTGGCCGCTTCGCTTTTGGCGTCGGCGGTCGCTCCTCTGCTTCCGAGGTACGTTTCCGTTTTGAGTCCGGTCTGGGAGGTGTGAAAGGAGTAGGGGACGGAAGGGCTCGTCTGCCTTTAGCTCCTCCATTTCTTAGTTTACTATGAACGGAAGAACGAGTCTCCGTAAAGTTTGTCATATCTGTAGGCGCGGCGCCGCGGCCTCGTTTCGCTCTTCCTTTCGGTGTTCGCGCATCCAGTTCTTCCGTTGGGGAATCGCAAAATCTGCAAAAACAATTTCATAATTAAATGAATTTATTCCACTTACGGAGCATTTCGCTACTTAGTGTCGTGTTCAATAGCATGACCTTATCGGGCAGAGAATACAAATAAACTCCCATTACCATTGTAACTGGGTATATGTTCCGACGGCTTTTAACGATTTCTACTCACGTCCTCGTCCGACTCGTTTTGTACAAACGTGACTGCGCGCGAAGTCACACCATGATTTAAAGACTCATCTTAACTTGTTTTTCTCATGAAAATTTGTATTCTCTCCCCGTTGTTACTAGTCGTTCTCTTTAAGGAAATAACTAACCGTGGCGGCGCCCAATCGTGTCGCGTGCAGTCCAGTAAAGTTCCGACGTAAGTCTTCCCTCGCCACGTCACGTTAACCACTAATACACCTGTAACAATAACGTGGAACGTTGAATTTATGGCTTCTTTCCGTTCAGTCGATCGCAAAATGGGATTAGTTTTAAACTGTAACGAGATAGGGGCTTAACGAAATCGTTGCAGTTGAGTTATCGACGTGGAGGGTTGTTCGTATCCAATTTGTCACGCGGCAGCATTCATTTGCATGTCGGAGATGCAAGCGGTTTGAGGCTGGCGCGCCTCGAACGTGACTTTGTTCGCATATTTTAAAAGCCTTCGCGTGACGTTACATCGCCCCACAGCGCACGGCGGCATCACGCCGGCACAGCGCCGGCTCCGCTTATCACGTTCCCGCGCTAACTTATGCAAATTTAATTAATCAATTTCACCCTCTCTATTCCCGACACATTTTCGCTTTTACAAAGAACATTTTATTCGACGCTATTTTTATTATATTACGTTAGACAGCGCATTATGAATTTATAATGTATTCCACCAGCAGAGCGCTGTTGTAATTCTGACTAAATTAATCTTCTTTGTCCTCTCATGTCTCTCGTAAACACTACTAACAAATTGGGATAAAATGAGAGTCTCGAGACCTTCTCACTTGATCCCTTGCGAGTATTCACGAGTTCAGTAGCGGTTCTGTTATGTTAAAAATTACTTTTTGGTGGTAAAAAAGTTTAAGAGCTAGTCTCTGGTCTGCGTTTTTTGGCTCATTTCTATTTAAAAATTAATATACCTATTATTATATAGCCATAGTATAGTCAGATTCAAAGCGTATATTTATTGGGGTGTACCTTTATATGGAGCATTTAATTTCCTATAAGCATGTAAGTTGTTTTTTTTCCCCTGTATTACTTAAATGAGAAATGGAAAAATACGATTGGCGACCTCATTATCAATATCAAGTGCTAGGGATTTTGACAGAGATTTCGTTTTAGTATTTTCCCATAAAATGCCACAATCATTTGAAGAAAATAAAACTGGCTTTTTCTGGTACACCCTAGTATTTATATTATCAAAGAGCGATGATTAATTTAACAGAGTAATTTGTATGCTACTTACTAAGACATGCGTTTTGACTTACATTCAAATATACTTTGATGACTTACAAAATTTTCTTAAAAAACATCTATCATATAAATTCCTTTTTTACATAAAGCCAAAACGATTTATTACATAGTTTTACGTGACACGTAACTTAATTGAAATAAAGTCTTTTAATGAGTTACGTAAATATACATACATGTTGATATTTAAAATGAAACACGACACGACACACTCTTAATACCAGCTCCTTAATTCGTTTACACTTCAAAGCGTATTATAATAAAGCATGATTGATAGCCACATTAACATTTATTAGTATGAATGTTAGTTATTATTTATTATTCCACGTAACAATGAACACATAAAGCATTTCACTATAAGCCATTAGCATAAAATGAACGAGTTATTGTGGCTGAGATATATGATCTGTGACAAATGTACCGATTCAAATGATTTGTAAGTTATTGTTATGATTTAGCTTCTGGTAATTAATCAGAATTATTCTAGTAAATATTTATTAGTGGTCGATTCCTTTATCGATTGAGTGTTTACTTTGTAACCATGTACATGTAACGTTGTCGGATATTCTTAACTCTCTGGAATTCAATGATAAATGATACCGATGGTGGAAAGTCTAATTCACTAATGTACAGAAGCTATTGCTTGTGCAATAACCATTTAAGAAAAAATATATTATTTTGCTTTATTCAAAGGCACTAGGCGGTGGGCCTAGTCTCTAGGAATTAGTATTTTTAACATTACAAAGGAGAGCCGGCATATAATTTGTCCTTGTCCATATAATTATTAAATCTCTTAAAAACCGTTGTAATTACTAAAAACCCTGAGTTAAAGACGTCCGTTACGAGTAACCGTTATAAAATTTGTACCTCTATAACCATTACGTTTGTCTATATTAAATTATACAATCTTCCATATTTGCCGTTCTGTATGATCGTATAATTCTTGCTAGGTAACGTATAATTAAATAGTATATAACGTGTGTAATTCTATCATATTCTCTCTACGAATGTTTCCATGCACACACGTTATATATTCCATACGGCATAATTTTAATCTCTTCTATCATATAATTCCCTACTTAATGCGAATGTAATCTATAAGTCACCCTATACTAACACACAATTCTATATAATCCATAATTCAGTAATTCTATGCATGCATAAGTCCCTATTTCTCTATTAATCTACATGATTCTACCTATAATTCACCTATTCTATAAATCAATACATACATCATTCTATAAATCAATACATATATCAATCTATATTCAATAATTCTACACATGTTTCTACATATTCATAATTCACTCCCTATTACTATAAATAGCACATCTATAGTCCCATATTCAATAACTCAATACACACGTAACATACCTACAATTCTATATCTCTATTCTATTATAGTCGCGTGAATTATCTAAAAATCTCTATTAAATGTCAATAAATCAATATATATGTTGTCTATAAAATATCAATAAATCTATGTATGGAACTATGTATAAGCTACTCATCGTGTGCGTCGCCAACAGAAGCTGTCAATATATTTTTAGTCTATTAGCCTTTTCACCCTCGATATAGTTATCCCGTCGAATCATTTCTATATAATTATTTAAACATGAGTGATATGACCACACAAACCTTTATAATTTATAATTTTTACTATTAACATACAGCTATATACAGAGTGGTGTCAACGTGAACGTGAAACTACACACTGACCCCAACTACCTTCAATGGTATAGACAGATTTTTTAAACTTTACACATGCCGTATAAATACGAGTTCACTAGGTAGGTCATTTACCTAAGTGGACTAATACGATTTAATGCAGACCAAAACAAAATATGCGGATCTAGAATTATCGATTACTTAAAATTAATTCAATATCGCAATTTGTACCTTATACCTGTAGCTTTAAAATTCCCATTACAGTAAGCAGAAAAAGTTGCCGAGGTGCAAAATTAATTTTGTGTAAAGGCAACCACGTTGTCATTTCGACATTTTTACCTAAACAAAGTTCCCAAGTGTAAATGCAAATAGTTACCGACAAGTTAATTAACGTCAGCAAATATTTTTATAAAAAGTATTATGTTTCACGTAGATTCTTGTCGCATTTAATTTGTTTGAAAATGTAATTTTTTTCAATTTTTATATAACACGTAATTTCGTCAAATATTTTAATTGATTATTAGAGGGCGTGTTTTAAATTTATTGTTATCATGTCGCTCTCCTTCGTGTTATATAACAAATTAATTTATAATAATATCCGATACTATATATAATCTGAGTACCACGAATAACTGATACCCGCGACATCATCTGTGTCTTGTATTATACAAACGACACATTTTATGTACAAACGTAAAAACATAAGCACCACATCACTTGCCCCATTTCTCCACGGCAAGTAAACACACATCGCTGAACGCGCGTACTGCTTACAAGAATAATCATCATCTTTTCTAATAAGGACGTAATGTCTAAGAATTAAAACAAAAATTTGAACGCAATCTATCCATCCTGTGTTATTTAAGTTCCGAATTAGCCGATAAATGGCACTACAGATAAAGAAGCTTTGATTTAATTTATTACTTACTTACATTGAAACCAGTTGGCAGCACAGTCGCGCGTTCATATATACATAATTGATTTTATTGTATGATTTTTATTATTATCCAATTTAATTTTTTTTTCATAAATTTTTGATTGATTTGTCATAAACTATTTATAGACAAAATAAAAAAAAACCCGGATGGTACAGAATCGTGATGCCATATTGCCGTAACAGACTTCCGTTGTCCAGTTACCTCCTAGTCGTGCCTAAAGAAGTTTTACTTCAAAAATTTGAACGCAATCTATTTCGTACAACGGCAGATCTCTATCATTTTATTTATGTACAGTAGAGCCTCACTAATCCTACACATCCGTAGTCCGATAAGTCCAATGATCCGGCAGCCTATGCTCACGTTTTCCTCATCCCTCCCTTTGTTTCAGGCTTGTGCACCGGTTTCAGTATAACCTCAAAAAATTCTATAGTTTTTATATTCAGTCCAATATTCCGAACAATCCGACACACCCTAGTTTTCAAAGTGCCGGATTAGCGAAACTACTGTATGTAAATACCTAATATTCTCCTAAAGCAGTAAACGGTAATCAAAAACTAAGAAAACAATAACAATCAATGACAAAAATACTCTAACATATCCAAAATTATCCGATATGAAATATATACGAGTATAAGAGTTGTTGAAGTATGTATGCTTGGTACATATATATGTTTCAACTACTCATATATGTATGAATAGTTAGTTAGGTTAGCTCAGATAGGTCGCGAGTTGCATATATCAGGCAACAGCCCAAGCCGATGTATGCCGTGCACCCTTGAGCGAGTTGTCAAATAAAATCGAGGGAGTGCCTTAAACGCTCGCCTTAGTAGTCCGGTGAAGCTGTTAAGACCTTGCTAGGTCAATAGCGTAGTCAGTTCGAAAAAAAAAATCTAGCATGTTATATGTTACTACTCTATAGGTAATCAAAGTCATAAAAAATTTGAACATTGAGTAAGCAGCTTTTATGTACAAAATTTGATCCAATATAACTTTTGGTTGATATAACCGTAAGCAAATGTAATTTATATTTTCCAATAATAAAGTTTGAACAAAATAGGAAAACAAGAGAACCGTTATAAAATATTCATACACGAGTATACCGTTTATTTGTACGCTCCGGAGTAATGTAAAAATAACCGAAAATAACAGATGTCGCGTTGACCCGAGTTTGTCGTAAAAAAGAAATTGTCGAGCGCGTTCGCTTTTATTATTTAGGGGTTGAGAAGCCCCTTGTAAATTGTTAATACGGGCTGCCGGTCACGGAAAAGTTAAATTAGAGGTCGACAGTTTGTTTGGTTGCATGTAATAGCTTCGATTTGTCCGCCTGTCACTAATGGGTTCGGTGCGGCGCGGTGCGCTCATTACCTTTCATCTGGTTAACGAATTCATTGACAAACTTATAATTATTTCATTAAGGCAGGATGGTTATCACAACAAAGAAGTATTTGTCAACAAAACTATTAAGAAAGTGTAATTGTTATAAGATTAATAGAAAAACTATTTCTTGAGAAAATTTTGATACTTTAAATGTTTAATAGAACCGCCAAAATGATAATTTTACCTGAAGCAAATAATATTAAAATGTCAACATAAATTTCAAGAGAAACTCCGACATTACAGCTCTCCTGATGGTTCGAATCGGCGAAGTGCTTATTTCGCTGTCTTTTCCAAATCATAAACTCCCTAACTGTACTTGAAAAGTTTATCTAATAAAAATATAAACTTAAATACTACTTACAAGTGCCAACATTTGGTAAAAATACAGCGTCGTTTCTATAACATAAAGAGTTACAATTAAGATTTCTTTTGAATTTTTGTAAGTTTCATAAATCTAACGTTAAACCCACATTCTATATAAGATAATTAACTCCAATTATAAGTTATTATGCTGTGAAAATATGAAATAATACAGGTACTAAGTTGTTTACATAATATACCATAATTGTTTGGTTTTGTGTTACGAATTTCATACATTTTTATATCGAACAAGCTTCACAAAAAAAGGGGTTACATGTGTTACATTGATGCCATCGTAACATAAAAAATTTACTATGTAATTTTTGTGCTTAAATTGGAAATGATGGAGGCGTCGCCCATAATGCGTACTAATTATTAAGGATAGTTATTCGTTTTCCTAGATATTTACCATTTATAATACGAATTAATATAAGAAATAAGTGCAAATATAATCATACTAGATGATTCCCGCTTGCTTCATTGGACATATAAAAATGAGAGTGTCAATCAAATCAAAAAGTACTAGAAAGTAGAACTATCTAGGAAATATTTCGTATCAAATAGTCATAGTCCTATATCGGACTGTATTTTCATTATACATATATGGGGTGTCGAATAACATCATAAGACTTGAGACACCCAAGCCAACCTCACCTGCACGTGGTGCACCCTGCTGAATAACGAACGAGGCAACGGCGAAAGCGGGGTGGTAGGGTTTTACAGCCTGACTGGGTCGCAACCACCATGTATATAGCGAAAAAGCCCGTCATAGTGATACGCTCCTGCGGGAGGCGTTTCGGGATCAGCCTGTGCATATCCAGCTTTTTGTAGGCCGGCATGATAGTGGCGACCGGCGATGGATAGTGTGGCACTCGGTGGGCGCCATTGTTTTTGGATTGTACTGTGCTTACCATCAGGTATAGTACAAAGCTAGCTGTGTCCGCGATTCCGTTCGCGTTAGGTTCCTAATGTCAAAAAACAGTGAGTAATAAAATCATCGGAATATATTAAGTCCATTTACTTACCTACTATTCTCTCATACTTAAGTCACATCATTATTAAAATAACAATAACTTTTGATAGAGTGAATCGACTTTAATGAAACTAACATTAAATGTTACTCGAGGACATACTTTACGATCTTCTACATGAAGTTTTATATCGTGAATGCAGTACTTTAGCAGTGATGCGTGTTCTATCAAACAGACAGATAGACAGACATTTCTAAAAATGATTATAATGTATTTTATTACTTATACCAAGACACGTGCAAGGTTTTTTTTTTCACAAAAATATAAAAAATATATATATATATAAGTGTATATATATATATATATATATATATATATATATATATTATACTTAGATAATACATACTACACCGATTATGGTTTATGCGTCTGATTGATACTATACCAAGAAATCAGCGAGCTGAAATAGGTTCATTAAGCTAGTGCTAATTACGGCCCGGGTCGGGTAATTAATAGACTAATGGCTGTTTAGTTTCGAGCTTCAAGTTCCCCTACCACGCAGTTTTGTTTCTCCCCACGGTATCTAAATGGTTTATGAAATCCGTGTACAATGATTCGAATAATCTTTGCTCTTTTGATATAGGTAAGTTTATTAATTAATTTATATCCATCGTTTGTTTAGATATATTTAACGACATCGACGAAAAAGTAAAGAAAAATTATTTTCATACTCTTTGTGTTTTTTTATATATCAAAATGTCTACTACTTCATCAATTTTGTTTCGCGTAATCTTCTTCAATTACTGAATTAGAAATCTGCCATTTTACAATAGTATATGACTAAATTCGTTACAATCCATTACGATTAAATTAATACGATTTTTCTTTTATATCATAGGATGCAGACGAACAGGCGGGTCGCCTGATTTTAAGTGATCACCGCCGTCCATAGACACTAGCAACACCAGTGGAGTCGCAAGTGCGTTGCCAGCCTGTGTTTGAGAGGAAGGAGAATGGGTAGGGAGAGTGGGGAGGGGAAGGGAGAAGAGAGGGAAGGGGAGGTGGTCCTTCGGCGCTCTCACTGACCGAACGAAACGCAACAATGCAAGCACTATTACTTCACGTCGGTTTTTTGTGAGAGGGAGAGAGAGAGCCGACCCATTCATACTGAAACCAGTAATAGCATCAGCGAGGCTCTACCACCTTATGCGAATACAATTTCACCAAGTTAGCTTATTTTATGATATCTAAACAACTGAGATACCTACATATATACAATACTAGCTTTTTGTTACGGCATCGCTCGCGGTAATGTAGATTATCTATACCTTTCCTTTGGGAACAGTACATTAGTTCTGCATTAAAAACTGTTTCCGTAATCCTGATAACGTTTACGCAACATTTACATGGAAAACAAACAAACTTACTTTCATATTTATAATATTATAGTTAGGTGTAACACCCAGGGGTTGAGGAACTCTATTCTCTTTTAATAAGAATTATTAAAACTTTTTAGTGCAACACTCACAACAAATTATGAAATGTACATATAAAGGCAACGTAAAAAAGAATAGATCAGAGTTTTTTTTTGTTTTTTTTTTTATGTCATAGGAGGCAAACGGACAGGTGGGTCACCTGATGTTAAGTGATCAGCACCGTCCATAGACACTTACAACACCAGGGGAGTCGCAAGTGCGTTGCCAGCCTGTGTTTAGGGGGCGGAAGGGAAGCGGGAAGGGAGAGGAGGAAGGGGCAGAGAGGTGGGCATCCGGTGCTCTCACTGACCGAACGAAAAGCAGCAATGCAAGGCATTGTAACTTCACGTCGGTTTTCTGTGAGAGGGTGGTAGTACCCCGGGCGAGCCGACCCATTCATGCTGAAACCAGTAATCGCTTCAGCGTGGCTCTACCACCTACCGAATTTGCAATGTGATGAGCATAAATCTGTCATTCTTAATTCATATTGTAAATATGTACCTGATTAATGTTTTCTTTTAAGTTGTTTTCTTTCTTTAAAGTAATAATTATGCGAATCACGAGTCATGTGCGGACATTGAAATCGCGAACTCTTTGATCAAAAGTAGAACTTATTACCACTAAGCACGAAATACAATCCAGAATAAAGATCTAAAATGTATCGTATAAGAGCGTGATACCAAGACACCCATTAAACACCCAAACGTAATTGTTTTGTTTTCCAACTCGGGTGTTTTTTGTTCACACAAGGACCTGGTTTGATAAATACGAAATGAGCGTAGGAGTGGGCGTCGAGTTCGTACGTAGTAGGTACCGTGCCCGGGAATGGTTACTTTACTAATCAGACGAGTCGAGACCATTGTTTCCCACACCGAGACAAACTCCCAGTGATTCCATTTACATCCATTCGACGTCGGTCGACCCTTTAAATTGAACTCTATTCTCTTCAAACGTTTTCTAGACTAGCGAAGTTTATACTAAACTGTATAATTAAACACTTGTCGTCTATTATGCGTCGATATAAACGCTATAAAATAAATACGGGGAGACAGAAAAACCATTTACTCGATATTAAATAAAATAAAGTATCCTTACTCGTGTTATACGTATATATATATGCGAAAGCCACTTTATTTGGTACGAACCTCGGCTGATTTTTTAAGAACCAGATCTCAATATGGCGGATCGTATTTCTAGATAAGTAGCCAATTCTTTTTTGAAATTTTATTTTACATTACGTAATCCGAGTTTATTTAATATTCGTAATAAATGTGGTAACTTTAAGGTCTAAATTCGCATGTATGGAGCTTAAACCCGTATGGTATTGGACAGTCCAGGGATTAACTACTCAACAGATTATCGTGGAACTTTGCATAGAGATTGTGTCATGTGTGAAGAAAAGGCCATACTACATTTCATCCGCAAAATCTGTACTGTCCTAGAGAGAGCAAATCCATATTAATGCGAGTGAAACTGCGACCAAAGCTGGTTACGGAGTTTTTGGCGGGATCTTGGTCTGTCATGTAGGGGATTTTATTTTTTATTCATAATCTTTTGTTACTTGACTCTATATTGTGTGAAATTGGTGGTGTTTTATGTAATATAGTTTGTTTATTTTGCATTAGTGAAGTGAATGGAAAATAATACCACGGATCATGAATTCCGAGATGCCACCATCTTGTTAGTTCATTGACATTATATCAAGAAACTTGTAATATCGATCCTCACTTGACAATGGCAGTAATAGTCTATTAGAAAACTGGTTGCCAAAATGGAATAGAAGAAGAACTTGTAATACTATTAACTATTCGACAATGGCATAATAGTATGCTAGAAGACTGGTTGTTTGGTTGGTCTTCTTCAAAAATGGAATGGAAGAAGAATTTGTAATACTATTAACTACTCGACAATGGCAGTAATAATATAAATGATTGGTTGCCAAAAATAAAGTTAAAAAAACCTAGTTACATGTATTATAATATTACAATTTAAAAAAGTAACACATTCAATACCGAAAAGGACTCTGGAGTAAAATAAAACGTATTTTTATAAGCGCTTAATGCCTAGATTACCAATAATTAGAGAACGTAATAAACTTAACCCTTAAATGCATATGGTTGCCAATTATCAATGGAAAAACCTGAGTATGTTCAATTTCGAAAGCACGTTAATAACCTTAGAAAAATCACAAATGTTTTTCTTTATTTCATTAATAAATAATATGAGAAATCTATTAGTAATAAAAAACGTGAATACATGCCCACTTATTTACGTCCACTGTGTTTTAGTAATAAACGCATATTGTTGCCAAGGGTACATACAAACAAAAAAAAACTCATTATTATCATCTGTTTTTTTTTTATTTACATTTTACGTTAAGTTTTTCCGTTTTAAAGATGGTCTGTGATGATGCTTATCTTTTATATAAGGAGATATTTGCTTCAAACATACATATAAATGGCAACTCCATAACTTTATACACACACTTATATAAATAGAATGAAATCCAGTGCGCATTAACCTAACGCTCTCCGCTCTTCATACATATTTTTATGGCCAAAAGTGTTTATCGACTTACTAAACAGTTACTTCACATATATATTATACAGCCACTCTGACCAGATATAATGCTTATAAATGTAAAATATATTCAAAATATATATAGTATATGCGAGGTAAGTTGATCGGTTCGACCCGTAGCGTTGTTAAAACAAGAAGTTTTTAATGAGATTGCATAAATTATATTTAGTTTGTTTTGTAAAAGTGATGCAGTCAGTGGTGCAAGCGTTAATGATCGTTGATATACAGTGGGATCGAATAGTATATTTTACGGTATGAAATATTTTAGTTTAATAAGAATGTACAAACCGCGATGTATGGTAAAAAGAGATGCAAACAAAACTATGGTGCCCGTTGCTTGTTGAAGTAAAACTTCTTTATCGACGTAGGGAGGAATTTTAGAGCATATAAAAACGTATGTAACGTTTTTCGGTTACCATATTAATTTCTGTACATTTTTCCGTTACGCGCCATGTTTATTTCTAAAGGTGCGCTCACAATGATCAAAATCCTATCTAAATAAATGTAGTGTGACCATTTTCAGCGCTAAGTGGAACACACCTTAAATTATTTAAGTTAAATCACGTTTTTCTGTTACGCACCTTGCTTATTTCTAAAACTTGTAGTGACGAGAAAAATAATACTTTAATAAAGTGATTGATGAAAAAAAAATTATAAAGTGATTGACAAAAGAGTTCATTCCAATTCCAGTAGATTTCTAACAGAAGTAATTAAGTCTTTTTTCTAATATATTCAACAAGTGGGGGTGATTATAGTGTTTATTTTTTTTAAAGTTATTTCAGGTTTACCTTACTTTTATATTGTTAGTATCTATGAATGTAAATAATTCGTAAAGAATAATGTGCCATAAAGAAGTTTCACTTTTTAAGTGTGTACACTGACACACGCACGTATTTTTTTTTAACAAAGATAAACACTTTTAAACTCTTTTAATATCGTTTAAAAACAATATTTTATATTAAACTAGCGGGTCCGATGGACGATATCCTACGGTCATAATAATAAAAAAAAATAGACAGATTATGTACCTAATCCTTCCTCATAAATCATTGATTTACTGGTGAAAAGCGTATGAAAATCCGATTAGTAGTTTTGAGTTTATCGCAAACCGACAGACGTCACGCTATTTTCATTTCTCAGAATCGGATTTGTATAAACATTCGAACACTTAACAAGGACTTCTTCTTCATTACTCAAATAACTTTATCACATAATATTTAAGAGTAAAGAGTGAAACATCATAGAATAACTGAGTTTTACAAACACGCATGGCCGTAATAAAATTATAACACGACGGCCGCCGGAGTTTCAATATTTAATTTCCCTAAGCTAGTCGAAACGGCGACGACGCGCCATTAGCCTAAAATAAATACGCTTGCAGTTGAAGGGCGTGAATTGCCTCCCCCGGTTACACAATGTTACCGGGTTTTTTTTTAAACCCATCAACGTTTTATGACGCTACCGACCGCGGTCTGTGTTACCCTCTAACGTAACGTTCAAAGCATTATTGTGTTATGTTTGGTTTTGAAAAATATTTTCTCTCGCATAGCACGTTGGGTTTATTTGAACTGCGATTATATTAATAGACTAGCTGATACCCACAACTCCGTTCTCATGAGATTTATTTTTGGAAGAATGACGTGTTTTATCTTAATTAATTGTAGTGTCTTTTAGTTTTTTATTGCCATTTTCTCATTAAGTTACCTCTATTTAATTTTTTTATTGCAAAGTCCCTATCGTAAAGCATAATATTAGTGGTATAAATAAGACTCCGAAAAGTCCTCTATCCGTGAGTAAAATACTCTTCAAAATAGTATCTCAAATATCTCTTCAAAATAACAAACAAACATAACTTCAGTTTTATATATAAGTGTGGATCTAATATGATTATTATAAAATTGTAGCTATAGAAATTAAAAATAAACATACAAAACTAAAGTTAAATAAACACTACGGTGCATATAGCTCGCTATCTACAAACACTTTGAAAGTCTCAAATAGAACCACTAAGTCAGACATTGATAGAAGCGACACCTGAAGACGAAGTTTGAAGATTAGATTAAACTTCGCGCTGCTTTATATACCAGTGTGTATTAATTTTCTACTGCTGAATCACGTATCTCAAACTAATACAGAGCCAGCGAGTAGAGTATTTAAATTAACTCTCTATTTTTTACATTTTTATCGTTTCTTCCACACTTTATATGTTTTTTTAAATTGTATTTTTTTAATTTATTTATTTTCTACTAAATTTATATTTGTTTTGTTTAATCCTAAATCTGTGGTTACAGTAGTTATATCTCTTTATTATGACCATCCGTGACGTGTTACGTGTGTCTGTGTTATTTGTTTGTTCGTCTCAAATTTTGTACTAACTTTAACGTCCGTTTATCATCATATATAGGCTTCCATCGAAAATCAGCGCTGCAGTACTACTTACAGTATTGCAGATTTTTGCTGAATGGGTTCGCCAATTGTTGGACATCTATTTTTCATTTTTTTTTCCTGTCTAATTAGTTTGTGTAATTTAATTTAATTGTATGGTTGTTCCAACAATAAAGTATTTCTTTCTTTTTTATCGAATCGAATAGATCGCAACGTATAATCTACACTACATCGACATATAAAATTGAAGTATGTTCTGTTTATCCCGTTTAATCTTTGAAATATCTGAATTAATTTTAAACGAGACCGATAGAACACTTTTTGTATTATTTTCTAGACCAAGGCATATGGAACTTATCTGTAAAAACAACCCACAATTAAACCAGACGCAACGTAAACACGTATGAACAAATCAACGGCCACCAGCTAGTCTATAATGAACTGTTTTAATATTACTCCGACAATATAATACGACACAAAAGCAATTAGTGAGACAGCGATTTCGTCATGCACTGGTCAATAAATATCATTAACATAATTATTGTTTGTCGTTCTAATTAAGCACACGGTATGTGGAACTCGACATAACATTGTACGGATTCAATGTAGAGCATCTTGAGCTGTGTTAGACGGCTTTCTCTATATTATTTCCTTAACACTTTGATTACCACGCTGTCATCACATATGTATCGTTTAGAATGAGAAGTGGTCAACTCCACTTTACAATTTTCTAAGTCTCATAACTCTTTTAATTTATTGTTGGAGCATGCCGTGGTTGTCTTTAAATATGACTACATTTATAATGTGTTACAATAGTTCTACTTTTTTTATATATACTAATGTATTGTCATGTTGACGACCCTAAAATAAATAAATAAACTCTAAACTATTATACCATAGCATACATTTTTATTTTTTTAGCTTTCTGTACTAATTGTATTAAAACTCTACAGATACCTAAATGTTTCATAGTCTCTGCAATAAGCTCAGAATGGAAAATTGGCTATACCCATAAGTGGAAATGACCACTTCTGATTCTAAACGACAAATATCGTATATATTATTTTTTTTTTTTTTTCGAACTGACTATGCTATTGACCTGGCAAGGTCTTTACAGCTTCACCGGACTAGCCCTATCGTATATATTAATACGTGAAGCCTAAACCTTGTATCCCTTTTTAACGGAATTGGGCGAGCGGAAGAACGTGAAATTTGGCATAGTTAAAGTTTATATGGAGGAGAAGTGCAGAAAGCTATTTATTTTATATAAAAAACATTAGAAGTACATTAAATTAATTAAAATATGCATTACTCACACTACTGCTTCAACTTTATACAACATATACACCACATGTAAATAAAAAAGACATTTTCACATCTGTCAATAAAGGACTTCAAAAAAGGTTGTGAAGGAGGTTGCTATGCTCGACTGTATGTATTATTTTACTCTTACGTTCCAATTACCCTTTTTCACTGTACATTCTACAATTATATTATAACATAATAATACCCTTTGACAAAAGAACCGTAATAACATTTTTTTTAAATCAATGAACTATGGTCGAATGTCGACCTCTGGGCGCCCACTAGTTTCTTTTAACATGCCACAAATTAATTTTTATTTTCTTAAAAAGATATCTAGGGCTACAGTCTACTGTGACTACTGTGGCGTTACGAGGGAAACCGAGGCCGGTCATACATGACCTACGTGGCAGTGATAGTGTTAACATGTAGGTGTTTTATCTAAAGAGGTTTGTTCCTTATATCATTTATTCCGTATATCGTATATCATTATCAAATAAGCTAATCATTATTTAAGGCCAAGTTGTTATCCTTATTTTAATGAGGTACATTGTATTATCACTTAGATAAATGCAACAGAAGCGACCAGCTGGCGATTTATTATTACATTTTATGATAATAAAGGGCGCTTTAAGGGCGTTGGTATTGTATTGCCTGCCGCGGCATATATAAAACGATGCACCATCCCACATTAAATGCCGTTCAGTTTTATTTTTATATACTACCTAATACTGGTTACTGCGACTACCTCTTGTTATCTTAACGATAATATTTCTGTACGGAAGAAAATAAAACAGGGTGTATCGTAAAGACACACGATAGAAGTGAAACTTTTGTATTACAGGGAATCATTTTAACTTAAAAAAAAAACAACAAAAAGTCAACGTCACGACGTGTTCCCAGCGGTCACCCATCCAAATACTGACAAAGGGAATTTTTAAAATTTCAATTCAGTAGTTCCTGAGATTAGCGCGTACAATCAACCAAACAAACTCTCCAGCTAATATTAGTATAGAGTATAAGCTATCGTGATAATACAATAAAAAATTCATCTAAATGTATCCAATAGTTTTTATTGATGCGCTCACCACAGCAGATCTTTATCATTTTAATTACATATACTAATGATGGACGCATGCTCTTGATAAACAAAATAGTCACCACGACTACTGAAACATGTTTTAAGATTACAACAACATACTTTCTTATTAATTACTAGCTGTGTGCCCGCGACTTCGTCCGCGTAGAACGTTATGTAAAAAGCAGTGATTAATAAAGTCCTTTGAATGTATTAAGTCTATTTACTTAACCACTTTCCTCTCGTGCTTACGCCGCACCGTCTTTAAAATTACAATAACTTATACTAACGTATTATGGTAGAGCCACGCTGAAACTATTACTGGTTTCAGCATGAATGGGTCGGCTCGCCCGAGGTACTACCACCCTCTCATAGAAAACCAACGTGAAGTAACAGTGCTTGCATTGTTGCGTTTCGTTCGGTCAGTGAGAGCGCCGTCCCTGCCCTCTCCCTCCCCTAATCCCTTCTTCCCAAAGGGTGGCAACGCACTTGCGAATCCTCTGGTGTTGTTGGTGTCCATGGACGGTGCTGATCACTTAACAGCAGATGACCCATAACCCACCTGTTCGTTTGCCACTTATGTCATTAAAAAAAAAACTTTTAATAGAGTGGACCGATTTTAATAAAACAAAGACGTAAGTTATTCTCGAAAATATGTTTTATACATTTCTTGGTGTGGTTTTATTGTAAATCCAGTACTTCAGCAGTGATGCGTGTTTATACAAACAGACATACAGACAGACTAACTACAACATTTTTTTTCACGAAAATCGAAACAGTACAGACATGTTAGATTTAAATTCTTATTATATGTATAGAAGATTGGATATTATCCTATAAAAATATTTTACATTATCTTAAATATCCATATCACCTTGGACTTTATTTTACACTAATTGGAATCAAGTTATACATATTTTTGATTGCAATCGTAGGTATTCCAATTAAAACTGTAGCTTCGAACAGCCGCTGTAAGGCTGTTCACTTATATTATATTCTTTTGTTTAATTTCGGAAGGTCAAACGAAATATCTGATTATATTGTTATAATTAACATGAGTAATAAAAACGTATTATTTTTATTTAGCATTTTTTTTTTTTTTTATGTTATAGGTGGCAAACGAATAGGTGGGTCACCTGCTGTTAAGTGATCACCACCATCCATACACACTAACAACCCCAGAGGAGTCGCAAGTGCGTTGCCATCTTTCGGAAGGAAGGGTTAGGGGAGGGAAAGGGAGAGGGGAGGGGAGATGGGTCTCCGGCGCTCTCACTGACCGAACGAAACGCAACAATGCAAGCACTGTTACTTCACGTCAGTTTTGTAATGAGAGGGTGGTACTACCCCGGGCGAGCCGACCCATTCATGCTGAATGAAGCATATGAACCTTTTTTTGTATATATTTTAACCGTGTAACATAGATGGGATTTTAAATAATTAATGGTGGGTGTTTGTGTGCGGATAAATTGGAATACAAATATGTAATATCATAGAATTTGAATCTAAGATGTCACAATTTCCCGAAAAAGGTCGAAATTAGGACAACATCTTATTAAAATAATATGCATTTAGGCATAAAAGACACGTATCCAGTGGTCTTAAAAAAACTATAAAATAAAAATGAAATATTGCAAAGGTGTATTTATAAGGGAGTTTTTTTTAGTAGGATCTTAGTCTGTTATATAGTGGTTTTTTATATTCTATTCATAATCTTGTGTTATTTTTCTCTATATTTTGTAATATTGGTGGTGTTTTGTAATATAAGTTAATCGACAATGGTAGTAACAATCTAGAAGATTAGCTGCCAAAAAAAATTATATTGGTATTCCGATATTGGAAATGAAAGTAAAAGGATATGCAAGTTGCAGAACTAAATAAAATTATTCAGTGAAATAATTATATTTTTAACGAAACCATTTAACCATATTAAGTGTTATGTGCTCTCCTTTTTTAGACTTTAATAATTGTGACCTTAACCAGTTGAATTTATTGTTTTAAAAAAAAGTAACTTATTAATAAACAGCCAATGCTTATTTTTAATATATACAAAATCATTAACTATTTTTATTCACTATAAATAAGTTATCGCTGGCATTTATCGATTTTAATTCACTTGGAACTTTTAACGAGTTTGCGGTACTTGGATATTTTATTACCAGGAGCGCATATAAACTGACATCAAATGTCTGTAGTCTAATATAACTCGGCATCAATTTTAATATACCTATGATGCACATGAAATTTAATTTAAGACTCCGTTTTAATATGTATTATTTTTAGGGTTAAAACTTTATTACCACAACTACCTTAGAATTAAAACGACGATTACAAGATGGTAAGTGAATTCTAAGAATAATAGCGACGTAACTCTATCATTTTCATATTCTACTATTTCAACTGTTAGAATTAAAGGGTGTTTAAATTCTTATTGTCGCCAAAAAACGGGTTATTAATTCCTCGATAAAATCAGCCCATAATAAGCGACCCGTAATAATGTAGGGTTATATCTCTTTGACTCCCTATCTAACAAAGCTCATGAATATTTTAATTTCAATTGGAGGAAGCTCTTCACACACAGAGAATATGAATTGTCCATATTTGGCTGTCGTAATGACAAATTAAATCATCTCTTAAAATATACAACATGACTGAATATTTATAACAATGCTGTTTAAATATTCAGTATATTAATTATATACACCTATTTAGTGTAATAATTAATTTTATATTAAAATAATATATAAACCGTTACTTATTAATTCAAGGTTTTATGTTTAGTTTGATACATTATACTAATATTATAAAGACGAAAGTTTGTGAGTTTGTGAAGATGTAGGGGGGTAATCTCAGGAACTACTGGTCAGATTTGAAAAATTCTCTCAGTGTTAGAGAGCTCATTTATCGAGGAAGGCTATAGGCTATATATCATCACGCTTAGACTAGCGGAGCACCAATGAAGAATGTTTCAAAATCGTTTTTTTTTCCTTTTGAGAGCTTCCGCTACGTGTTAGTTCGTTAAGTGATGTTTATTGGTCATCAACAACGATTATGAAATCTTATCAATATGTAAAGATATAATAACTGAGCCACAGGAACGCGTGGCCGGATCAGCTAGTGTATTTTATACTCATTCTATTATAGTGTTTATATACCTCCATTCCAAGCTCTCTTAACTTAAACTTTAATGATTCGATTGGACTTAACGTAGAATAAGAGTAAGAAAAGTATACTAATTAGTTATAATTAAGAATAACGTCAGTTAAATTAATGAAATGAAATGTCAAAATTCGTTAAAAATGCTCCAACTATTTATTTATCACTTTGGAAATTCATCAGATACTTTTTTTCGAACTGACTACGCTATTGGCCTTAACAGCTTCACCGGACTACTAAGGCGAGCGCTTAAGGCACCCAGTCGGTTTAATTTTGACAACTAGTTCAAGGGTACACGGCACACCTCGGCTTGGGCTGTTGCCTAGTTTATGCAATTCGCGACCTAACTGAGTTAACCTAAGATAAGCTGCATAGTCATACGTATATAGGTAGGTATATAGTACTATATATAGTACTATATACATAGTATATATGTGATATATATGTTTACCAAGCATATATACCACAATAACCTCCATGAGATACTAACTTCGTTGTCATACGAATAACAGATACCGATATTACATTTATTTTGTTTCAAATTAAAGTAGAAGTTTTAATTAGAAATGTATAATATAGCGTATAAATTTAAAGTCCTTCTTTATCCATTTAATTATGAATACAAAGAGTAAATTGATTAATAACTTTAATGAAATATGATGCAATAATTTAACAAACTCAGTTTTTACGGAATATTAAAAACATTTGTAAGATGTTCCATTTGTTTTATAGAAATCTATTCATATTTTACAGTTTTGAACGTGGTATTATTTATTTCGTCGTAAGTTTATCGTTTTTTACATAAATATACCTAAAATTAATTATCTCACAATATAATATTTATCACATATTTTATATAAATACGACATTTGGCATAATTCAATTAGAATATCATCCAATCGAGTTAAAATGTATAAGACAATAAATCTAATCTTGATGCCAAATAGTGGGGCATTCCAACTTTTCTCTTTATACAAAAACCATTAAAAGTCGTGATTTATTGAATTTAAATCTTTTCTCAAAAGCTATTATAGTGTGAAATGTGTGAATAATTTGCTTTGACATTTAAAACGAATGAACGATGTTTCTGATGAGATAACAACATCTGCAAATTAACGGTGAATTAACGTTATTTTCAAAGACTCATGACAATTTGTTCAAACAATGAATATGACTTTGCTATCTGAAAAATAGATAAGGCACTTAAAGTCTCTAATAACGTCGTAAGATATTACCGGATTTTTTAAATGATATCATAAATATTTTTCGCGATAAATCATTATTGTACGATCAAGTTTCCTGTATAAAAAAATAATAATACTTATGATATAAAGATCGCCTTGTAACTTGATATACTTTAATTACCATCTCAATTAGTGTATTTTAAAATAGTTTATATTATTATATTAAAAATCTCAATTTATAGTGGCTGATCTTGAAATTAATTAAATGTATATATATATAGTCAATAGTACCTATTATATAGTAAGGAGATTATTATTTATTTAACAATTGACTGACTGACTGACGACTGATTTGATGATAAAATAAATCCGTTTTGGAATGGTATTAATGGATCGCAAAGCGTGTACTGATACCAGGCGTGCATAAGCGTGCAGAATGTATATGACAATGGGAGCGCTACGGTGCATGTTCGTGCGCTAGTAACAACTCACCACCTTCCGTCTCATGCCACACGATGCCCTCCAATGTGACCGATGTACCAGGCTCGCAGGGGCCGAGACAGTCCGGCTCCGTTATTGTGCCCACTGACGTACCGACGCACACTTCTGCCGTCTCCTGAAACAAAGAGAATATAAACTTTCTCAGTTTTCTTTTTGAATATGTACAATTTATTTTTATTTACAGGGGATGTTTAGATTTAAAATCTCTTCAAACATTTAAACCTCACAGTCTAAATTATTATCAGCTCCAACTAACACTGCTTTATGTAAATTAATCTATCCGGAAACTAATTAAAACCAGTTTTGGCTTAATTGTGTTTTTCATCCTCGGAGTATATTGTTAACTGAATGGAAGTTAGCTATGTTGTTGACAGCACAAAATTTATTCTTATAATACCTACGACGGATAATAAATAATTTTACTTCGCGCGTTCGAATATTACTTAATTTTTACATAAATTATATTCATAAATATTCATATAAAAACGGAGGCACATATTTAATTTAAATATAAATAGATATCGACGACGTACGTTCACATTTTAAAGACATATAATATAGTTTATGGCTGTGGACAGATGTGTATTTAACCCAAATAAATTCTATTTAGTGTTAGTACGTCTCCCATCGAGCTGGCGATATAACAATAATAGCAAACATGTGCGTTGGCTATTTGAACGAAGCCATCGTATAATGTTTGTACAGCCACATCGACGTACTACATATATTTTAATAACATTTAAGCAATAAATAAGCTTTAATTTATTCAATATCAGCTTATACCTTCAACCTAGTTGTCATAAAAATGGTTTTGTTATTTCATTGAAATTTTTGAAGTTATACTTCTTTTGGCGCGTTAAGGAAAAATTATAAAAGTAAATTTTTACGATGCGCGCGCACACCGTCACGAAATACGGACACCCTGAAGTTACCTATAGTCAACATTTAGTTTCTTTGTATTTGTCGTTTGTATTAAAACTTTCGATGTATTAAATACTTTTTTTCTATTGTTACTGTCGTTTTTTCTACAAAGTTGAATAAGGCGAAAGATAAAATTTTTGAGAAGATTTTTATCTTGTTACGCCAAAGAAGTATAACTTCTAACGCGTGTACATAAGTATACACACACTTTTCTTATTTTTATGAACCAGCTTTTAAGCTTATGCCTTTAGGACGAAAAAGTCCCCGGGGACAATACATCTTTTCTGGATATTAGGTACCCCGTATCCTTTTTTGTATTGTGCATACAACATTCTGACACCGCATATACAAACTGTAATGATGATCGGTTGATTATTTAAGGGGTAAAAGCGTAACAAACAAACATACTCACATTCACATTTATAACTTATTAAAGATTATGCGCTGTCATTCTTATAAATTGTAATTTTGAGATTATTACTTAACCTTTACATTCCATTTTAACTTAGGTATGTTAAATTTTATTATTACTACTTAGCAGGGGCTGGAAGAGTCTAATCAAATTTGGGCTAAATGAAAAATTCTTCTATTGTTACTAAGAGTCAAAGCCTTATAACCAGTTCTATCATATCTAAGATTACTTTGGATAAACGATAGATACTTAAATTTTATGTATAGGTTACATTTTAACACGAACAGCCACAATTTTCAATTAGCTACGAATGCCGTCAGAATGTACGACGAAAACCAATGACTTTGTGAAACAAAATGAAACTATATACTTTTACGACCATGAGAAAAAAACATTCAATACTGTTTTATACATTTTCGAATACTTATCACTGAATAGTTTATATACAACCCCTCGGCATCTGCTCAAGCCTAGGTCCGTTCCCTCGGCGTGGAGCCTTTGAGTACGCTGCTCGCGCGATACAGTTACACAAAATCTTACATCACTGCGACAACATTACACATATCACCTCCACACACGTGCACGCATACTCGCTTACACATGCAAGTGGAAGGGTTTTATCTTTTTTCCCTTATCAAACTGAAATAGTTTAGAATATTATCCGATACGAAATATATATAAGGGTTGTTGAGGTATGTATGCTTGGTACACATATATGTTATAAAAAAGCCAACACCACGCGGTATCCCCAAGCGGTCACCCATCAAAGCACCTTAATTTCGGTGATAGAAAATTGTGTGAAATGTGAATAGAAAACCGGTGTTTTCAACATTCTACCCGACACAGTGTTTACCCACCCCCACGGCTTCCAAAGTCCTACCATAAGAACTTTCACTTTAAAAAGTCAAGTAACTTAACCCGGTCCTCTTTATTTACTTAAACTTGAAGTTGAAAGTTAGATTGCTAAACTGCACAAAGTTTGTTATCTGACGTAAATCTAATTTAGTACAAGTTAAAAGCGTGTTTGTTTTTTTTTTATGTTAAAGGAGTCTGCAAAGATAAAAGTGAACTGATTCATTTATCTCAGTCGATTAAAATGTGACGTAGTAATAAAACAAATGTTATATAAACTAAATCCCACTTTAATTTTTTAATCACTTTTTTAAGTTGTGCATTATTATTAATTACCTATGCCAAAGATTCCGTACGCTTATTTATATAGGTGGTAGAGCCACACTGAAGCTATTATTGGTTTCAGCATGAATGAGTCGGCTCGCCCGCGGTAATACCACCCGACCCACAGAAAACCGACGTGAAGCAACAATGCTTGCATTGCTGCGGTTCGTTCGGTCAGTGAGAGCGCCGGAGAAAAAGAAGAACCATTAAACCATGTATTCGCCATAGTATTTTTAATGTGTTGCGTTGTAGATGTGAACAGAGCATACTGCGGCAAGATCACCATATTATTTAATATTTTTGCAGCACGAATAAAGAAAGAATTCTGTCTGTAATTAGACGCACACTGTGGGATGTCCAAATATATATAGGTTGTCTCAATGTTCTATTAGGTATCCTCAAATTAATTTTAGAAAGTAAAATATAGTATAGTATATATAGTAAAGTATATGTATAGATAGTGTATATTAGTGTAAAATTATGGCTGAAATAAGAACCGCAAGGCCGTAATCAAATAACAGACCGAAATGCATTTGATCATTCAGATCGTTTTTACTTTCATATGACCCTGTTGTTACATATCCATTAGCCTTCTCATTTTGAATAATAAAATTGTTAATGTATATGATCATATTTAAATGAAGATTATTAATTAACACGTTAATAATGATTAGGAGCAGGATTTTTGATTCAGGGAACTGTAATGAGTATTAATATTTAAAAAAAAAATGTTTAATATATTTTCATAAAACTTTTTAAATTGTGCTTACGAGTACATTTTCGAACCGAACTTTACGTAATAATTACAAACAAATCCCACGTCAAACTAACAGTCGTAATTTTTTTTTTTTTGCTCAACACATTACTAATCAAAATGCCAATATTTATTTGTACGACTTCCGGCAACTATCTCAAGTTTTTACATATCATTTATAAATACTATATAGTAACACTCATTGTGAGTTCCTATATAATCTATACATACTTCGATCAACAATAACTAGATATCGGGTCGGCGCGAAAAATACGTCTCGGTAAATAACAACTCACTTGAAATGTGAGCTTTTATTTTGTTTAGTTTGTTTGAAACACAGCCAATGTAAGCACGTTTCACAATGCCGCGGTGTATTCAAAAGATGCAAATATAATACCCGAAAAAGCAATTTAACGGCCGGAGTATCTTACTTTCGCTAAATACATGTTGAATAAGTTATATTTTAAGCTTTAAACTAACAAATAATATCAAATTTTGATCAAAATTACTGATTTTAAACCTGTGGTACAAATGTTTGGCCAAGGCTCACCAACCACACACAACCACGCACAATAACGGGAAAAAGTAGTTTATTCATTGCGTGTTAAGGTTGAATTCACACTAAATGCTGTTTATGTTGTCTTTTCATTTGTAAGTGACGGGAGTAATTTATTGCTTTGCTCGTTTTATAGTAAGTATTAGATAATATTTTGAACATTTGTGACTTTATTACTAGGTGTCATGTTTGTAATTAGGTTGAACTCAAAACTGTTTTAAAATTTTTTTCTCCCTTTCTTAGTAAACAAATAGCTACATAAGTATATATTTACACGGTCAGCAGTTAGCTTCGATTTTGTACGTGACCCTTTATCTAGTTATTGTTGATCGAAGTATATATATAATAAGAATGTTTTAACGTGTCTGTACCTTTTAGTTTTTGTAAAAAAAATTGTTGCTGGTGTCTAGCAATAAGTAATAAATTACATTTCAATCATTTTTAGAAATGTCTGTCTGTCTACGTCTGTTTGTTTGGACACGCATCACTGCTAAAGTAACCACAACACAATAAAACCACACTCATAAAGCATATTCTCGAGTAACATTTAGTCCTTGTTTCATACATGTTGCGTCTCAGAATTCATGCTCCGTGGTATTCCTTCCCATCCACTTCATGTGTGCACACTAACCTGACTATATTACCTAAAATACCACCGATCTTACAAAATGTATTGTAATTCTGACATTCATGACATTTGCAACAACCTACTAAATTGTTTTGCAAACTTGATAATAAATATATCCTTATCATATTACGAATCCGAAATATTGTGAACATTAATCACAACCATAATAATCTTAAAAACTCTTTTTTTGAGAATTTATAAACAATTAAATATTCAACAAATACCACAAATAAAAACCGTTTCTTAAAGTATTTAATCAACTTTTCAATAACAAGTGTTGACGGACCGATCTCCAACCGTCCGTGGCAGTGGCAATTCCCAATTGTTCTAGCTACGACCTAAATTTAGCTTTTGGCACAAGTGCCTTTTGTAAGGTTACTCCGTTGTTATTTTGATATTACATACCTAATGCCTCCTGAAAGATAACTGTAGTTATGGAGTTCTTCACGTAGCCGTGTCTTTGTCATTGAAGAAATTTAAGTTTAAACAAAGAATATATATGTTTAATTATTTACATAATATTATTTTCTGTAGTAAATACTACAATAGCTAAGTATTGTATTAAACCTACCTACATCTGTGTGGTAGAGCCACGCTGAAGCTACTACTGGTTTCAGTATGAATTGGTCGGCTCGCCCGGGGTACTACCACAGTACACCCTCTCATAGAAAACCGACGTTAAGTAACAATGCTTGCATTGTTGCGGTTCGTTCGGTCAGTCAGAGAATCGGATGCCCATCTCCCCTTTCCCCCTCCCTTCTCCCTCCTCTTCCCCCTTCCTCCCACAAACACAGGCTGCCAACGTACTTGCGCCTCCCCTGGTGTAATGCAAGTGTCTATGGTCGGTGGTGATTACTTAACATCAGGTGACCCACCTGTTCGTTTGCCTCCTATAATATAAAAAAAAAACATATCTTGGTAACAATATATTTACGAATTACAAACAATATTTATAAAAGAAAACTATCATATATGCGAGAAGCATTATTTATATATTATTTTCCTAATATATTCACGAAAAAACCTACAAATCCTAATATTTTAAATTACTATTTAGAATTTATTACATCTGAAGACTATTAATTAATTCATTACATGTGCAGTTTATACTCTGTCATGTTTGTCGTTCACAAACATATTAAATAGTTTGTTTCGTTCGGAAATTACAATCCATTTATTTACATATGTATAGACATTCTTAAACGTTTTGCATTATATACTTTATATAAACATATTATGGATGTAAATGGAATGTAGTAAAGTAAAACACTCTCGAGTCTACTTGGCTGGTTCTCAATAAAGAATATGTCAAAATTAAAGTTACAAAATAATGGAGAATAATAATGACAAATTATTAAATAATATTATTTATTTAATTATAATTAGAATAAATACATAATATTAATTAATTAATATCTTTCTTTTAATGAAAAATGTAACGTTCTCTATAAAGCTGTACCGAGTGACTAGGATTGCATAAATGCAAAGAGCGTTTATTCTGTAGAACATAACCAAATGAAGCCATTTACATTCAGCGCGCAGCACGAATGCGGCATAGAAGTATCTACCGCCTCACTCGCACACACGTATAATGGCATCACAAATTGCGAACAAAAGCACCGAATCCGAGAGATGTCGACTACGAAGTATAACTATCAACAATATAAGAAAATTTTATGTGAATATATCCGAACAAAAATCTCTTCACGTTTGAGTATCTAATAAAGAGGAAAGAATAACAAGTAAGATTGCGTAAAAAGACCCCTCGACTTCATTAGAAGTATTTGACAAAGTGTGAAGTAATATCATTTACAAATTAATACCGAAACGATCAATTGAAACTGTCAATATGTATGAGTGTAACCAATCTATCTTGTTAATTATTCATACCTAGATTCAAAAGAGCAAAAACAAATGTAGTATATACTCATACGGTATTACAATTGTTTTACAATTAAAGATTATATCTAAACTAAACATTTTTTTTTCTACGTCCTTTTCAATATTAAAAACGAATTTGATTTACGAAGAAATTATATTAAATTTATGTACAGGCAGTTATTATCTATGGACACTTGGACAGCCCCTTACATTATTCGTTCGAATATTATCAATATAGAATCAAAATATTATATATCGTTTTTCTCTACATAATGAATGAATAAGTATGTAAAAATGCTCCTATAACATTGTACCATCAGTAGTTCAATTTGACCAAATATGTAATCGATCTTAAATAGATAATTATAGTCTGTGCGTATATTCCAGTTATTAAGCCTAATCAAGTGCGATGTCGGGAGTAATAAATCTTGTAGAAGTGAAAGACTGTATAAATATATTAACGAAACTACTAATAACTGTATCAAGCATTAGATGAATACATGATGTGTTCGAGCAGTAGATAATCGATTAATCAACACCCACGCGTTGCCTATAAATAAAATTAAACGCTTTATTGTTAGCCGAATGACAAATGTTCTATCATCTCACGCCCACCGAGACGGTTCAGCTCACGCTTAGCTCTACACTCGCCTCAAAACGTTATGGCCGCAAACATATAAATATTTAAATGCACCATGCCATATCGCTTTTAAATCCTTTATCTGTCGAGTTCCTTACAACAGGGAGGCGCGGTTCGGTATCAGGGGCCGCAGCTCATACCCGGGTGAAGTTATGAGAGCGCTTCGCGTCGGTCCAATGCTCTCTCGCTAGCCGACTGCAAACAGGAGGGGTCGATCCGGCCAGCTGCCACTTTATCTCGAAAAAAACGGACCCGTTTCGATGGGTAAATGCCGGCGAAAAAAATTTATACGAACGCATTTACATTTCAATGATAGGCCGGGCGCACTAGCGGGCATATTGAACGCAAATAACAAAAAGGCAGCGATAAAGTCGCCGCGTGGTGTAGTGTCGGTGCTGCTATGGAAAACAATAGAGTGTAAATCAATTCACATCCCATTGGGACAAAGAGAGCGGGAAAGTAATGAGCCTACGGGAACGCTTCGATTGAGACACCGAAGTCGTTTTAAGATCTTACAGCGCGCCGTGTTGTCGGAACTAATTTGTAGTCGTAACGCCGCGCCAACTCGCACCGCAAAAGGAAAGCGTTCCGACGCGACGATCCGACACCATCCTACATGTGTAATGAGTCGAAACAATGTCTCCGACTGAACGCTACCCTCATAACATTTTCCAAAACTTGTCGACATTCTGTCGAGCGTGTAGGAACGCGACCGATTCACACAAATTGGCGTATATTTCGACGATAAATGAGCACGCGAGGAGAACTGAAAACGATTTACTAAACCGGGGAATATGCGTCATCAAAATAATAATATAAGCAAATGAGAACATTTTAGTGTTCGCGTTTATGGCAGCCCGGTGGCTGAGCGCGTACAGCGTGCCAGGAGCAGTAAATACCGGGGCGGTGCCACCCACCATCTTGTTTATATAAACCACCTACCGGGGACGCGGTACATTAATTTTCGGCTATGCGGAATAAGTGGCGACAAAGAGTGTTCGTGCCAGCTAATGGGCTAGAACACATCAACATTACGACCTTTACGTAGTTTGCCAACAAAAAAATAACAATACTCTCTCTACACGAACTGTGAATGAGTAGTACAATTTACGAGGAGTGTCAGTTATACGAAATAATCCGTAACATCTCTACGAGGAAATTGCCGTTTAAATAAATATTGTAATAAAACAAATTCATCCGCACGCAAATTACAACCAGACGCTCTCTGTACCCATGTAGAGAATGTAAATAATTTGGTAAACATGTCAAACGATTTAGCATAAACTTTGTTGGAATGTTGTTCAGAGTTCCAAAGATGGAAAATCCATAATGTGTTTTTTCGCATACAACAACACAAAATAAAGGAAAAAATTACACTGGATTGAATGTTTAGATTTAACCACTTATCCGCCGCGGTGATTAGTTAGAAAATGGTAGTTTCTAAGGAAGAATAATTAAGTTAAAATAATAACTGAAAATACGTGTAATTTAATGATTATTTGTGACTTATCATTGACTTCAAGGATCTTCGTTGTTAAATGTAAAAGGCGAAAGTTTCTCAGATGTCAAGTGCAAACATTTAAGAATATTACGTTCAGTGCTCTCTTTATAAAAATCTCTTGAAATCGTTTGACTCCACCCGTACCCAACAGATGGAAAAACCACAAAACAGTCCGACAGTTTGCAAATTCTAGCTATGAAGCAAGTATCTCTATAATGTTTGAAGTTTACTCTTTGTTCAAATTTCAAAATAGAATTTTTCCGTTCCGTTTCATTCTTTGTTGATTATTTCTTACTCAGTAACTTTAATCAAAATTTTTTTTTTTAATACTTTATAAGTTGCCTTTGTCTACATTCTCACCTAATGTTAAATAACAATGTGGGTAACAATGTGGGCTGCGATGGAGACACATTAAACATAGAGGACTGGTTATTATGAGCACCTGGCGCATCCCACCTATGGAGGGGCTTGTTGACTGCTCTATAACTAGAGGGTGCTAGTAACACAGAATTGCATTAGAAAAAGCGCCACCACCATGCTATGGTCTCATGAAAATCATCACCAAATTTTTAATTTATAGAATTTATTGCATTATTCGAACCAATATCGATCGACAAATGTCATCATCGCTAAAGATACCGAATTACAGCAGATTAATCAAAATATACTTTATTAATTTAGGCCATGAGAAGCCGCTTATGAGCGTCAAAGCTACCACCGGTTCGGAAAACAACCCAGTCATCGAGAAGAACCGCCAAGAAACTCGATCTGGAGAAAAGATCTGGTTTATCTCTTCATGTTATATATTTTTACAAAACATAAATAGTTACATTCATTTTTAGTGGATGCACAGAGAGGGGCATCATTTCCAGGTGTCACAATCGTTCACATATTGATCCATCCTATAATTTAGACATTAAACCCCCTTTGAGATGGTTCTCGAACTCACTATACGGCAAATCGGTAATGTGTTTTGCGACTTTGTTATAAAACCTAACACTATTACCTAATATATATTGTATAATATGAATAAGATCTAATGTAGGGCAAATGGCGAGAGAGCAGTCTCGAAGGTTCCTCAGAGACCGAACATCGAGGGTCTTTTCGACCCCGCTCAAGACTGACAGCGTGTAATTAACTTTGTATAAATCGACATAGCAACTTTCGACATTCATTTATCCTCATTGTTTTTGACGGGATTTTTAATTTTTTCGATATAAATATTTCAGGGTTCAACAACTTCATCGTTTCGTTTTCTGTTATTATACTCCGTACTGTAATTTGGTTTATTTGTATAAAGGCTGTAACCAACTTGTCACGATTTATGAAATAATAGAACGCTCTATATAAATTGCTCTATAAATTTTTATATATGTAATTCTTCTATCCGTGTGTATGTGAATGAACTCTTCCCAAACGGCTGGACAGATTATGTGAACACTTTTTGTGTGTTAAGGTGGATTCATGAATGGTTTAGATTCACAATTGGACTCGGTAGGTGGCGCTGTGGTTGACTTTTAGGATTTTATTTTATCAAGGCAGGACAACTTCTCTATTGGCTAAGCTCTATTAGTAGAGCCACGCTGAAGCTATTATTGGTTTCAGCATGAATGGGTCGCCTCGCCCGGGGTAGCACCACTCTCTCGTAGAAAACCGACATGAAGTAACATTGCTTGCATTGTTGCATTTCGTTCGGTCAGTGAAAGCGCCGGATAATCCACCTCCCCTCCTCCAAACACAATGGACGGTGGTGATCACTTAACATCAGATGACCCACCTGTTCGTTTGCATCTTATGATATAAAAAAAAACAACGTCCGCTGTGCCCGCTTGATATAGGTATGTATAAAATGTATGCCTGATGCACCTGATGGAAAGTACAGTACAGACAATAAATAAAGGCGACTGTCAGTGTTACAAAAAAAAATTGTCCAACTATAATACCGTTTAACTGAACGCAGCTAAGATTTTGAAGCGAAAACTTCTTTAGATACATTGAAAAATGAACGAAAGTGATTCGTCACGCTCAGGTTGGTGACGCCATATCGTTTACAATCGTTGTCTGTTTTACTGTCCAACAAAGAGTGCATCGTTCTAATAATTACATTTTTATTATTACGCACTATATAATAATATTACGTCATCATCATCTTCTTACCCTTATCCCACCTAAGTAGGGTCGGCACAACATGTTTTCCTTTTCCACGCTCGCCTATCAGATGTCATCTCAGTCAACACACCTTTTACACACATATCATTTTTCACACAATCCATCCATCCTTTTTTCGGTCTTCCTCTACTCTTATATCCATCGACCGTCATACTCAAAGCTTTTCTAGTTACATGGTCTTCATCTCTCCTCATAACATGCCCATACCATGCTAACCTATTACTCCTTAACTTCTCTGTTACTGGTGCTATTTTCAAACTTCCTCTGATATATTCATTCCTAATCTTATCCATTCTAGTTACACCACACATCCACCTTAACATTCGCATCTCTGCCACATGCAGTTTTCTCTCATCCGTCCGTCGTAATAATAATATTACGTATGTTTGTATGTTTTGTATATAATCAGTGTACTAGTTCAATTGATTACATTGTACGTAGTTCAATATTACTACTATCTGTTTACATACAAAGCACGCAGCACATAAACACAAACCTACTTTTTTTACTGGAAAGGTTTTAATATATTTTTATTGTAACTTAGGCATTAGATAACGCTAGGCTTAATTTTTATTTTCCGTTGTAATTTAACGCGGACGACATCGCGGGCGCTTGCTTTTTTATACATATAAAGGTGACTGTATTATAATTGCTTAAGAAATTCAAAACGGTGTTGATAAAATTCAAAGAAAACACATTCATAAAGATTGTATCGGAACTGATTTATAAATGTGGGCATTTACATAAACTAAGCATTGGTAGCTATATACAGAAAAATGGATGTTCGTATATACATTTGAGAACCATTAACTCTAACGTTTGTCTTATCAAAGTAAAAATTGGCAAACCTAAGTGAGGGAGAGGTGTAGTCGCAGCGCTCGCTATAAAAATCGAGTATAGATAACTTAACAAGAAGAATATTTACACGATATCCACTTTGATATCAATCCACTATTTATTACAACCAATAACGCTAAATGCATGTGGAGACGCGGCCGTATCTAGTAATATGTATCTATCACTACATATTATAAAACTTATTCCTCTGCCACGTCTGTTTGTCTGTTTGTTTGCGATAAACTCAAAAACTACTTAACGCGCCGGTCTTCGGAGCCACAGTTGGTCACTCCTATCTGGGCACTAACTAAAAAGTTCGCTACATCTTATTTTTGCCGTACCTCACGGTATAAATGTTAAAGTGGTAAAAAGGCTGTGAAATAAACTCTCCCGGCTAGTGTGTTCCCTCCTTCCTATAACATGGGGTCCTTCAAGCGTAACGTGAAGAGACATTTACGCAGGCCGGCATGACAGCGACGGCCGCCGGAGGAGGGCGTATCTCTCGGTGGTCGGCGTTGTTTTTGGATTGTATTGTGCTTAACATCAGGCACTGTGCAGTCGCTTTGCCGTGCTACAATAAAAAAAAATATTTTTATCCGGTTTTCCCTTATAGATAAAGTAATTCATGAGGAAGGTATATAATTTGTCAAAGTTTTTTCATTATTATCAGGGCGGGACAACGTCCGCCGGGCCCACTAATTGTATATAAAAGATATAGATCTCTCGTCGTGCGTGCATCACACAAAAACTACTACATAAATTTGTATTTTATAGATTTACTTCTGTAAGTCTTGGCATTTATATTAAAAAAAAATTATCATAACTTCATCTAACACGTTGATCGTCGCGGGACTTTTCACGAAACTGATCTAGGAATCCATTTTGTTTTACTGATTGATATAATATTATTTAAAATGATAATTATAGTTAGTGACAATCAAGAAGTTAAAAAAAGGCTTTTGGGAGGACATATTACAAATTACCTCGTTCTTATATTTCAAATTGCAATAGAGAAGTTCATGTAAACCAAGTCGATTTTTTTTCTTTCCTAAAGCCATCGATCTATATTTACACTGGTATAAAACGACTTTGCTCGTAGCTGTACAAATATGGCAACTAAAGAAAGGACGAGATAGCCCCTAGTGGGCATCCTGGGAAAGTTCACAAACTACGACGAGTTATATCGTTGTTGGCAATCAATATAATGTTCTTAAAGATTTATGAAGCTACTACAGTGTAAATTCTTTATAACGAATTTTTTCGGTATAAAAACTTTTCGCTATTCGGAGGCGAGAGAACAAATAAATGGTTTTGTGATAAACCAGCCAAATTGAACTAATTTCTACTTTATAATATAGCATGTATTTCGTTATAGCGAACGATGTTATAAAGAGTTTACACTTTATATGCATAAGTACTATGTGGAGAGTTTTTGGCGGGATATTAGTTTGTCATGTAGTGGATTTTATATTTTATTCATAATCTTGCGTTACTAGACTCTATATTGTGTAAAATCGGTGGTGTTTTATGTAAAATAGTTTGTTTATTGTGCATAAGTGAAGTGAATGGGAAAATAATACCACGGACCATGAATTCTGAGATGCCACAAAAATTCCCTGGAAGGTTGTAACAAGGGAGCCACCATCTTGTTGGAACATTAACAATGACATTGAAATGATCGCACGACACTAACTTGTAATAATATAAACTACTCGACAATGGCAGTAATAATCTGAAAGGTCATAGGCCAAAAATAAAGTATATAAAAAAAGTACTATGCGATCAACTATGTGTGTTTTATTGCCGTAGAGAAATGGGCTTACATTTGCTTCTCTGTACAAAAATATGTTGTAAAGATAATAAGCAACCCAGAAGAATTCGCGTCTGTCAGCTTGCTATAAAACGTAAATCACACTTGATAAGATTGCAAGATTCATTATAATAATTGAAGGAAACTAATTTTAAATTCGATCGATCATGTCGGTAACTAATTATCATCATCATATATATTAATAAGTGAAGCTTTGTACCCCTTTGTACCCCTTTTTAAAGGAATTGCGTGAACGGATGAACGTGAAACTTGGCATAGTTAAAGTTTATATAGAGGAGAAGTGCCGAAAGTTATTTATTTTATATAAAATGCATTAGAAGTATATTAAATTAATTAAAATATGCATTACTCACACTACTGCTTCAATTTAACAGAACATATACACACATGTAAATAAAAAATATATTTTGACATCTCTCAATAAAGAACTTCAAAGAAGGTTGTGAAGGAGGTTGCTATGCTCGACTGTTTGTATTATTTTACTCTTACGTTCCAA
Organism: Antheraea pernyi; assembly: GCA_015888305.1. NCBI lineage: Eukaryota > Metazoa > Arthropoda > Insecta > Lepidoptera > Saturniidae > Antheraea > Antheraea pernyi. The sequence goes on along the minus strand of MU158805.1, from coordinate 2,549,912 downwards.
TTACCCTTTTTCATTCTACATTCAACAATGATATTATAACATACAACTATTATTATAATATGTATCCCTTTAAAAAATCAATGAACTATAGTCGAATGTCGACCACTGGGCGCCCATTAGTATCATTAATTATGTCTATAAAAAAGTGTGTGTGTACTTATGTACACGAGTTAGAAGTTATACTTCTTTGGCGTAACAAAGTAAAAATCTTTTCAAAAATTTTATCTTTCATCTTATTCTACGTTTGTAGAAAAAACACCACTAACAACAGAAAAAAGGTATTTAATACATTGAAAGTTTTAATACAAAGAAATACAAACAACATAAACAAAGAAACAAAATGTTGACTATAGCTAACTTCAGGGTGTCGGTTTTTCGTGACGGTGTGCGCGCGCATCGTAAAAATTTACTCTCAACATTTTTCCCTAACGCGCCAAAAGCAGTATAACTTCAAAAAGCAAAGAGATCTGTCTTAAGTGTATCAAGTAGAGGACGAAGAACACACACGCGACCGTATTTATTTTCTCTCTACGCGGGGGTACTAACAAATGAAACAAAAATAACTGCAACCGCAGTCTTGGTTATAGACATTTGCTTTTTCTATGTCGAAATGATATAGTAATGAAGTGATCAATTAATCTAGAACGAGATATAACGGCAGAAATATTGCCGATGCTGGTCAACTACCTGTTCGTTTTGACGTAGAATAATGGTCTAACAGCACCTAACTGTATACGTTATTGAATAATATCGATACCGCTATAGCTTATCTTCAACCATCGAATTTTTGTTGCAACGTCGAAAAAGAACGGCCATTTTGTGTCCACAGGTCCTAATTATAGATTGTTTGATAAGAAATTGTTTCTATTATGTTGGATCGCGATCAAAACACAACGTATGTTATTTTGAAAAAATCTATACTGATATTATAAAACTGAAGAGTTTGTTCACTTGAATGCGCTAATCTCAGAAACGACTGGTCCGATTTTAAAAATTATATCAGTGTTAGATAGCTCATTTATCGAGGAAAGCTATAGGAGCATACTAAAAGGAGCGGAGCACCAATCAAGAATGTTTCAAAATCGGGGTTAACGTACGTAGTATTTAGTAAACGATGTAGCGAGTTAAATTTAGCGTTAGCCCAAAGTAACTATTCCACGCGGCCGAAGTCGCGGACAGATGCTAGTATTGGGATATATAAACAAAATAATGTCATTTTTTATTCACAAATCAATTCTATAGTCTTAGATTAAATAAGTATGATTAACAGATTGATCCGAACATAGCACGATTATGATTCAGCGTCTTCTCGATCGGAGGTTCCGTTGGAGAACATGCATTTTTTTTTATCATAGGAGGCAAACGAATAGGCGGGTCACCTGATGGTAAGTGATCACCGCCGTCCATATACACTAACAACACCAGGGGAGTCGCTAATGCGTTGCCAGCCTGTTTGGAGGGGGGCACGAAGAGAGGGGAGGGGAGGTGGGCCTCCGGCGCTCTAAAAATAGTATTAAGGGACATATACAAGCATTAAATAGTAATAGATAAACTTTTAATATTTGCTTGGCTATTTAACCTGCCAATAAGAAAATCGATGTCAAGTATTCTATTATCTTTGTGATTTAACAGTAAGATTCTGAAGCGACCTTTTTTATTTTTATAAACTTTTATTTCTTTTCCTTGATTACATCGTCATTAATATGAAATGAGTTCAATCGATATACAATAAAAACTTCCTTAATTAACAGCCACCTCATAAATATACTTATAATTACCATTTACATATCTCTTCGATTTTATTTTACTCCAACTCCAACCAAACTATATAAAACTGTAATAAAATCCGTAAATAACTTTTTGCTTATCGAAATAGATGATAATGAAATTAATGAATTCTAATCTAAACGGGCAATTAAACATTGGATAGAATTAAAAAAAAAACATATCTTTTTAATATTCGTAAACAACAAAAAACCCAACAAAATTTCGATCACAAAATTATAAGAAACTTCACGGTTGAAATGCTTTTAGTATAAGATACGATTCGACTATAGAAGCAGATACAGTCAACAAGTTTTTCTAAGCCATCTAAGCGAATAAAGAATATAATTCATACATTAAAAAAAACTTGATTACATTAAGAGGCCACTATCAACATTTACGGTGTTTTTTTTTCTAACTAAGAGCTACAAAAAACTCACTAATGGCCGTTGCGTGATCCGCTCGATTGATAAATGTATTAATACTGGAAACACAATAAGGTGAATTAACCAAATGCTAGTCGTTATACGCTTTTATAAAATTATATTGTTATACTGAAAAGCATAAATGAAATACAAGACGCGAACTGTTCACTTATAAAGTTATGGAAGCAATTTTTACACTAAAAATAAGGTTTAATATCTCCTATTGCTAAGTCACTTATTTAATATGTATCAGATGTTGTAGGTGGTTAAGCCACGGTGTAGCTATTAGTACTTTCAGCATGAATGGGTCGGCTCTCTCGGGGTAGTACCACCCTATCACTGAAAACCGACGTGAAGTAACAGTGTTTGCATTGTTGCGTTACGTTCGGTCAGTGAGAGCGCCGGAGGCACATCTCCTCTCCGCCCTCGCTGGCAACGCACTTGCGACTCCCCTGATGTTGCTAGTGTCTACGGACGACGGTGATCACTTACCATCAGGTGACCCGTCAGTTCGTTTGCCTCCTATAATATAAAGAAAAGAAAAAGATGTCAGTAAACAACGAGTGTTTCCACGTTGTACTAACCATTCCTGTGACTCCGTATGCCTCTATAATAATAAACTAGCTGATTCCCGCGACTTCGTCTGTGTATCTCAATTGTTTTATATATCTTTAAGGGTATTATTATAAGCAGCGTTTTCCATGAAAGCTCCCAGGCGGCTTGACTTTTTCCGATACTTCCAAAAATTATCCTTTTATTGCAACCAATTTACAAAAAGATCTTGACCAAATATATACCAAAACCTTCCCCGTGAATCACTGTATCAATTAATGAAAACCTCAGGGAAATCCGCTCAGCAGCTTTTGACTTTATAGCGAACATACAGACATACAAACACAGACGCGGCGGAGGACTTTGTTTTATAATATGTAGCGACAATAGGTTATAGTATAATTCATTTTGTGTAAATGGTTTCGCAGTTGAAATATCTTCATATACCAATTTTTATGACGATCTATATAACTAGTAGTTATTATATTAGGCAGGCTAACGCGAGAGGGCAGCTCCTGGCTTTCCCCCTTTCCCCGCGCCTCCCCGACTCCCTTCCATAGATTTCGACGAAACGATGTTGGAATTTACGAATTTCATATAACTACTATATAAAATAGATATGCGTAGTGACATTCTTTAGGGTCATATGAAGAACAAAGTCACAAAGCACTTGTTGCGAACAAATGTATCGACAACATACGGCGTCTAGTAATCCTGAATTGATGTGGTGATATATTCTATTTCGTTGCCCACAGCTTTGCACGCATTCTCTATGCTGTAAATATATTCATATTTTATATATTTATACCTAATTAAATATTTAAAGTTTCTAATGGTAAGAAAAAAATATTTAATAAGCTATCAAATTTAGAACGATTTTCCCGATAGTAAATATATGCTTATAAATTCACGGCCCTAAATTTAGGCTCTGATTTCATATTTAAAACGGAAAGTAATTATTGAATTGTCACAAATAAAATACAACGTTAAAAACGGATCGCATTTCATAAAATAAAACTGAACAGATATATCTCGATTCGAGCAATATTAATTTAAAATAAAACGTTCCCCCAACGCAACGTAGGATGTAGCCGTGGGCCACGGTAATTAAGTGGAGAATAAACGAAACGAAATTCAAGTTTCAATTACGATTAAGGGTGAAAGATGGGATTTGATATACTTTAATCGCAGTATTTTAGTTTTTACGGCTTTCTCTGAATCGTTTCTCGTCTAATAGGAACGCTCCTAATTAACTACTCTGAAGTAAGGAGCGTGGATAACAAGTTATTTTCCTTTTATTACTTGACATATTTATATTAAACTTGCTTATTCCTTTTTATTCATGTAGATTTGGGTTATCTCTCGGTTATAGTATCTTTTTTCTGAATGTAAGGGTACCCATGTGCTTTTATGCATCCCTGGTAACGCCTGAGCAACGAGTAGTTAAGGCGTGAAAATGTAGTTAAGTAACAAACAAACCTTACAACAAGCGGCCACCTGCGTTTTCATTCATGTTAAATCCTAATTTATTGTATACTAGCGGGCCCGGAAGACGTTGTCCCGCCCCGATTATGAAAAAATCATTGACATATTATATACTAAAACGTTCCTCATCAATCCCTCTATCCACCGGTGAAAACCGCATTAAAATCCGTTCGGTAGTTTTTGAGATTATCGCGAACAGACAGACAGACAGACGCGGTAGGGGACTCTGTTTATGTGAACGTGAGTTTGTTTGTTAAGCCTTTCACGCCTTAACTAATCAATTTTGGTTGCATGTTGTCATGGTTATAGAAAAAGACATAACGTACCTTCATCCCGAAATGTACTAGTACCTCCCGAAGAATAGGCTAAATCTACACTACACACGAGAGCGTCTAATTAAATTCAAATGTACATTAATATATAATAATAACAATAAAATGTTACCTAGTAGAAGTGGCACCTCCAACGAGAACAGCGTATGTCTGTCTCATTGTTCTGCAATACCTGAAGGCAACCTAGACACTGCTCTCATTCTATACGATACGGTGTTTACCCCCACCACTATGTGTGACACCAAAAGTTCGCAGATCAGAATTTCAAACCCCCTCCATAAAAAGTTTAACATCAAAAAACTTAAATACGCTTTCATGGTGGTCTCGGATATGTCTATATCAATTTAAAAAAAATAGAGACAATACTAGAACAAAAGAAGGTAATCGTCATATTTCACTCAAAATATATTTATTATATATACGGAAATGATACTACATTTATTTTACAAATACAACATTTTAAAAGTATTCTTTAAGATACGGACAGATTTATTGCGGTGTTAACAGTTTTCTCATAACTACAATTTTGTTGCACTCTGAATGAGCGCTATAAAGATAATTTACACGACAAAGTAAGCTTGTTTCGACAAACAACATAATATTCATCCATTCAGAGGAGTTAGATAAACCGTATATCTCGTTTTAACTAACAGTTGTTGCACAGGTCTCGATTAACATAGGCGACGACATACGCTGAAGCGTATTTGAAAGCGTACGGGTAATTTATTACATTAATTTATAAATCCATTTTAATTTATGTAGCAACTAGCAGCTGCCTGTAATTTCGTCTGCATTGATATGTTTAAAATTATGACACCATATATTATCTTCGTCTAACTCTAACGGCTTATACATCGCACGCCGAAATAGCTCTTTTAATGGCATACATTTTGAATTGAATGTAATCATAATATTTTAGGAAATTTAAACAATCTTCTTTATATATATATATATATATATGTCCGTATGTATATGATTGAGCTGCTAAACGGCTGGATTTTGATGATTTTTTTTGTGTGTGTTCACATGTATTTAGGAATGGTTTACATTCCCAACTGGCCCCAATAGGTGGCGCTGCGGTTGACTTTTAGAATGTTTTAATTACCAAGACAAGACAACGTCCGCCGGAAACGATACGATCGCGTGAAAGTTAGCAAAAAATAAAAATTTTTGATTTGATGCGTGTGGGGGGGCCTGCACTGCTTTGGACACTGTTCATTTTGTTTATTATTTGCACGTAACCCATTTTTTTAACTCTAAAATAATGATAGTCTAGGTTACTTCTTATAATATCACCTATTTGCCACTATAAGTCCCGTCAAAATCGGTCCAACCGTCGAATATTAGCCGGAACAAACAGACAAACAAAAATATTGTTTTGGTATACGTATCATATCCATTTATTAAAAAATTATGGACAAACAACAAATAGACAATACAACAATATATCTTTTCACTATATCGGAACTTCTTCTTCTTTCTTTGCATTATACTTCAGTTTCGTACTTCCTACAAACTTGAATTCGTTATGCATTATCGAATATGATTAGGAGAGACATTACCTTAAATAAAAAAAAAATTGTGTGTGTGTACTTATGTACACGCATTAAAAGTTATACTTGTTTAAATTTTTTATCTTTCGCCTGTATGATGTATGTAGAAAAAACGACACTAACAATAGAAAAAAGGTATTTAATACATTAAAAGTTTTAATACAAAGAAACAAAATGTTGACTATAGCTAACTTCAGGTTGTCGGTTTTTCGTGACGGTGTGCGCGCGCATCATATAAATTTACTCTCATCATTTTTCCCTAACGCGCCAAAAGAAGTATAACTTCAAAAATATTTTTGAAGATTTGAAGATACGCCTTAGGTATATCGGCTTTTCAAGACGTACACGATCACCGGGCTTCAAAGAAAAAACGAATGCAAGTAAATTACATTCCGGATGTCAATAAAGTTCAGTGTATGTTTACAGCTCCGTTAAATTCAGCGATCGAGTTTCGCTAAAACCCACACAAGCCGGCTACCGTCGGATTTAGAACTGTGATCTCGGTTTCATTCTATTATACAAACAGTTATAAAACTATAAAAGTTTATTTACGTTTTTAGTTTAATAGCTCGAGTTACTTGAATTGTGAATTGTTAGATTTATTTTTATGACATTTTCCATTAAAATGCAAATATCTAATTCCAACACATTATATAAGCTTCTTATTGGAATAGAAGAAGATAAAGGTGCCTATCTTGAAGAATATTCCACGTTGATTTTTATTTATATAAACTAGTTGCATGTCCCGGCCTCGCATAGATGTACTGACAGAGAGGTGAAACCAAATCTTCCCTTTACAATACGACCATGTAATGAAATAAAATAGCAACTGGTCAAATAATCGTCAATCTGTCAATTCCGATGATGTTTTTGAAGATTTCACTCAACATTTTTTTTTTGGCAACCAATATTCTAGTATATTGTTACAGTCATTGTCGATTAGAAAAAATCTAATAAACTAACAAGATGATGGCCCTCTTGTTAGAAATTCCCAGGGAATTTTTGTGGCAACTCCGAATCAATGTTCCATGGTATTATTTTATTTCCCATCCACTTCACTTATTCCCCATTATCAAACTATATTACGTAAAACACCACGAATATTACAAATTATAGAGCCAAATAATACAAGACTATGAATAAAATATCAAATCCACTACATAAAATTCCAAGATCCCGCCAAAACACCCACTTAACTTTTATATGGATTTTTTAACCCAAAATTTTCAGTGTTCTTTACGAATGTCTTAAGTAAAAGAATTTAATACATTTAGATTATTTCATTAGTCATTGTTTTTTTACAGTAGGTTCTACACGGACGGAGTCGCGGGCACGGCTATTTCGACTATAAGATTGTTTAAATAATCCCCTTTTATAAAATTTAACATTGGGTAATAGCCAAATGGCCTTTACAGATACTTATAAGATAAAAAACCGCTACAAAATTTAATCACTTTACGACTTAAAAACTTAAAGCCTAATAGGTATTTAAAGAAGACAAACAAGGCAAAAGCGGTTATAATTAAATAAATTATTTTGTTAATGGTAAAGACTTTTACTTAGAAAATATGTAAGCAGATAAATCAAGCGAGCGAAATGCTTTTAATATGCATGCGGTTTTATTTAAGAGAGGAAGTTCCCTCCTCCGTAATAGGGAGTATAAAAGGAGCCGTACATTTTATGAAACAGGAGTGCCGCCGCGCCGCGGTGCATCAATAAATACGGTCGGCAATGTGCTGGAATATTCTATACACAAAAAAGGTACGTAACATTAAATATAGACAAACGAAAATATTTCATGTGTATAGATACAAACAAACGTGCATTATTTTTGAGACATTTGTATGGTACAAACTTTTCGGGACGTACACATTTTTTATTTATTGGCGACTCCTTCCAGCTTCGCACAGTTATAATGACGTCATGATGACCATGTTATTCAAACCAATTCATTCGTTGACACTTTTACTGCCTGGTACGCTTATCTCTCCAAGACGCAATGTAAGCCAAGAGAGTCTCAGCTTCAGTACCATCGCTGGAGCGCCCCGCTATGCCAGAAATTACACTATAAAGTGCGATCTCAACTGGGAAATCTTGTATACCATCACTACAATTCTAGGTACCGCGATGTTCAGGCGGGCAGACGCGTTAAGCTACTCTCTGGTGAAAGGAATAACTCCACTCCATGCACGACCGCCGAACCAAACCTTTTTATTTTTTATTAACGTGGGGAAATCGCAGGAACTAAAACCCCACGGCGCACCAACAACCACCGTAATGGGACGACACGGGCTCGAAAACGCCGAACCTAACCTACCCATGGACAAGGATGAAAGTACATTGCGTCATTCAAACTTCATTAGTTTGACCAATTAAGAAACCAACCTCCTAAGGGAACGATGGGGTCCTATCGAGGAGTCGTGAGGATCGTCACCGCAGATGGCACAGTCCTGAGCTATCCCCTTACTACACCCGCAAGGGGCGATTGAGAAGACTACTACGAGGCGCTTTGACTTCGCAATTTCAAAGACGAAGTCCAATCACACACATATTTATTTTGTTACGTGTAGTTTTAAGTCTGCAAATTTTCCTACAATAACTACTAAAATGATATGCTATAAAAGGTAGTACTTGATCTATATCAAATATCTAAGGTAAATTGTTAGTTATGTTATTACATGATACATTTATTGATTTGAATAAGAACACTACATACACTGATCTCAATAGCTTCCCAAATAATGGTTTATTTTTAAAATCATGTAAAAGATAAAATAATTACCGTAGTTAACTCTTATACGATAGATAGATATAAACTATCGCGGTCTTTTCTATATGCCTATTGAAATAATACAATTTCACAGTGCATTATTTCCAAGTATATATCTCATAAGGTTTAACCAACGTTAGCAACGTAAGCACACGAAAGTAAATTCTGTACGATTTGAAAACATACATCGACTTTTGTTTACTCTCTATAAATATAATTTAATTTCCGGAAATGATTCTCCAAATTACTGTTAAAACCGTATCAAAATCCGCCGCGTTGTTTCTAACAACTTAGATATACACGTAGATACTAATAGCGACTCGCTGTATACTATTTGTCACATACAGATCATTAGTACGTGTTAACAAATGACTCCTAATTCCATAAATTATAAGATGAAATAATTTCCAGTCGAGCATTAATAAAAGTAATAAATAATGAGAGGGACAAAAATAAATGGACGTCTCCAGCGGAATGTGTGAAATCATTTTTCACTATTATAATGATTTCGCCTCCGTATAAAAGACGCGAGTTCTTTGTGTTCCAACAAAAGAAATATATTAATCATATGTTCTCGTTCGTATCAAAGGAATAGCAAACATTTTTACCATACTACTGCGGTGTATCTCTGTAATGGATGGAAGAACTGCTATCATTTGAAACAACGTTTTTACCGCTTCGCATAATATTTACTCAGCTAATGAGACAGGATAATATTATAAAATTCATGTAAAAACTTAAAATCAGATAATCCGAGAACATTAATTAGCAAACAACGTTAAATGTTAATTAATCCAAAGATGGATACGAAACAAAGAGTTTATTCATTACAAAAGGGAACAAAAACTTAAGTAGGGTCGCGCGCGATTCCCGTCGAGGGCTGCAATGGGTACAAGAATGCGACTTTGTTTCGGAGCGGTCTTTGTGAAATGCGAAGTGAAACGCATAAAGCTCCGACCTCACCCGGCGGAAGAGCTGGATGTGACGCGGAATAGCGACACTGACACACGATGAAATTGCATTGAATCTAGAACGCTCGCGCTTGCACGCTTTTATGATATCCTGGTACGCGTTGAAATATAATTTGCATGTAGTTAGTGGAAAATGGAAAGTTATGGGAGCTTGAAAAATAAATAAAAAAGAGAAAAAAATACTTTGTTGTTTTCCACTCAAATAAATTAAATATTCCTTAAAGTAAATGGTATTATGGTTCATTTTTAATACTATTAATAATACATATAAAAGTATAATAAATACAAAATACTTGTCAAAATGTATATAATCGAATCTATTTATTTATTAGTTTGTTATCCCTCAAATAATATCTAACAAGAGGGTTTAATGGTTACTAAACCTCGATACTTATATACGTATTACATTAAATTATGTTTCGGTGCATAATCTCAATTTGAAAACATATATCAAATAATATTCAATAAATTCTTGCTTTGTGAACACCGGACCGGTTCTCGGGGCAATCAAATACCACGAGAAATAAAGCAATAAAAGTGAGACCGTGATTTAGTCGCCGTCGTTTGGAGGTTAATGGTTTATAAAATGATTTGAAGGTTATAAAGATGTAGGATTCAATTGGAAAATTTTCTATTCTAGCGGTAACAATTCACATCATATTTTCCAGATGAAATTACCAAGGACTCCGTGAAATATTAAATAAACCCGCTTCAAATATAACAAATTATACCATATTCTTTAACCTTTAATTCGATTTCAATAGCACTTGGAATCAAATGAACGTCAGTGTAATTATTTTCACATTTATAAACTGAATACCAGTGTCCGCACGATTTTAAAACATAATTCCAATTCCCATATTTCATTTTACGAGCGGATTGTGTTCAATAAATTAATCCCCTCTATACACGCAAAATGTATCCAACACGAAAATCATCCGATTCATACCGGACGAAATTATTTCGATGTTTCATGTAAAGTTTAATAATAAACTTTTACGTCGTCGGAAATTATTTCGGGAATCTCTCTCTCTACTCTTTGATGTATATTTAATTTGAAATATTTTTAGTGCCTTGATGATATATAACATCGTAATGGTGTGGTATTCATAAAACAGTTTTAGATGAATACGTGTTTCTGACGAATAACTCATTCGACAAATTTAACAAAAAGAGGAGAAAAAAACAATTTTCACGATTGAATAAACAACGAAATAAAATAATTTCACAAACATCGTATTTTTTCGTTTCAAAGCCATTTAATTTAAGCTTCGTGTGGCTAGGGCTGGCCTCGACCCGAGTGTGATTCAAAGCGTCGGTGTTACAAGAATGCATGATCGATTTTTAGTTCTTATTATGAAGTCAAGTGGTAAGATAAACTGGAAAGTTTTATGTAATGTACTATACGAAAGTGTACGTTAATTTCGGGTTTCCCTCACGGATAATTAAGTAGATTCTATAGAGGTTTCCCTAAATTAAACTTATTGTTCCATACACGGCAGCCCTAAAACCGCTTCGGGTGAGTATAATCCGATTTATATCTCTAGACTGTATTTTTTCTTTATTCTCTCCACCACGCGGAGCTGTAATTTGTTGAAAAACATGCAAATGTTAAGTGTTTTGTTTGCGTTTTTCTATTTTCAACTTGGACTTCACATTCAACTACGTAGTTTTATATTTTTGTATGATAAGAACGTTCACTTTTCTTCCTCAGTTTTCAGCTTGGTGGTAGAGCCACGCTGAAGCTATTACTGGTTTCAGCATGAATGGGTCGGCTCGTCCGGGGTAGTACCACCCTCTCATAGAAAACCGACGTGAAGTGCTTGCATTGCTGCGTTTCGTTCGATCAGTGAGAGCGCCGGAGGCCCACCTCTCCTCCCCTCTTCTCCTCTCCCTCTCCTTCCCCTAATCTCTTCCCCCAAAGGATGGCAACACACTTGCGAATCCTCTGGTGTTGTTAGTGTCCATGGACGTTGGTGATCACTTAACAGCAGGTGACCCACCAGTTTGTTTGCCACTTATGACATAAAAAAAAAGCTTTGATATACTCTTTTATACTTTAAGATCGTTCTCCGAAATAATACTATTTATGAAGTTATTAGACTTTTCCTTTGTTATGTGTTATTAATAGATATATCAATAATTATATAAAAATACATAATCTATATATACGTACCTACAAAACATATCAGCATAGGATTGTGACTATTGAATGTAGAATTTTTCGATTCGATGGACATTTACCACTTCTTTAATGTCCAACAAAGCAGGCGAGAATTCATTTATATTAATATCATTACATACTCATTCATTTATATATAGTTTTAAATTGTATTAAATCGTTAATTTATAACATTGTTTTTCATATCGCCAGAAATACAGAATAAAAGTAACAATAAAACACCGTTATTATTAGAGAAATACGTTTATATTATTCTTATGGAGATAAACAATTTACAGAGAAATGTCGTATAGTGAACGCTCTTAGCATCGGACCATACATCCCTGACAACGACTTGTTATTTATTCCCGTCGAAACGCCCTTTACAAGCCCAATACCGGCATTCGATTTTCATCCAGCCTCAGGGAGAGATAAAAGAAGCTTACCTTCCCATACTTCAGCGGGCACATTGTCCCGAAGCGCATAAAACTACCAAATTAAATAACCAAGCCGGCGCCAGCAATCTTAATATTTAAACAGTAAAAGAACCCTCATCAAAATTTGGCCGTTCAACACCCCGCCCGTGTATATTCATGATCCACAACTCACATAAATATTATTCAAGAAACTTGGGAATTTGCGAGCGTTAATGAAACAAGACGCTAACTCAGAGGGGCTCACCGAAAGCTTAAATTATTCCGGGCGCGCCTCGCCCATGTCTTTCTGACGATGCTATTATTTTAAATTATTTTTAATTGAGTAAAAGCAAGCGAAAAACGGAATAACAACGTGCCGGGTTCATTACCCGGCCGACAAAGCGCCCTAAAAGCTTTCCGAGACTCGGGCTACACACAGTTTGTTACAAAACGTTAAACTACATGAAAAATTGTTTGCGTTTTAACGATTCTTAAAAATAAAATGGAACGTGAAAATCATAACGCAACAATGGGCCGTAATGAAATCTCTTTTTAACGGCTCACGGCTGTAGCGGGACCGAGCAATTTTAACCTCGTTTTCATTGAAATTCACATTTCACTCGAGCAACAAAGGGGTTGGGCTCTTTACGAAATGTCAATTGTGAGGAGGGTTGCGGACTGTTGATCCTGTGGGCAAGCGATGTTGTCCTGGTACCGGCGGACATGTGTACGCTCACATACAAACAGCACCAATACTATATACATATATACACTCTATGCAAACATAAGTAAGTAACACGCGTGTGTGTATAAATAAAATATTCTTGTCCCAGATTTCTGCATATTACATAAAGTCAACCACTGCTTTAAAAAGTTAACAAGGTTCTCCGATTCTTCCTTTGTCTATCTACGTCCCATAGAAAAACAAATTACATCCACAGACTTTCAAAGACCCATTTCCTTTGTTTTGAAGTAAGGTATATCCTCGTTACAAAATTCCCGCAACATTAATTAAGTCATATTAATTTGTAGAATCATTTGTATAATATGTAATAATTTGTATAATAAACAACTTTGAACAAATCTGTGGAATTCTTAATACAGAAAAAACTAATAGGTTTCTCTACTTACAATTCAATTAAAGCTTACAAGGTAAGCCTGATTATTTTATCTTGGACTAATATTACCCGCTGCTTACATAGCTGGCCTCCTTCAAAAGAACAATTAAGTTTAGTTACCAAGGGATGAGAAGCGAAGCTGATAAAAGTTGTAGTTCGCCCACAGGCTCTCATGTCGGATACGTTCCCGATAACAGGATTAACGCGCCCTCCCGTGTTGTTACTTGCTAATTCGCAACTCTCCGCACGCTATACCCTCAACGATAATGTCCTCCCAGTATAATCCGCTATTTACTTTCTTAGTTACATTTTTAATTAAGTAATCATTTTTAATTAGCGTTGATAAAATTAACTTAGCAATATTGGTTTTATTTAATTTATAAACCTCTACATATTAACTGTTGCTTCTGATATTTTATTGAATTTCAAATTAATAATTTTATTAATTACTCATCAAATAAAAATATACTTCGTAAGAAAATTATAATTATCACCTTGAAAATTTTATACCAGTAATATTTGTCGAAAGAATCATGTGCGTATCTCGACTCGACGGAGTATATCAATTTTTTTAATTATAGAAATAAACTTATAAACGATTTGACGCGAGTCATGAAACGTTTACGACAATATAAAATGGTAATGGATTAACTTGATCGCCACAGTCGACGTTTAACGAGCGACCTGGGGGAACTTCCTCAATAAAATTATGGTCTGTCATCTCTTTTAACTATACCAAGATTCATAGATAATAAACTCATGACGCAAACGATATTTTGACACTGCTATTAGGTAATCAGTAACGAGCGATTTATATATTTTATTATTGTGTCGATACTCGGTAGGAATCTTTGAAACAATGAATTAATTAATCCCTTAATACGCACTGGCCAACGCTGGGGCTTGCAAATTACTCCTTAGATGTTCTTTGCACGAAATAAACCTTATTATTATTAAATACCACTTTAACTAAGTTACAATTTTGTGTTGAGCTCTCTTTTGTGCATTACTATGAACTATGCGACGCCTTATTTCTTCTTGTTAGAACATTACCTGTGTTGGCTTTTAGATAATATTTCAAATGGCTGAGCTTTACAACTTCTGGATACGTCTAAATCCATATGATCTTGGGATTATTGTCAAGTTTGTATATTTACATATAAGACTATACAATAATAGACTGTACGATAGCACGGTACATAATTTTAAATTGCAATCTATATAAATAGTTTTAACGTCTTTGTTAATGAATTACACTGTAAAGGGAAAGAAATAAGCACAATTGGATATTAAAACGAAAACCTAATTCTTATAAAGGAATGAAAAGAAAAGAGACAAAGGAATTCCTTTAGTGTTGCCTCACGCAACGACATAGAAAACGTTAAAGGGAACTTATTAATTATTACAAATAAAACTTGGTCCGCTCGTAATTAAGAGTCCATTTTGCGACAGCCTTTTAAAATTCACTCCACGGGCTCCGAGGGAGGCTCAAAGGCGAAATAATTAAAGCGGCGAGCATAAGAAAATGCCGGGAGGTAGAGAGATCAAAGTAAGGTATTTCCCCTCGGGTAAATAATATAGCAGTCGAGTGCCGGATTTCGATGTTTGCCGCCATCACGAGGCGCTCTTACTAAATGCTATTGACATGGCTTACCTCAATCTAAATTAATTATTTAAAGTTAATCCTTACTTCCGACATACGTTCGTATACCTTATTAACAGATGTTAATTATTTTTCTAATTGCTTACGTATAATTACAACTATATACATTAATATGAATACGAATAAATTAATTTTAATATTAACCCAATGCTGGGAAAGATCCTTTCTTGAAGTAAGGCGTGAACTTAATCGCCCCAAAAAGAACGGCATATAGACCATCTTTAGCAGTATCTAATCTACAATTGCATAATTTTTCTCTGGTATACTGTTATATTTTTCAATCCTGAATTTAGATTTTTCCATGAGCTTTACCTTCACCGCCAGTCTATATCTGATGTACATGCAAATAAAATCAAACTGGATTTCCTTTGTCCGGGCAAATGTCTGAAATCGATTTTGACTAGACAATATACTTCATCCAAGCTAGATAGCACTATGGTTTTCTAAAGACACTAAGCAGTAGTGACAACGTTACAGTGAAAAATATAAATAACAGTCCATAAGTAATCCATATAAAATACGCATTTCTATGAGAAATCTGTACCACTTTTTTTGGCAACCGATCTTCGAGATTATTACTGCCATTGTCGAATAGGTAATAATATAAGTACCTTCCGATAATGTCAATGTTCTAACATGGCATCTCAGAATTAATGCTCCGTGGTATTATTTGCCCTCTACTTATGCACAATAACCGAACTGTATTACGTATAATGCCATCTATATTACAAAATATGGATTCAAATAACACAAGACTATAAATAAAATGATGACGGTACCATTTTCGAGCGAATGAATTCGGAAATACTAGCCGGTATTAATTAATTGAATCGTGAATCAAGATATATCCGAATTCTAATAATTCCGTGAATTCATTAGTTTATTGAAGTAATATTAATGCAATTAACGCTTGAAATTGTTTTTTTGGCGGGATCTTGGTCTGTCATGTAGTGGATTTTATTTTTTATTCATAATCTTGTGTTACTTGACTCTATGTTGTGTAAAATTGGTGGTGTTTTATGTAATATAGTTTGTTTATTGTGCATAAGTGAAGTGAATGGGAAAATAATACCACGGACCATGAATTCTGAGATGCCACAAAAATTCCATGGAAAGTTCTAACAAGTTGGCCACCATCTTGTTAGTTCATTGAAATTATATCAAGAAACTTGTAATATCGATACTCACTTGACAATGGCAGTGATGGTCTACTAGAAGACTGGTTGCCAAAATGGAATGGAAGAAGAACTTGTAATACTATTAACTACTTGACAATGGCAGTAATAATCTAAAAGATTGGTTGCCAAAAATAAAGTTAAAAAAAAACGCTTGAAATATTTAACGAAAGATATTTAGATTTGGTTTTATATATTTAAAGATTTTTTCTTTGTATAACCCACGTCCAAAGAGGTAAGTATATTTGCAGAAAATAATCTTTGATACTATTAATCAGTTTGTAAAAATTCTTTTAACAAATTTATATCTATAGCTGCAATCAGGCTGACTGTTACGAGCTATGAGTTATTACTATTAAATTTCGCATTATCGCATACAAAGTCGTGAGTGGTTACTTATATAACATACTAGCTCCCGTCCGCGACTGCGTCTGCATTTGTATCTTTATACTGCTGTCACCACATTATTACCTTACCTTATTCTGTTGGTTTATGTAGAGTCGAGATAGATTTTAGATAGCAAGATTTTTTCCAACTGATTTGATATTTATCATTATATTTCGACCGATTTAATTCAGTCCAGGTGTTATAGTGAACTATACAGGAACCAAAGCAAGTAAGCAAAGTATTTTTATTAGTTACAGCTTATATGTTATTCTGATGTAAGTTTCGGTAAGATGTAAGTGTACTGTTACCCTCATAATATTATAGGAGACGAATAACAGGATAGTCCATGACTACGGAGTCACTATTGGGATATTTATATTGAATTTTGTATCCACCATTTTGCTTATTACATCATTCAACAACCGGTGTGAATTAGGTCAAGCGTGACCCTATAACTATTTTTTTTTGTCATAAGTGGCAAACGAACTGTTGGGTCACCCGCTGTTAAGTGATCACCATAGTCCATGGACACTAACAACACCAGAGGAGTCGCAAGTGCGTTGCCATCCTTTAGGGGAAGGGAGAGGGAGAGGAGGAGAGGGGGCCTCCGGCGTTCTCACTGGCCTAACGAAACGCAACAATGGAAGGAAGCACTGTTACTTCACGTCGGTTTTCTATGAGAGGATGGTACTACCCCGGACGAGCCGCCCCATTCATGCTGAACCCAGTAATAGTTTCAGCGTGGCTCTACCACCATAATTACTAATAATAAAAAACATCACGTCGATATAACGACCGTTCACTTGTAACATAAAACTATATGATACTCAATGATTGCGAGCTTTACGAATTAGTTCCAATGTCTTAAGAAACATTACGACAGCACAGTGTAATAATATTGCCATGCGTGATACATTATGGCTAACATATCAACTACGGTTATTCATATAATATACCTTACGCTGAGTTCGTGCAGAATAACCCTTAATTCATGATAATTACGCGCTAATAAAACGTGACTAAACTTTCAAAGGTCATTGTCGAAAATATTCAATTATGCAAACGTGCCTACTATGTTAATAATGGCTTTATGAATATTAAATATTAAGCAAAACGAGACACAGAGATAATCCGAAATATCCCTTTGTTCTTGTGTTTTAGCTTTGTGGACTTACCTCCGGTCGCCGGTCGCGTTATCCATAATTTATACAACCTCCAAATTGTGTAGTACGCTCGTCTCGACTTACCTGAAAAGAATAATAACTACAATAAAGAATAATTCGTGTCCAATGTTTGATAAACAAAAGAAACTACCATAAGACTTTGTCATCTATACTCTATTCTTAATATTATAAATAGGTAAAGTTTGTGAGTTTGCGATGTTGTGACGTTGTAGGGGGTAATCTCAGGTACTAAACCGATTTTGAAGATATTCTTTTACCAATAGAAAGCCATGTTATTTGTGAGTGTCATAGGCTACATACCATAACGCTAAAACCAATAGGAGCGGACCAACAATGAAGAATGTTTTAAAATCAGTTTTTTTTTTCCTTTTGAGAGTTTCCACTACGTGTTAGCTCAAAATAACTATTCCACGCGTACGAAGTCGTCGGCAGAAGCTAACCTCCAAATTGTGTAGTACGCTCGTCTCGACTTACCTGAAAAGAATAATAACTACAATAAAGAATAATTCGTGTCCAATGTTTGATAAACAAAAGAAACTACCATAAGACTTTGTCATCTATACTCTATTCTTAATATTATAAATAGGTAAAGTTTGTGAGTTTGCGATGTTGTGACGTTGTAGGGGGTAATCTCAGGTACTAAACCGATTTTGAAGATATTCTTTTACCAATAGAAAGCCATGTTATTTGTGAGTGTCATAGGCTACATACCATAACGCTAAAACCAATAGGAGCGGACCAACAATGAAGAATGTTTTAAAATCAGTTTTTTTTTTCCTTTTGAGAGTTTCCACTACGTGTTAGCTCAAAATAACTATTCCACGCGTACGAAGTCGTCGGCAGAAGCTATTAATTAATTATATTATTATTATCTATACTAATATATAAAGCTGAAGAATTTGTTTGTTTGTTTGATTGTTTGGCTGAACGCTATGATCTCAAGAACTACCAGTCCGATTTAAGAAAGTGTTTGGGTTTTAGATAGCTCATTTATCGAGGAAGGCTTTAGGCTATATATAATCACGCTAGGACCAATACAAGCAGAGCACCAATGAAGAATGTTTCAAAATCGGGCACTTTTTTTGCTTTTGAGCGATTACGTTATTATTATATACGTTGCCATGGTAACGTGGTAAGTAGTAGTAATAATATTCGTCCAATAGTGTTCAAATAAAGATTTCGTTAGCGTTAGTATTATATACGTTGCCATGGTAACGTGGTAAGTTTCTATCGCAAAAATTTTCGAAGTTTATTTTGTTTTTTATTCGCCTTCGGCCGCAGTGGAATATCCGTAATGCTTGAACTGATTTTCACGGGACTTTCACTGGAAGATAACTCACCTTATAAGAAGTAACTATTTTATTTTGTTTCTCAAGACTTCGTTCGCAATATCCTACTATCTCCTAATTGATTGGACCGACTTTCTAACTAGCGGGCTCGGAAGACGTTGTCCCGCCCGGATAATAAAATGAAAACCTTGACAAATTATACCTAAACCTTCCCCATAAATTATCATTCTATCTACTGGTGAAAACAGCATGAAAATGGTAGTTTTTGACTTTATCGCGAACAGATAAGCTGACAGAGGACTTTTTTTTTAACCGAGTTCGAAAAAGGAGGAGGTTACTATGTTCGGTTGTATGTATTTTTTTATGTATGTTAATCGATATTTTAGTCAATTGTGAACCGATTTTAATGATTTTTTTTTTATTTGAATTGGTACACTATATAGTGATTTATTGCTACCTATGTATTCGTCCGTGTGAAATTGATCAAAAATATGTTACAACTGCGTGAGACGTGTGCCTTACTGACTCCAAGAATAAATATACGTAATTGAAAGTCATATATTTGTATGTAATATGAATTATATCTTCTTTTTGGTCAATTTGGCGACCATCTTGTTTTATTTACCACGTTTGCTTCTACATAACTCATTTATTATAGCAACGTATAAGAATAACTTAATTTAAGATATATTGTTCGATAATGTATAGTTTATAATTTTCGTTACTTTCTTATATAGTGTTAGTGAGCATTGAGTTTGGTATATAGTAGGTTGAAGTTCCAGGTATTTTGCTGATGATAAATCCCATCCCATTCGATATACTATTAGTATTCATATATCTAATGTACACGTTACATGTTACAGTAGATGGCGTTCGTATCGTAGTTACAAATGTTTTTGAAAAAGCGTTTCTGTAATGTACACACCCACTCACAATTTTACATTTCTTTAATAAATTTTTAAAAAGCGCGTGCGGAGCCGCGGGTAACAGCTAGTAATATTATAAAGAGGTAAAGTTTGTGACGCTATAGGGGGTAATAATATCTGGGGAGTCGGAGAAAAAATGGGCGAACGAAAATGTTTCTTACGAACGTTGCCTGCCTTAACGATGTATATGATTGAGTTCTAGAAAAAAGTTGTAGCTTGATAATGCCTATTACCGCCCAACGAAGGCACGGGTCAGCTAGTTTATACATATAATAAGAATGTAAATCTAACGTGTCTTTACTTTTTCGATATTTGTGAACAAAATTGTTGCAGATGGGCAGTGAACGATCAGTACCACCAGCCTGTCTCTCTAAACAGAGCGTGCTCACGCCCACGCCCGCGTAACCACAGATCACGCCGCCATGGTCTGGGGGTAAATTTCGCTCCCGCACACCAGACTAGGCCCCCCTCGGCAGCAGCTCAAGCCTAGGTCCGTTCCCTCGGCGTGCTTAGGTTAGCTCAGATAGGTCGCGAATTGCATGTATCAGGCAACAGCCAAAGCAGAGGTGTGCCGCGCACCCTTGAGCTAGTTGTCAAAGTAAAATCGGCTGAGTGCCTTAAGCGCTCGCCTTAGTAGTCCTGTGAAGCTGTTAAGACATTGCTTGGTCAACAGCGTAGTCAGTTCGAAAAAAAAAGAGTTGCAGATGTCTAAAAGGAATAAGTAATAAAATACATATGAAACATTTTTTTTAAATGTCTGCCTGCCTGTTTGTAGGAACACGCATCACTGCTGAAGTACTACTGGTTTCACACCAACTTTTTATTTATTTATTCTAAAGTATAATATATGTTTAAATATAATTACAATTCATCATAACTAACATAACAACAAGTTGTTCTAATGAACATCAGGAGACAAGTTTCACGCTCAGCTGTTATATTCCAGAATAAAGAAATAATAGTTTAAAAAAACTGAAAAAAAACACGCTTTCATAAAAAATCCAACTAAAAAACAGAACATAAAATTTAATAAATTTGGATTAAGAATAGTGTAAATTAGAAATAAATGTATATTTTTGTAAAAAGTGACAAAAAATTATAAAAATACTAATATCTGGAGGTGCTGATATTAACATGCGTCACTGTTAATACTATTTTATTGTAAATGTAAATAATATTATCTGTTTTTTAGTTCGATTTTGAAAACGTGTTTTTTTAGTTTTTTTTTACTATTATTTATTTTTCATTTTTTAGTTAATTTTTTTACTTTTTTTTCGGATTATTGCATTGTCGTCAACCTTTGATAGGTGTGCAAAGTTTGAATTAAATCTGATCGTTCAAAGTAGGACAAAATCGAGCTCAAAGGTTACAAAGATACATACATACAGGTGAAGCTAATAAAAGCGTGATAAAAATCGCTTATCTTATGATAGAGAAAGACTTATGTTTGGATGTCTATCCTATATCAAAATTCCTTCATGCCGTATTGAATAGCAATTTGTATCAACTGACAATCAATCGAAATAAAAAACCATACGTCAATTATGGTCACAATAAAATTTGAAATGAATATTAATGAGGGCTCTGATCGATGACGGTGTTTATTTGCGTCCACTCTAATATTTATTAATGAGGCCGTTGAAATCAATTAGAAAGTCAAATAATGTTATATAAAATACATATTTATATATTTAATATATATCGTGAGAACGAATCAACATTTATACCAAAGTATTTGATGTAATAAACACTTAACTTGTAATAGACGTGTCCAAATAAATACCTGTAGATTCATTTCCATAGTTTTTTTTTTCGAACTGACTACGCTATTAACGTAGCAAGGTTTTAACAGCTTCACCGGACTACTAAGGCGAGCGCTTAAGGCACTCAGCAGATTTTATTTGGACAACGAGCTCAAAGGTGCACGGCACACCTCGGCTTGGGCTGTTGCCTGATACATGCAATTCGCGATCTATCTGAGTTAACTATTCATACATATATGAGTTGTTGAAACATATATGTGTGTACCAAGCATACATACCTCAACTACTCTTATATATATTTCGTATCGGATAAAACATTTCCATAGCAATATATTTAAGAGTACATACTACAGCGCCATTAGTGGTAAATTATAGTAAAAGAAATATTTTTTTTACGAAAAACAAATGTGTCAACTTTCAATGTAATCTATCAAACGGTGTTGGGGTTTATCAAACTCATGTATATAGTATACTAGCTTTTGCCCGCTGCTTTGCTCGCATTCATTTAGATTTATCCTATCCCTCGCGAACAGAACAATATTTTCAGGATGAAATGTACTCTATGTACTCTCTTTTGTACGTTTGAAAAAGTTTACGCAAAGTTTTATGATAATCAGTTGTGATAGCGGAACAAACTCAATTTCACTTGTAATATATTATATTAGTATTATATATTTACTGTACATGCTATATGTACATACTAATATTTTAATATTGATACTAATAACAATTTTTATATATAAGCATAGTCGTTAGAAATGTTATTTTGTTAACAAAATCCATAAGAATAAACTTATTTGCTGAATTTATCACAATACTTATTATAATTTTTCCAATATAACAAAGGCATAAAACAAACTTATTATCATAGACTCGTTCCAAGTGAAAATACACGACAGTTACGGTACGTAATAATCGTAAAATCGCATTACAACGTCAACCTTTAGAGATGTTATTTGAAGCGTAAATCTGAAATGAATGGAGCGCTCCTCTATACACAGCGCAACGGTATTACGTATTCACCGGGCGTGTTTCAACTCATAACAAAGTCACTAAACAGTCTTAAATTGTTAAAAATTAACATTCAAATTGGGGGAGCTGTACCGTTAGTGGAATTAGTACGACTTTCACTCATAAATCGTCTGGAGAGGGTGGCGAACATTCGTCGGTTTATTGGCTGGAGACGTCGACATTCGCCCGCTAATAAATGAAGCAGAAAACTTTTACGTAGCGCGCTGTTTGTCGAGGGCGGAAGACATCACGCGGATATCCTATCTAACCGAAAAGTACATCTATATAGGGATACGTAGAGCTCAAATTTCGATGAGGAAAGGTTTTTTATAGCCTACGTTGTCCTACTTGCCCGCCACGCGATAGAGCGAGACGGAGTCATCACATTATGGGTTATGAAATGAGCTCCGTTGCCTCATGTTACCCTGCCGGAGAAAATGAAATTATGACCGTAGCGCGAGCAAAGAAAGCGGACATGACGTCGTCCATAAAGAAAAATGCTATTTACTTTCAGAACGAGAACAGAATTATTTACCTAACTTTGTACAGCTTATATATACTATAGTCAAATTGTAATATGAGATTATCATGTTACATTGTTAATGTAGGCACTGATTAAGGTATTAATCATATTGTATTACGAGTACCGGCGGTTAAACTAATAAGCTTTGATGTGAAATTGTGAACACACGGCGCACAAACGATATCAATTCCGATCCAATCAAATTATAATTGAATGGAGAGTAGTACCTTTCACAGGGTATTGGATTTTGATCAACGTTTATGTGAGTGTAATTTATTATACGAT
This sequence comes from Antheraea pernyi, assembly GCA_015888305.1. Classification (NCBI taxonomy): domain Eukaryota; kingdom Metazoa; phylum Arthropoda; class Insecta; order Lepidoptera; family Saturniidae; genus Antheraea; species Antheraea pernyi. The sequence continues at coordinate 2,526,159 of MU158805.1, read as the reverse complement.
ATAGGCCTTATAGGTTTATTTATTCACTGCCTGAAGTAAATAATATTTTAAAAAAATGACATTATAGCAAACTACATGGTTAATTTCTTTGTCATAAATATATTGCTCTAGAAATGAATCCCAACGAATAAAAGAAAATTAATAAAAGTAATTTATCTTAACTTCCATAACTTCACCCTTGTGATTTAATATTTAGTGAATTTGATTGTGTTTCGAAATGTTTTATCCAAACAATAATATCTAAAACAATTATTATTACAAATAGAACAGATAATTCGTTTATGAAAGGTCATTGAAAAATGGTTGGCCATTTTTGTCGATCTTTATATTGGGAATCAGTATGAAATGTTACAGTAATTGTGATAGCAGCGTTAATCATTACATAGTATAGAAGAAAGTACTCTACCGCGTCTGTCTGTCTGTTCGCGATAAACTCAAAAACTACTGATCAGATTTTCATGCGGTTTTCACCTGAGGAAGGTTCTGGTATATAATTTGTCAAGGATTTTTTTTATAACCATGGCGGGATAACTTCTGTCGGGCCCGCTAGTAAACACTAAAACTGAGTGTCCTTTGAACGAATCAGACTATAATTACTCATAAATATAAAACATTTAGTACCCATGAGACAATAATAATACGAGAAGTATTCGCGCCTGAGACATGTATATATAATAGATCGTGTGTTCAAACATTCGTAACTTATTAAAGTAAGCATAAAATGAAACAAAACAAAAAACAAGTTAACACACGTTAAAAGATAAAGGACGTTGCAAAAAGCTATTTAACTTAAATTACTTGTGAGACAATCCAATTTCCTTTTCACGGTACCAGCGAATTATGGTTTCTAAGACTCTAATATGGCTCATTCAATCAAGAGACTGAGAACACAGTATTGTGTTATTTATAAGGATCACGTTTGATTTCTTCCCGAAGAGATTACGTAGGTAATGATTTATTTTTAATCAGCGTCAGATAATTTTTAACCGCAGTACTATTATTTTTTATTATGATTTCAGTTTCGATACCGTGTTTTTATGCCTTACCTCCATTGGCATATAAAAACCCAAGACGCACAGTTTTGCAAATTCAACATTAACTGAATGAATTAAAGTTGTTTTTACAAGGACGCAAGCGACGCGAGACTATTTGAAATGACTACATAATCCAAGATTATGCACTCATTTTTGTGTGCCGGCTATGTGAAGTTGACTATGCATCTTGGGTTTTTGTATATCAATGCCGACTTCTGAATGCCTATATTTGCTCGGATTAAGTCGTCTCATTTATAATAATTGAGTTATTTTACACAGTCAAATATGATTATTACGAATACAAGAACCGATATGGCTCAAAGTTTTAAAAGAAATAATAAAACAAGTTTGAGTTGTTTTACTATTTTAATTGCCATAACATAAAGTACCGTACTGATATGTTTATGAGACAATTTAATTAATTTATATCTAAAACCTTTTTTTTCTTGACTCTAAACGTATTTCTACCGGCGTCATCTTATTTACATCCTTATTGCTCTCCAGGCCTTCTATACTATTATCTCGATCTAACATTTGTGATCTAGTTTCACCAAGCTCTTCACATTTATTTAAATCCATGGCTGGGATACCAAACTCTTATTGTTTTGTAAGACGTCGTATTGAATATACGATGCACTTGTTGGATGCCAACACATCCTGCTCCATAGATCTTCCCAAAAAATTATTGGGTAACGTCGTGGTAAACCACCCGTACATTTAATTATATTGGCATAATAACTTTCTAAATATTCCATTTAAAACATCTAAAAACAAGCATTTTATACAAATACGCTTAAAAGCATACTCATCCAATTAATGCTTTTGAATGTACATGGCAGCCATTTTAAAATTCGCCATTTTGTTTTTATTTCATTATAGTATATTGTCAGCAGAACTTAACAAACATTGAGAATTGCAAAGACGTAGGGACTAAAGGAACTTGTTCTAATTCAGTTTGCAAGATTTGACCTAAACAAACTAACAAACATCGTAAATTATATAAATGCTTGTAATAATAAAAATGGTTTCATACTATTGATAAAAAAAACACTTTTACTCATTCTTTTTAGAATAAATATGTAGACACTATAAATTTACGTGTCAAATTACTTAAAATATATGAAATAATGTTGGTAATATAACATTTTGTATACTCATATTTAGAAACCAACAGTTCTTATTCTATTTACACACATTATAATGAACATCTTGGTTTTTAACTAAAGACGATTTCAATCATATTCCATCTATACTAATATATAAAGCTGAAGAGTTTGTTTGTTTGTTTGTTTGTTTGGTTGAACGCTATGATCTCAGGAACTACCAGCCTGACTTGAGAAAGTCTTTCGGTTTTAGATAGTTCATTTATCGAGGAAGGCTATAGGCTATATATCATCACGCTAAGATCAATAGAAGCAGAGCACCAATGAAGAATGTTTCAAAATCGGCCACTTTTTTTGCTTTTGAGCGATTACGTTATTATTATATACGTTGCCATGGTAACGTAGTAAGTAGTAGTAATAATATTTGTCCAATAGGACAGGCGAAGGAATTAATCCATACTGCCAATTCTGAAGTTACGTGGTAAGTATCAACGCTAACATTTTCAAAGTTTATTTTGTTTTCGTATTCAAAATTTTATACTACTTTTATTTCCAACTTTTTATTTGTTCTATATTACGTATTATAAAAATAAAGTTTGTGTATGTACAATTAAAATAACAACTTTTTGATGAATGGATATGGCTACAAATGACAAAAAAAACTTTTTTATACTTTGTCTATATTTTTATATTATTATATTTTGTATGTTTGTTTGTTTGTCCTGGGTAATTTCCAAAACGACTGGACCTATTTTAACGGAAATTTTACTTTTTACTGCCAGATAACCGAAATTATAGCGGTTGACATATTCTACTTTATTTGTCCACAGCTTCGTCCGCATTACTTTGGGCCGATTTTCACGGGGTATTTACTG